>JAOVYU010000056.1:1479874-1492683 GCA_025674565.1 Synodontis membranacea | reverse complement strand
AATAATAATAATAATAATAATAATAATAATAATAATAATAATATGTGTGTGTGCTTGTGTGTGTGTGTGTGTGTGTGTGTGTGTGTGTGTGTGTTAAAAGACATTAAAAGAGAGCGAGAGTGAGAGATTGCAGGTCCAGGTCCACGCGTATCTGGACAACTTGTTCGATGTTGGAGCCCTGCTGGAGGACGCAGAGACCAAAAACGCCTTACTGGAGCACCTTGAGGAACTCCAGCAGAGTAACGCTGAGGTACACACACACACACACACACACACACACACAACTATATGCTTTGTGACTCGTGTGTAAAAAGTGAAGATAAAAAATAAATAAATAAAAATGAACTGGATTGTAGTGAATGCGTTGTGTGTGTGTGTGTGTGTGTGTGTGTGTGTGTGTGCTGCAGTTGAGCAGCAGGTTGGAGGCATGTGAGAACGAAGCAATGGAGAAAGTGTCAGACCTGGAGACACAGCTCATCCACACCAATAAGGAAGTTGAACTCCTAAAGGTACGAGCGCGAAAAGAAGGCAAAAAGAAAACACTCTGAACCCCACACCACTACAGCACCCCCACCACCCTGCCCTAATCTGTAACTGTCCTCACTGTAGCCTCAGATTCCTATTCATGGCTGGCAGAAAAGGCACTCGATGTGGCCTTCTGCTGTCTGTGATGCTTTTACTGCTCACCACGTTTGTAAAGAGCCCGCCATCACATCTGCTACTGTGTTGCCGTGTGTGCGTGTGTGTGTGTATTGTAGGAGAGCCTCCGGGAATCCTCCACGCAGATCTCCACCCTGCAGCAGCGAGAACGAGAACAAGAGATGGCCAGAGAGCTGGAGAGAGAAAAAGAGAGAGACCGAGAGCGCTTATCGAGAGCGCTTGAGCAGAAGGTCCAGTCACTCGTGGAGCAGGGGCTCATCCGGATGGAGCGCTCCGAGTCTGGGTCCGTGCACCTGAGCATCATAAATGATGAGGCAGGAAGCGCACAACTACCTCACGCAGGTGAAAGTGTGTGTGTGTGTTTGAGAATGTGATGTTCATTGTAGATTATTATACATTTAATTAACAAAAGTTTCTTTTTTTTCCCCCTTTAGTCATAGATGAGATTACTGATGCAAGCGTTCCTGATGGTGCACAGTCGCAACCTTCACCGCCATCTCCGCCCCCACTGCCTGCCCCTGCCCCTCCCCCACCTCCTCCTCCCCCGCCCCCTCCACCTCTAAACACCTTGAGGACAGGTGAGATTTCCTTCCCCGCGGTAGAATGTATCAGGACTGTGAGAGCTCATGTGTGTGTTTTGACAAGTGTGTGTGTGTGTGTGTGTGTTTCAGGTATGAGGGATAAGAAACCGATCCAGACGAAGTACCGCATGCCCCTGTTTAACTGGCAGACATTAAAGGACGAGCAGGTTGCTGGAACCGTCTTTAACGAACTGGATGATGAAAGTGTTTTAGGAGTATGTGGTGGTTTATTTTTCCCTACACCTCACAGCACACCATCGTTGATTATTTTCCTAAAACGATGCCCCCGAGTGATATATCCCTTAATAAAAGCAATCTGGAAATCTCATAAAATCCTCTGTTTAAATTAAATCCATCTTGCGTTCTTCGTGGTGTCTCGCTGCAGGAGTTGGACATGGACGCTTTCGAGGAGCTGTTCAAGACGAGAGCTCAGTCTCCTCCCACCGGCGTCAGCACTCTGAAGATGAAAGCGGCACGGAAGTCTTCCGGTAAAATCTCTCTCCTGGAGCCAAACCGGGCCAAAAACCTGGCAATAACGCTGCACAAAGGAGGCATGGACGCCAACCAGATCTGCACCGCCATTGAGACGTATGTCTCTCTCTCACACATTTATATATATATATATAGTAATATGCAATAAGATGGGCAACTTTTATTCCTGATTGCACACTTCTAGCATTATTAGGCCAGAGACATTGCACAGATCGTGATAAAAATGCAAAGGATCCATTACCCAGAGCTCATCAATAACAATAAGAAAAATAATATGGACAGTATTGAATTATTTATGAGCGCTGATGAAAGAAACGGTGATGGAACACAGTGATGAACATGACCCCGTCCCGGCATTTACGGAACGTGTTGCAGGCATCAAATTCTAAAATGTGTATTATGGTGGTGAGAACAGAGATATTAATATAAAAGTGGAACCATTATGCAGTTGTTGAGAAAACTGAATAATTACTGGAGGTGCCTGAGAGGGGTACAGAACCGGAGAGGTGACACACACACACTGCGCCACAGTCTTAGACTACTGAACTCAACATCAGTTTGGGAGAATATAGGAGAGGTGCTTATGTGTACAGAATAGTGGCCCTCTCGAGTCACGCGGTACTCGTTACTCGTTACGCGGCCCCAGGCAGAAACAGCTCCATCACTAAACGCGTGCTTTTCCTCTCCCCCTTTACTCATGATCATTTGCTTCCATCATTTGACTATACCTTTTAACCATACCAACCTGCAGCATGACGTGGCACCAATTAACGTCCACACACACGAGGCTGTGTCTGAAGTGGCTATTTAAAGCCTAATGCGCAGGTGCAGTGCGTCTGCGCGCTGATTGTGCCGCCGTTGCCATTGCCTGGCAACAGGGCCCGCATCAGGACCACGAGGTGACCGCGGCTGTGCCTGAGAGGTGGCTTGATAAAGAAATGAGTATGAAATGAGTTACAAAGAAAACAGTTGATCTGTTTGAACAATTAATATCTTGGCTTTGTGTTGTACTCCACTGAATATAGGTCAAAAGAAGGGTTTTTTTGGAATCTGGTTTTTTGTAGCTTACAAAATGTCATACAAATAAAAACAATTAAAAAGAACAATGTTAAATAATAATAATAATAATAATAATAATGATGATGATGATGATGATGATGATGATAATAATAATAATAATAATAATAATAATAATAATAAATAAAGTGGATTCAGATGCTTTCACCCACTCTAATAACAATCATCATCAAAAGATAAAAATATAAAAATGCAATTAAAATTGCTAACTGAAGATGTTGCTGTGTGCCTACTGCCACACCTCTCTCTCTCTCTCTCTCTCTCTCTCTCTCTCTTAGGTATAATCTGAAGGCATTGAGTCTGGATTTTCTGGAGCAGTTGGAGCGTTTCATCCCATCAGACTACGAGCTGAAACTGATCCAGAATTACGAGCAGGATGGCCGCTCCGTGCTGGAGCTCTCTGAAGAAGACCGCTTCATGGTCCAGTTTGGGAAAATCCCACGACTTTGTCAGAGAATTAGAACACTCACCTTCATGGGAAACTTCAGCGATAACGTCCAGCTCCTGAAGCCAGTTAGTATTCTAACAAAGTCTCTCTCACTTTGATATTGAAATCGAAATCCATCCACTTTTACACTACACAGGATAATGTAAAATGTCTGATTTCAAAAATAATTTTGTAATATTTTCTAAGAAGTTGTAGACTCTGATATTACTAGAATAAACTCACAGTTGAATTTTCAATAAAAAAGTTGTAATATTTTAAAAAATAAAATCATAATGCATTGAGAATGAATTCTCTCACTCTAAAAAATGCTTATATTTTGAAAATAAAATGACTAAAAATAAAAAATAAAAGTTTTGTAAAGTCTCAATGTTACAAAGTGAAATTCTTAAAATTACAAAAAAGTGGTAATATTTCAAGAATAAAAATGCAGTATTTTTCAAAGCGGTCATTTCTTGGGGAATAAAATCGTTTTCATTTCAGTTTAGTTTTATAGTAAAGTCTGAAACTTTCAAGAAACTACAGACAAAATTATAATATTTGAGAATTGCAATTAAAATTTCTTTTTCTAAAGAATAAAAAAATAACATTACAAGAATATATTCTCAAATTGGTATAACTTTTTTAGTACTTTATTTACACTTTAAATTTACTACTAAGTAAATAATAGTATTTTAAAAAATTTTATTACAAAAAAAGGTGATATTTCAAGCATAAAGTTATAAAATTACAAAAAGGGTAATATTTGAAGAATAAATTGTACAATTTTGTGAATTAATACATTTTATGAATAAATAAGTCTTAAGAAAAATGGTAATATTTCAAATATAACATTGTACTCTAGAAATTCTTAAAATCTGTGGTAAAATTTTTGTAATGTTTTTCAGAATAAATTCTTGATGTTGAAACAAAAATAGAAGAAGCAGATTAACAGAAGAATTTCTGAAAGTTATAGGAAAATATTTTTATATTCCAACAATTACATATATACACACACAGTAAATGTTACTATTTTATTGTAAATTCATAAAGTTACAAAAAAAAAGTGATTTGATATTTTGAGAAAATAATAGCAATATTTATAGAAATATTTCTACTTCTAATATTACTAGAAGCCTGAAACCTAAAAATAAAAAAAAGGTAATGTCTTGAGAATAAAATTGCAATATTATCAGAATAAAGTCTTGAAGATTATAGACACGAAGAGAGAAAAAGAATATAGTAGTGTATGTGAGAGACGTCAAGGTTAAATTGTGGTATAAAATCGCTTGATTATGAAAGCGGAGTGTTCTTAAAGGGATTCATGTAACATCAATATAAACACAGTGCACTGACAGGAATTGGGAGCATTTCAGTAAAAAAGAACTGACACATTAGTGTAAAAACGAGTCAGTCTAAATTTATACTTATTTGAAAACCTTTTGCAAAAACAACATTTTTTTCACAGATCAGTGAGATTTAAGCAATACGCTTATCAAAAAGCAGGAAATGATTCAGATAATCACATAATTACGGTGCTTATTTCGACATTATCACTGAGATGTGAATACAAATTATTTAGACGAACAGCAGATTTGCTTTGATTAGATAATCTGATAATTTATCTGCTTTTCCTTTTTTGTTTTAATTTAATGCGGCATTTTTTTTCCCTCTCTTGCAGCAACTGAACGCCATCATCGCTGCATCCATGTCTATTAAATCCTCCAGTAAACTGAAGAAGATTCTGGAGGTACTGTGCAGGGATTGGGTTTGCATTTTCCAATTTATTTTATTTATTTTATTGGTATTCGTTTTTGCTCTCGTTTGTTCAGATCATTCTGGCATTGGGGAACTACATGAACAGCGGGAAGAGGGGTGCGGTGTACGGCTTTCACCTCCAGAGCCTCGATCAGGTCAGATGAAATGTGTAAACCACCATTAATCCATCCTATACAATGCTTTTGAGCAGAGGTTCCCAATCTTTTTTTTTTTTTTTTTTTTTGATTCAAACGGACATTACGAATTTCCAATTCCCGAATTTCTTGACTATTCTACATCTTTCTGCCTATTCTGCATTTTTTCTTAAAGAAGCCCTGCAGTAATGTAAAACTTCCCGCTGTCGTTGTGACTGTTGTCATGATCCATCTCTTAAGTCAAAATTGTTACAATTACTACACTATTATTGCCTGCTGATAACGTTAAATGTAATATTCAAATACCAAATTTCGATATTTTATACATTTACGTTGCTCAGTTGCTGGACACAAAGTCAACGGATCGCAGACAGACGCTGCTGCACTTCCTCGTCAGCATCATACAGGAGAAATTTCCGCCCCTGCACACCTTTCATACTGAGCTGCACTTTATTGACAAAGCGGCAATGGGTGAGAGCGCGCGCACACACACACACACACACACACACACATACAAAGATGGTGATTCATTTATTAATAAGCCAGTGTCCTACAGCCTGACTGATTTTTATTTATTTATTTTTTTTGGCAGTGTCTCTGGATAACATTTCATCCGACGTGCGTGCACTGGAGAGAGGAATGCAAGTGACCCGGGAGGAATTCGAGGAACAGAAGGACAATTTGATCCTGACGGACTTCCTGTCCAACAACAGCAGTCTGATGGACTCCGTGGTTAAAGACGCCAAAACCGCCCAGGTGTGAATTTCTGCTACAATTCTTTAAAGCTTAACGTGACGATATTTATGATAAGAACACCTCCACCTCTCTCTCTCTCTCGCTCTCTCTCTCTCTCTCTCTCTCTCTCTCTCTCTCTCTAGGAGGTGTATGAATCAGTGGTGGAGTATTTCGGGGAGAATCCCAAAACCACTCCGCCTTCTATGTTCTTCCTCATGTTCATTCGCTTCATTAAAGCTTATAAGGTAATTTCGCCCAGCACTATTTTCTCCCAAAGCATGATTTTTTTCGACGCTCTCGCAGTTTTGCCGTCGAGATGTTTTGCGCACGCAGAAGAAAAAGAAATGAAATAACAGTAATTTTTAGTGTGTATTTGAAGGGCTTGCTCTCCTGTAAATAAAACTTATGATCGAACTCTTGGCTTCTCGGACTAGACGGCGGAACAGGAGAACGAGCAAAGGAAGAGAGGCAGTTTCGTCGGAGGTGATGAGAGCAAAGAGACAGCCATGTTGGACGCGGGCAAAACGGCAAGCAAGGTACAGTACAGATAAAAGAGCCTATAACTGTATTATTATTTATTATATACATTTTTGACTGTTAACACTTGTACTTTCTTGCATGTAAACAATTTCTGTGTTGTTACAATAAACTTTAATTAAAGTTTAGAAAGCTAATAAAAGTGAAGCTAGGGTTCAGGAACCAAAGAAAGAACAGGAATAGAGAGAACAGTAGTACCTGTAGTACCTGCAAATATTAAATCTATATTAAGGATCACAAATTGATGATGACGTTTGGGATGTTTCTGGAAATGCAGCGTTTATTCCTGTTTTCGGACAGAAAAAATACAGAGACATTTCTTTCTTTCTTGCGGTTCGGCAGGTTCCCATGATGCCGCCCTTGGCGCAGGTGGACCTGATAGCGGAGCTGAAGCGACGGCAGGTGTCCCCCGTAATGCGCGAGGGCAAGGACGGCACCATTGAGGACATCATCACAGGTCAGGGGTCAAAACTCGCCAGGGCGTAGCAGTAGGATTCACGTCGGGAAATATTAGCAGCTCTGAAAAGCCACTGAGCTTTCCTTTTTTTTCCCTCCCCCCGTTCCTTCCTCTTACGACTCAACGATCTTATATTCTGAATGATTCTGCTTCACCTCTGGTCTCGTCTTTCTACCTCTTAGCCTTGAAAGCTGTTCCTTTCACGGCTCGTTCAGGAAAGCGCTCGTCCCGGCTGCTCTCTGACCCCGCCTTCAACGACTTGAGTCCTTCTTAGACTTCTTTTTCTGTTTCTCTCTTTCTCTGGTAGTGATTTCGCCTTTTTATGCCTTTTTTTTTACTGGGCAGTGTTTGAATTTTGAAGTGATTTTGTGTGTGTGTGTGTGTATATTTGTGTGTGTGTGTGTACAGGTTTGAGAAATCAGCCTTACGTAAGAGCTGACGGAGGGAGACGCAGCTCCAAGTGGAAACCGGCACAGAAGCTACCAGTGTCTTCAGATATCTCTCTCTAGCGCGCACACACACACACACACACACACACACACACACACTCACAGAATTCTACTTATTTATTTCTGTAATAAAACATGAAATCACTGTCCAATCAACAACCAAGGTTTGTGACATTCTGACTCTCGCTTGAACTGGACTTTCACGCGCTGTATTCAAAACTATAACTACACACAAATCTTGCGGTGAAAACACAACACACACCTTGACGGTTATGTGGTTAGATCATAGGAATAACATGGTAATAACATGGTAATAAATGGTAGTCCTGACAGTTGGCCACTTCTGGCTGTGTGAAAACTGCGAAAATGAATATTTTTTAAAAATGTTTTTAACAGTTTATATATTTGAAAAAGTAGTCCATTTAAAAGCAAAGATTACAGGAATCAATTACTAGTGCATGGAAATGTTTCAAATACTGTAATAAATACATTGTTATAAATTGCTGTACTGTATATACAGTAAACACTCACCGACTGATTTATTCCGCCTGATGAGGTGATGAGATGCTTTTCTGCTCACCACGGCTGTAAAGAGTGGTTACCAGCCTGGAAGTTCTCCTCCGGACCTCTCTCGTTTAACGAGCCATTTCCATTCACGCAGACATGCAACGTGACCGGATAACTGCACGAATGAGCAGGTGTACAGTGCAGGTGTTGTACGGTTTTTGAATCATTACACCTGGCTTTTTTTTCGATGATTTGCGCAATACACGCAGGTTAGAAGTCAGTGCACGCTCGAGACGGTGGTACAAGATTGAACACTTTAATACTCACAAAAGCACAACAGTAATATACAAAAACCAACAGTCTCTGGTACAGAAGTTGAATATTTCCTCCCCCCACAAGAGCAGCATTACAGTATAAGTTCTCCATACAGCTGTATTCGTATTGGGTCAAAATGTGCATTCGTTACTGTTATAATTACACGGTTATTTATTTATTTATTTATTTTGTAAACACTCGACACGTTCTTTAACATGGATGAGCTACTGGATATCTCCTAAATCGCTCGTGGTTTGAACAATTCGTCAGTTTTAGTTACAAGGTTACAGACGACAGTAAAGCGAGCGAGTTCGGCCCACCGACACATACAGCATGATACTATCTTTGACAAAAAAAATATCCTTTTTCTTTTACATCTTTTTTTTTTTTTATACAGAATTCATTTCTATTTTAAACTCAAAAGCAGTTGCTTCTGCATGCAGACTTCAGGTATACTGTACATGCAGTTTCGCCAGCGCGGTCTCACAGCGGCAAAATTCGCACGAGTTCCCTCGAGAGCCGCCTCGTGTGAAAAGTGACGGGTGGGAAAGGTGAAGCTGGAGAGAGCGCGTGGAAAATCATCATCCGAATGAAACGCGACAGGCTTGCTCTCGCTCGTCGGAAATCGTACGAATTTCGCGCGAGCTCGGACTGTTTCCTACTAAGAGCTTATTTATTAACATTTATTTGTTTTAATTAAAAAAAAAAAAAACTCTTACATACAAAGTCACTAAATTAGTACACTAGAATAGAACAGTCTATGTACAGTTAAGGTTTTTCCTACACATTTCACTTCGCACTTTCACTCCCAGACATGT
Organism: Synodontis membranacea; assembly: GCA_025674565.1. Classification (NCBI taxonomy): domain Eukaryota; kingdom Metazoa; phylum Chordata; class Actinopteri; order Siluriformes; family Mochokidae; genus Synodontis; species Synodontis membranacea. The sequence goes on along the minus strand of JAOVYU010000056.1, from coordinate 1,483,718 downwards.
GCTTTATCAGCAACAGCCACAAAAGCCAAGAGAATTGTGCTTCTGTGTCATGCTCCGGCGATTTTTGTTTGCTAGTACCCATGAATGAAACCCTTTTTTTTTTTTTTTTTTTTTCTTTTTAAAGTGCAATGCATATGATAGAACGTATCTTTTTGATGCCAAACGGGCTCCGAGTCAATAGTTTCGTAAAATACTCTTTAGCAGGACAAGCAGCAATGGCTAGTGATAACCACTGCAATTCTAAATCATTTAGTAAGTCTCGTTTGTGGTATTTTACAAACTCTAAGACGCAAAACGGTGTTTAATGGGTTTATAGTAGCTCCACTATTCAAGGAGAAATTAAACAGTTACTGGAAGGTTATTTGAAGGTACGCTACTGTTAGCAAAACTTATTTGCAGATGTGTGGCAACACTAACGGGACAAAAAAGGAACAAGGAAGCAAAAACAATACAGCCCCTACAGTAAGTACGGCAATTCTAATGGGACAAAATCACTAAGGCCTGAACTACAGGAGCGTCAACAGGGTAAGTAGTAACGCGGCGACAACACAAACAGGACAAAAACAATGCGGCCCTGAAGTGCGGCAACACTAAAAGGACAAAAAGTAATGGCGTAGCAAAAGTGCACCATTTACAACAAAAAAATGCACCATTTAAGTACATTATCAAGGGCAGCAACACTAATGGGAGTAAACCAATAGAGTCCTTTAACCCTAACAGGGGGGAAAAAAAAGTACTGCCATGAGGGGTAAAAAACTACTGGGTTGACAAAACTAATAGGACAAAAAGTAACAGGGCAGCACTAATTGAAAAAAAAAAAAAAAAACAATGCCAGAGCTCTGGAAATTTGGCAACACAAAACGTAAATGGAACAAACGCCATACAGCCTTGAACAATGGCAACAATAATGGGACAAAAACAATACTAGACTCCACCAGAACTGGAATGGAAAAATAAATGTTGATATTTATGTTAAAATAATTGTTACAACTGCGCCGCAAATTCTGAGACCAAAAAGGGGGCGGAGCTTCCTATTTGCGTCTTATAGTGCATAAAATAGATATACAATCCTGTCTAAAACAGCTCTGATTGTCTCGTTTATACATCTTGGGTTGTTTTTTTGTTTTGTTTTGTTTTTTTTAAATCCAAGCATAAAATAAAATTAGAATGAAAAATAATTGGAAACCATTCCAATTCATATCTAGCAAAAAAAAATAGATAAATCTGACCTCACTGTCAGTTATACTGAAAATCGGGTTTTTATCACTATCATTCGAATTATTAGAGCGTACTCTAAAGGTTCAATGAATATGGCAGGTTAACTTTCTGGAACATTCTTCCTGAAAATAAGCGCACTGTTATATTTTTCTTCGTCTTATTATTATTATTATTTATTTTTTTTGGGGATTATTTCGTGTTTGTCGGATTCTCAGTGCGCTCGTTCATTCTAAAATACAAAAATACAAAAGATTCTAATCATACAAACACTATATCGGTATATTTCATAAACACAATTTTGGTAATAAAGACATCTAAATTAGTCACAGTTATCACAGTTAGTTTCTAGTTTGTACACGATCTGCATTTTTGTGTAGAGTGAGGTCTCTCCGTACAGTAAGTGCTATATAATTTGTCTTTTCGTTAAGAGATATGGTGCGATGAAAAATCTAATCTACACAATTTTCCCTTTTACAAGTATAGTTTTATAGCCAAGTCATGCACTGAAGCTACAAGGCAAAATAATTAGCAGAAGTCTATCAAATAAATGTTACTAAAGGAGCTACCTGGTGGTCGAGTATACATTTGTGCCCCGCCTCCAAAATGTAAGGCTGGATTTATATTGGACAGATAGAAGGTTTTGTACCGCAAGCACTGTCGAATTCTGGATTGTGATTGGTCGGAAGGTTTATATTATATTATATTATATTATATTATATTATATTATATTATACGAGTCAGTTCAAATGCGTTAGCTCACATACAACGTTATCATTTCTATAGGAACAACTTAGTACGTTTTTGGCAAGAAAATCTTTTGGCTTTGGGAAAATGGAGAACTTTGCCCTTACTCTTTTGCTTTAAAGTGAAAAGCTGCAGTTATTGTTGATGTTAACTTCCAGACCGAGAAAATTATAGGTTGGTGAATTAATGACTGTTCTATAACACAAGTGATAACAGGAACTGACTTGTTTTGTCCCATAAACGTAACTATAAATGGACGAAAACATACAATGTTTGTAAAAAATTTTTGACAAACTGTTGACAAACTGCTGTGGCGTAAGAGAAATAAAACCTTCGGCTCCCAGGTGACGACTCTTGTTTATTACATTTTCGATGACAGCACGCACCCCCCCTTAATCCTTCGTAAACGTACAGTCGTAGCCTTGGGATGTCATTACAGTACATAGCTTTATAACATATAATTAATAATTAAGGATAGGAAAAGTCTAATTTCGGGGTGATATAGACGTCTAGTACTGATAGCAATGTTACAGTATATTGGCTATATGAAGTTAGCTATAGACACAGACTTCTAGCTCCAGTGCAGAACAAAAGAAGTTTAATTGAATTTAAAATACACATTTTCATTGGTCGCTTGTGAGGTGCCAGTCTTCCCGGTTACTGATCTCAATATTATATCATTAATTACATTTGCTCACTTAACACCTGTGTACAGGTTAAATACCTCATGGTGCTTATTGTTATTGTTATTTTGCTGTACATACATACATTATTACATTAATTGCTCTAACTTACCCTAATGTATTAGATATAACATGTGCAAGTCTGCCGCTCAGTATCCTACTCAGGGTCCGGCGCATGCGTCGTCCTCGCGGTTCACCTTCATGGTCTAATCACCTTGGATAGGATCAGATCTCAGGGGAGGACAGAGCGAAGGACAGTGATTGGCTGAAATTAATGGCAACATGCCAGTAAGGAGAGAAAGAGGCTGTGATTGGCCAGAAAGGGACACGGGAATTGGTGTGCAAAAAGGGTTATGCCTCAAGGAAAGAAAAAAAGAAAGAGAAAAAAAAAGAGCAAATCTATGTATTAGACCTACACTTGAGCAGGAAAGATAAAAAAAAAAAAAAATGAAGGTCCTAAACTCTATTTAAGTAAGAGCAAGAATTAATCTGTATCTTTTCCTTACTTTCGGGCATGAAAGCGCAGCATTTGGTTATGCCTGACGCAAGCCAAAAAAGATGCATATCATTTAAGCAATGACGGAATGTGGATTAGCCAGAGGACAGAAGTGCAAGCATGAAGCAAGCAAGTAAGGAGAGGTGAGCGAGGGCAGAAAGGAGAGAAGAGACAAATCTGTTAATTAGATCTTATGGCCCAAATTGCAAAAAAAAAAAAAACTAAAAACAGTCACATTAAAAACAGTGTTCGAGGGCTCCCTGCTATGCAGTGCTGGCCAAAATGTTTGGATGCGCCATTCAGTTTCAATACTTTCAGCATAATGTAGTGGGGAAAAAAATCATCAAAAGTAATAAGATATTATGACATTATACTGTGACTTGGAAAAAAAAAAAAAAAAAGTTTGGGAATCAACGATCGACATGATTTTCCCCTTACCTCAATAGTATCAGTTCAGCCAAGGCGTGTTTGGATTTGATGTTACTTCTTGAGATTTGCGTTATGGCTAATCTATTAAGAAATATGCCAAGCTGAGAGAGGAAAGAATGTAAGTTTGGCCACGCCCACTAATCCTAGCTCCTTTACGGGTTATGTGCTCGACTTCCTCAGGGGTATCCCAAACCAAAATCACCCAGGATCTCTAATACCACTATTTCCAAGCTTTAATTGCTTTAATATTACATTCATTGAAAGGTCATATATA
>JAOVYU010000056.1:1364512-1375200 GCA_025674565.1 Synodontis membranacea | reverse complement strand
ATATGTGTGTGTATATATTTAAAAATAAAAAAGAACTCAGAAGTCTAAAGGTATTGATTTCAGTGGAACAGGTGAGAAGATCATGCATCATGCATCATAAATCATAAATGAATGCCAGAGTGAGTCATCAGAGTGATGGTTCGCCCATCAGAGAGCCGCTTTCTTTAACCACGCGTCAGATCTGTGAGCTGATCATCTTATCTGTCATATCCGCTGTGGCGTGCGAGCGTTGTATCAGAAATATCACGCATCAAAAAAGTCAGTAGAGCATCTGAGAGTTTACGGTAATGCCTGAAACTGGATCTGTCCCGATTGAAGCAGTGATCCATATTTCTCCATGTCTCCAACTTTAGAATTTAGTTTTTTTTTTTTTTTGGTGGTGGTGGTGGTGGTTTTTTGCTGTGAAGAGCGAAATGTCTCCAGATGAGCTGGTGTACCTGGGGATCCTGGCGGCGTCTGTCCCCGTAGGACTTCTGTTCCGTCACTTCAGTAAGTCCCGCACTAATCATCAGTTCTACCATCACCGGATCATTCGTGTGTGTGTGTGTGTGTTTTAAACTCCTTGTAGGTTGAGGTCATTGTTTTTGTGCATTGCAGGTCCTCCAGTAAAGCAGGTGGCAGCGTTGAGTTTGGGTCTGACCATCACTATTGCCACGTGCGGGATTCACACTTTACACTCGTTGTGCACCATCCTGGGAACCTACCTCATCATTCGAGTCAACTGGAGGTGTGTGCGTGTGTGTGATTGTGTGGCTGGATTTTCAACACAACCGTACCCCCACCCACTTTCTTCCCCTGCCCCCAGACAGAGTCTCTGATTATCTGCAGGGTCTGTCTTTGTGTTCCTGAAAATGTCAAGATGATTTTTTTTTTTTTTTCAGCCTCGGTCGTGCGTTTCGTCATCGAGTGGTCCGTATTCGTTACAGTTCCATGTTAGACTGGTTTCCTGTTCTCTCTTTTTCCTCCTGTAACATCTCTGTGGTTCTATTCAAATCACACATTTCAATGTGACAAACCACAGCCTTGTATCAATTCACGTTCTTCCGCACTTGCTGTTTTGAATGCAGACGTGTTCACGCTGACATTTATTACGACATGCAGTGCATGTAGTGGTCGCCGTTATTGGTGAAAGCGATAGGGGAGTCGAAGTAGCTGCAGAAATTGGGACGTTCGTGAATGCCACACCGCACACGTGTAAGTTATAAACTGTTTTCAGGAAATGTTAGCAGGCAGTAACGATAAACGACTAATTTATGAGTCATTTGTTGAGATGTAGCTGTTGTCTGTTCAGCACAGTGGGAATGGGTGGGGCTTAAAGTTATACTGCAGCCAGCCACTAGAGGGCCTCAGTCATTTTGGCTTCCCTTTTGGTTTTGAAGCACAACTCTAAATGGATAAAAAGTGTGAAAAAAATCGCGATCTTTGGCATATTGCAGCAGTGAAAGGGGAATAAAAAAAACTTCAGGCGGTCATGGGGCGCCTTCGGATGTTTTATTTCTTACTTGTTATTAATAAGATTTATATAATATGTTATTCTCTACATAATGTACATATCAATTATGTCTTTGCAGGAAAGCCCCGCCCCTTTCAATCGGATGGACATTCCTTTATCTGTTATTCTTTCGTATGGTCACATGGTTTGGACTCCCTAGTCCAACACCGTTCGCTAACGCCATCCAGCTTCTCCTCACCCTGAAGGTTAGCGATAAAGACGGCTCGCGATATTCTCATGCTTTTGTATCATGATCATAAGTGTGTGGGGTGGGGGGGGGGCAAGAAAAGGAGAATAGATGTAATTAAAGAGTGAAGAAAGGAAAAAAACACGTCTGTGATGTGTGGTGTGTAACAGATGGTCAGTTTGGCGTACGAGGTCCAGAGCTATCACTACGAGAAGAAAAAGGAAGTGAGCTCGTTCTCCAAGTCTCCTGTGATTGGCCGTCTGTCTCACGAGCCCTCCCTTTATCACATCATCTCCTACAGCTACTGCTACATCGGGATCATGACCGGTAATATGTTTGTGTGCGGTGTTGGGTCAAATGGCCCGACTGGTCCTGCAGCTTCCTACCTTATGCATTAAAGGTGCAATAAGCATTTTTGCTAATAATGCAAATCTTACTTACTGCACCTTTAATTACAGAGAGCACATTTTTTGTGTTGTAACCCAGTCGCAAAATCTTCTCGAAATGCTATATAGGCATATATATATATGTTTCCATGGTGACTGAAAAAACATTGCTCTGATGTTCTCTCTCTCTCTCTCTCTCTCTCTCTCAGGGCCATTCTTCCGTTATCAGACGTACATGGACTGGCTTGAACAGACCGATCCGCTCACGCTGCCGTGTAAAACGCCGTGCCTGAACAGGTTAAAGATGGTTCCCGTTTACAGCGCTCTCTTCCTGGGTGTTAACTTCCTGTTCCCGCTGTCCTACGTTCGCACTGACGACTTCCAGGAGCACAACTTTTTCTTCAGGTGCGTTCTTCTTCTTCTTCTTGAATGAAGCGTTCAACAGCGAAATTTAAGCTGGCTGTCGCCAGGCAACTGTGATGACAGAAATGAAACCTTAAAAACGTAACGTAAACGTTGTAGGTTTTTCTACATGGTGGCGGTGTTCTTCGTGTTCCGCATGAGGTTCTACTCGGCGTGGTGCGGCGCAGAGGCCGGCTGCATCACCGCGGGACTCGGCTGTTACCCGCAGGGGGCGGAGTCTAAACCAGGAGGCGGACCTACAGTACAGTACAGGTCTGAGTGTTTCTGTTACTAGCTCATGTTCCATATCTTGGGTGCAAACGAGGTGTGTTCATACGGCTCTTAAATGAGCTGACTGCATTTCCCAGAATGCACTGCTTCTGTTCAGACAGCCACATTTCCAGTACTGTTCATTTGTGTGAGAAGTGCACCATCAGAGTAACATAAACACTGATGGGCGAGTGTGCGTGTGTGTGTGTGTACGTGTGTGTTTAGCCCCGAGCCCGGTGCTCTGGTCGAGTATGACTTCAGAACCATCCAGAACATCGACTGCTACAACACGGACTTCTGTGTGAAAGTGCGACACGGCATGCGCTACTGGAACATGACGGTGCAGTGGTGGCTTCATCAGTACATCTACAGCAGCGCACCGTTCAGAGCCTACGCCATGAGGTAACACACACTCTCTCTCTCACACACACACACACACACACACTTACACTTACACACACTCTCGCTCTCTCTTTCTCTGTGTCTCTCTCTTCATCTGTCTCACCCTCGCTTTCCCCTCCAATCTCTCTCTCTTACCCCTTCTCTCTTTCTCACTCCTTCGCTGCCGCCCCTTCTTCCACTGTCTCTCTCTTCCTCCCTTTCTCTGCCTTACCCTCTCTCTCCCACTTTAATCTCGCTCTCACTCTCTCCATCTCTCTCTCATTCCCCTCTCTCCTTCTCTCACTCTTTCTCTCTCACTTTCTAAGGTAACTGTAGAGGAACTGTGTGTGTGTGTGTGAGAGAGAAACATGTGAATGGTGAACTTCCTTTTGCTGATGTGATCAAATAATGTGGATTTAACTCATTTTTCTCGCTCTCTTTCTCACTCTCTCTGTCTCTCTCTCTCTCCAGAGCGGGATGGACGATGTTGGTGAGCGCATACTGGCACGGTCTGCACGCAGGTTATTACCTGTCCTTCCTCACCATCCCGGTGTGTATAGCTGCAGAGTTATCGATGGAGTCGTGTGTGCGCACGCGTCTCGGCTCTCAGGGACAGAAGGTGTTCGATTGGGTGCACTGGTTCCTGAAGATGCGTGCGTACGACTACATGTGCATGGGCTTCGTCCTGCTTAAGGCCAGCGACACGCTGCACTACTGGAGCTCCATTTACTTCCTGATCCACGCCGTGGCGTTCGTCTGCATCGCCGCCGGACGACTGGTGGGTGGAGGGAAGAAGGAGAGGACGAGGGAGCAGAGCGAGAAGTGACCCTCGCCTCCACACAAACTGCCGATCGCATTCTGCAGTGCATTATGGGATTTCAGGGGCGCGCTGAGTATTTCAGCGTAAAATTAATGCACCTGTTGTGCAAGAACTACAAATCCCAGCATGCACTGCGTCCGTGCCAAGGGCCGTATGTAAGTAAGCCCCCGGTTTTAGCACTCTTTTTACCACGCCCTCTAAAGGAAATGCTTGAGGGATTAAAAAAAATAAAATAGATGCAAGATGAAAAAAAAACACGCAGTGAAGAAAAGAAACGTTTCATCTGGACTGAGGAAGATTTGGGGCATGTTAAAAAGAGTACTGAAGCGGGGATGAACAGATTCTGATGTTCTAAAAGACAGAACAGATGATGGACAGATAAAGGGAACCAAAAAGAAAAGGACAGAAATACGGATGTAAAAGTCTGATGTGCCAGTACTGCTTCAGTTCACAGAGTATAATAACTTCATCTCCCAACACAGCACTGCATCTAAATACTGTCTCTAGGACAGAAGAGAGATTAGTCTTAAAAGAAAAAGGGACGTGTTTAAGAACTCCACATCCCAGAATGCACTGCGTCTGTGCCAACAGCAGTGTTCTATGACGGGAGTAAAAGAAAACAGGTTTTAAATAAATGTTCTCAATCGCCAAATTCCCCAGAATGCACTGCTTTGATGCCTGTTCTGATGTTAAGGTTTACACTAGCATTATTAATGAGTACAGTGTGCCAAATGGAGATATGAGCAAAGTTCTATTAGTACTACATCTCCCAGCATGCACTGCTTCTGCACTGACTGCCATACACACAGTATTGTTCACAAAATGACAGATGTGGCACGAGCCAGTGAGTAAAGACTACATTACCCAACACTCCACTGCCACATGACCGGGATCAGAGGTTCTCCATGTGTTCATTCCGAGAATGTTACAGAGATTCATGGGAGTTGAAGTCCATCATTTTGATAAATTAAGAATTCATATGGTTTGGTTTGTTTGTTTGTTTTCTCTTTTTAATGGGGGATTTTTGGGGGGGTTTGGGTACTGTCGCTCTTATCTGTTTTTAGTTTCCTTCACCGGAACATTCTTTACGCAACCTATTTCCTGTCGTGAGTGATACTGTGTGAACATGGTGATGAAATTGTGTGGGTTTTTTTGTTTTTTTTTTTACAAACAGAAATTCTGATCTGGTTTGTAAATCTGTAACACAAATGCTGTATTTTGCTTTTCACACGGCTTCGGTAGGATCTTCATTCACACTCAATTATTAATTATTCATTTACACATTAATTACTGCTTTTCATATAAAAAGGTTTATTTTACTTCTCTCTCACTCCTACGTAGCGAGTGTGTTGTATGTTCATATTTTTAAGTTACAGTGTTCAGTATTCGTGTCAGTATTAAAGTTTAGAACCTGTGTCTAAATTTACTATGTAACACCACCTTTCTTAATACCTTAAACCAGGGGTATTCAACTAAATTTTTAAGAGGTCCGGTTACAGAAAATTTCTTGAAGCAAAAGTCCGGAAGATCATAATGTCTAACTATTTAGTGTGATATATATTTAAGTAGCCCAGTAGTTTTATCAGCATCTGAATGTAATCAATACCTGACTGTCAAATCAAATGAATTCAGTACAATTCAAAATCTTTTCCACAATATTTATCACGTAACACAGAACTGAACTTATATTTATTACTGTCGATATGTTTAATGTTCTCTCATTTACTAAATAAAAGTAGGGCTGCATTTCAAAACAAGAGAAAAAGAAATAAGACGTGAAAATTGTGCCTGTTCAAAGTGCTTAACTTCAGAAAAATAAAATAAAGGGAGGAAAAGCCTGAATTTCCCCTTCTTTATCGCGCTCTTTCTCCTTCTTTCTATCTCTTCTCTCTAACTCGCTCATCTGTCTGCACTGTAGAGTCGCAGTGTTTCCCGCCTGGAATGCACAGACCTGATTGGCTGAGTGGTATCACGTGGGATATCTTAACTCGCATGTAATTGGTCTGTGCGTTTCCACTAAACCACTACCGTAAAAACTACAGAAGCTGCGCCGATTCAAATAGAAGTGCCCCGTCAGGTTTTAAATCATAACCTTATGGTTTTAGCGGTAGGTCCGGGTCCGTGTGGGACAGCTTCTGGGTCCGGACCGCGGTCCGCCAGTTAGTGACCTCTGCCTTAAACAGTTGCCCCGTTTGGACGTGTCCCAAACCGCACACACTACACTATGTGCTTTAGGACACACAAACACTACATTCACTGTGGACATGTCCAAACCACTCACACACATACACACACACACACATAGACACACTATTCGAGATATATTTTAAGTTGCATGAACATCATCAATATACAGTGGACTAATCCCCCTTTTGTTTTTTGTTTTTTTTTGTTTTTATCAGTGTCAGTTTTACATAATAGTGTGTGCTTAAATGCAATCTGAATTATTTAAACAACATTTCCATCAAATGACTCTCACTCAACAGTGAATTTCCATCGAAAGGCGGACCGCGGTCCGGGTCCGGACCCAGAATCTGTCCCACACGGACCAGGACTTACCGCTAAAACCATACGGTTATGAATTAAAACCTGACGGGGGCTTCTATTTTAACCCTAATTGTACTGTAAATAACAAACTTACATCAGATATATTTTACACACAGCTACAGCTAAACAAACACTACAGAAGAGTCTGTGTTTAATAAAGTGCTGTGTCATGGTTACATTAGTGTGCTAATTATTAAAGTCTCGTGAACTCGTAAACGCTTCAATGAGGAAATCAATCAACATTCCTTCAACACAATAAAGTGATTCTGATTCACAAATTGTCACTGATTCGCTGTTTCGCAGTTTGGCCATAGAGGTCACACACACTGTCTCCATCTCCTCTGGAACGTCCTCCCGTCCTCAGTGTCCCTCTGGGTCTTCTCCTCACCACTTCACCCAGCCTTAACTGATGTTCCAGCAGTAAAATTTCTATCTTGGTCTTTTTGATCAGCAGCTTGAAGTGGTCCATTTCCAAGTTACATTTTCTGATTTTCTTGACCAAATTCGTCTTGTAAAGCCGTCTGACAGGGAGCTAATGAAACACAGAAAATAGAATTGACATTCATAGTACCTGCCTACTTAGGTTGGTTGTAAATCAGTGCTGAACATCTTACTGAGGAAAGTTTTGTTGGAGAGGTGGCTGGACCCTCTTCATTTCCATCATCACTCTGTTAGAGACATAGAAGGTCCATGGTTTTATTATAGTACCACATTTTATTCAATTGTTATATTTTCCATTGTAAGATGTAAACCTCAATAGGTGTGAAGCAGTCGAGGTTTCTTCATTATTTTCCTGTAATAAAGAAATTAACAAATTTGCTGTTCTACTGTAAACCCACTACAAAATAATTCATTAAGGTAAAGAGTTTATCAAATGAATGAGTAGCACTGTTAAGGTGACTGAAGAAAGGATGTACGCACATCATGTATTACTTTGAATTTACCTCTTATGTAGGCACTTGTGTCTTGAGGGGTGTGTGGTTCAGAGGACGTCCCTGCAGAGATGCCTTCAGCCACGGGGCGCCCACTGCTTTGACTGAGGGCCAACTGCTCAGCCTCTGTGAGTGGTGGTAATGGTGGAGGACCCCCACCTGTTTTCCAGGCCTCCGCTTTTTTTTCTGTTGGCTATAACGGGTCACATTCGAGCATACAGAGTAAGCAAATATGTACTTGTAATGTGCTCAGATAATTTCAATAAGTGCTTGCAGAAATAAAATTAATGTAGCCTCGAAATGCAATTGATTTACAAAGGACAGACCAAGCACTATGGCTCATAATACAATTACACCTTACCTATTTGGACTATATTTTTATATTTCATTTTGACTTGCTGCCATGTACGTTTGGGGCCTGTTGGGTTGCACCTGTGCACACACACACACACATTATACATAACATAACATAACATAACGTGTTGAATGGGTGGAAATCCCTAGATCAATGTTTAAATTAACTCTTACGAATTGACTCTGTCGGCTATTTTTTGCCATGCAAGTGCCCTTTCTTTTGCAGCTGAGGCTGTATTACATTTTTTGTGCAAAATTTGTATGTTATCAGCATACAGTATGAAAAAAGGCCCTGCTCCACATGGTGGCATTAGTCAGAATCTGCTGCAGCGTCTCATTGTTCTTACACTTGTCCAGGTTGTTCCCCAGCTCCTACACAAACGCACACCGCAATTTACATTCCACCAACATCATGATAATACGATGCTTTTGAACTGATCTAACGCAATTAGGGACAAAGCAGGTGTAAAAGTTTACTAATTATTATTAATGAATTAATCATTATCTTAATAAAAAAAAGTTGACCTTGACAGTCCTGATGTAATCCAGCGTGCTCGGCACCAGCGACTCCAGCTCCGGGAATCTCTTTGAGTATTTATCACGCACAAACTTGTGAATAATATCTTAAAAAATAAATAAAAAATATATTAGAGGTCGCCCAAGTTCATAAAAACATCATGAATTTGTCCTATTCTGAAATGGAGTTTTCGAGCAAAAGTACACATTGTACGGGTATACACCTGCAGGACATTAATGTGTAGGTCTCTCTGACATGTTCTTCAGCAGTTTTTCTTTTTCTCTCGGGTCTGTGACAATGATCAGGTAGGTGCTGTGTGTCAGAGTAATAACAATAATAATAAAAAAATTATCAGTAGAATATTCTTCCCATGATGCATCATGTTGCCCTCTCTTCCCCAGGTTAGACACCACCGTCTGTGTGATTATAAAAGGAAACAGGGTTCATCGGACCACCTTCTTCCATTGCCCCGTGGCCCAGTTCTGATGTTTGTGCATCACAGCGGTTCTTTCGGCGGTGGACAGGGACGAGCACGAGCACGACTTACGCAGCTCCATACACACCGATCTGCAACGCAACATGTCTCCATTGTGTCTACTGTAGGCCACATAAACACCATCAGTCCAATGTGGACCTATCCCAAACCGCACTAAACCTCCTAGAAGTGCATTCCAAGGCACTAACCCACACTGTAAAAAGAAATTGCTGAATCTACTTAAGAAAAGCTTGTAAATTTACCTGACTGTTGAAAATTTGTTTGATTTAACTTGATTAGATTAGTAGTGTGAACGTTTTGGTGGATGCAGTGGTTAAACTAAACAAATTTAGTACATAGTACTTAAGAGTGTTGAGTGTGTTGTACTGAAGGCATGTTCACACAATGTTTTTTTATAATATGTATGTTTATTATGTACATATGGGATATTTTCCAGCTTATGTTTTAAAATGTACATTTATTTCAGCCAAGTCTCTATTTGCATATAGAGAGACACACAAATTTTTATGCTCTTTTTTTTTTTTTTACCATGTGCACGTTTGTGCGTGTTTGTGCGCACATGGTAAAAGGAGTAGAGACACAAATATTTATGTTCCTTTTACCATGCGCGCGTATTTATTTATTTATTTATGTATTCATTTGTTTATAGGTTCTGGGTCTTTCCCCCATTTGCGCTATAAAATAACTGGGAAAGCAGTAAGATTTAAGCTTATTGCCAAGACAATCAGCTGCTGCTGCTTCTCAATCTAACATATTTGTATGAAGGGAGCTTGATATATTTACTGGCCTTTGGTTAAATATCAGGATAGCGCGAAACAACTCTTCTAATTCTAATTTCTTAAACGCGCTTTCGTCTCGCGCATGCGCAATATGGCTTGGAGACGACTTTGATGAAGGAGACTGTTTAGTGTTTGCAAGCTCTGCTTTTGACCACTTTGTAAAGATGTTGTAGTGGCGGAAACATGACAATTAATAAGATGATCATTTTTAATCAATTATTTTTTTAATCACTTTTGACTGATCAGAGTGTAAGGCTCCGACTATAAGGCCTCTATTGACCTGTGTGTTAGTCTGGCTGAAGCTTTTCCACCATTAACCGTGAGGCCTTGAAGGAACACAGTTCCTAGGTCGAATTGACGATGAGAAAGCCTAGTTGTTGCTCTTCCCAGGTTGAGCCACTCGGGTTGAGACGACAACAAGGAGGCCTATCTGTTAGTTTTCCAGGTGCTAACGCCACATAGCTATGAGAACGCAAACTTGTTTTGCTTTACTGTTATGAGAGCACGCACTTGTTTTGCGTTAATGTTATGAGAATACGAACTTGTTTTACTTTAATGTTATGAGAGCGAAACTTGTTTTATTTTTAACACTCCAAAAAAGGGCCAGGAAACGATGGTGGCAAAGCTAGTAGCTAGAGGGCCAATAAGCCAACTTCAGGAAATAATTGTGGCGAATCATAAGCAGTCAAGGTGGAGTCAGATTAGCATAATTTTCAAGGACGAACAAACGGTATAAATTGAGGGATTTCTCTGGGGAGGGGGTCTTCATTTTGAGAATTGCTTGAGAGAAGATCAACTTTTTGTGTGCTGCTTTGCTGTCTGAGCCAAATAAATACTTTGAAGAGATTTTTGACTCCAGACTTATTTTTTGAGAAGCAAGTGTCGATCTGCCGCGACACATGTTAAAAAAAGAGAGAGAGAGAGAAGAATTTTATTGTCCTATTGTCTGTGTTTTTTGTTTTGTTTTTTTTTTTGTCTAAAATGTTTTTGGCAGCCCGTGTTGACAGGCAGGGGGGCACGGTGGCTGAGTGGTTAGCACTGTTGCCTTACAGCGAGAAGGTCCTGGGTTTGAGCCCCGGGTTCGGCACAGGTGCCTTTCTGTGTGGAGTTTGCATGTTCTCCCCG
>JAOVYU010000056.1:1289366-1304258 GCA_025674565.1 Synodontis membranacea | reverse complement strand
TTACGGAACCATTGAGATCACATTCACTTTTTATATGATTTATTCGGGGTGGGGGGGGGTGGGGTAATAATAATAAAATAAATATATGGTAATTAATCTGTAGTTAATAAAAAAAGAGACAGAATTATTATGTAATAATAAATTAGAAATTAGATACAATTAATAAAATAAAATAAAATAACAAAATAGGGGAAAAACACAGTTTTTTTTACTTTTTTAAAAAAAAACATTTTAACGGCTAAAATTATTAAAGTTCCTAAATTAACCATTTACAATTTCCATTTTCCAAAATTCTTTCTTTCACTCTTTTTGCTACACCCTTCATACACTGTGTACTATATGTATGATTTAATTATTTAAACACTTGTCCCATTGTAATTACCTGCTTAGAAAAATAAATCTATTTTTTTTAATTTTTTAATTAAAAATGTTTTAATTTTTTTTTATTTACGGAACCACTGAGATCACGTTCACTTTTTATATGATTTATTGGGGCGAAAAAAAAAATAAAAATAAAAATATGGTAATTATTCTGTAGTTAATAAAAAAAAGACAGAATTATTATGTAATAATAAATTAGAAATTTGATACAATTAATAAAATAAAATAACAAAATAGGGGAAAAACACAATTTTTTTTAAAATTATTAAAAAAAAAAAATTTAACGGCTAAAATTATTAAAGTTACTAAATTAACCATTTACAATTACCATTTTCCAAAATTCTTTCTTTCAGTCTTTTTGCTACACTGTTCATACACTGTGTACTATATGTGTGATTTAATTATTAAAACACTTATCCCATTGTAATTACCTGCTTAGAAAAAGAAATCAATTTTTAATTTTTTTTTTTTATTATTATTTTATTTTATCTTTTTGGGACAGTGTGCATGATTGTTTGTTTGATCTTTAACAACAGAATCATTTATTCACAATTAATCCACAGTTTGTTCATTACTCTGTGTTTGTGTTTGTGTTGATTGATCTCCGCATTCCTCCTGCTGATGCCTTTCCTTTAAAATGTACGGAATGTTAACGGGTGAGAATCCCGCGTCTGTGATTGGCTGGCCTGCCTGTCAGTCACCCCGTGACGCCCCGCCCCCTGTTGGCGGACACTTCCGGGACTCCAGCGGCGGAGAGCAGCTCAGTGTCTCTCTCTCTCTCTCTCAGTCTGTCCGAGAGGAAGCGACCACAAGGCAAGTTTATCTCTTATTTATTATCACTACAGCTTTTATTTTCCTATTTTATTCATAAACCCTGGATGTTTTATGTTTAAGCGCCAGATAATAATAATAACAGTAACAATAATATTAATAATAATAAAGACAGGAGCAGTTGTAGCTGGAGTTTGTTGTTGTTTTGGCCTAAACATCTCAGGAACCAGTTTATAAACTCAAAACTCTAATCCTGCTTTATTATATTCATAACACGGCTGCATGAGAGTGTCTAAAAGAGTGTTTGTTTATTTGTTTGTTTGTTTGTTTGTTTACACACAGTTGTTGTCTGGAGAGCTGTAGCTAACTGTTTCAGCTCTTTCCGTGTAAAATCCACAACAGGACATTATTTTTTTTTTTATCATTAACAGCTGATTAAACCTTTAATGTCATTATTAATTTCTGTCTGGAGAGAGAATTTGGGGTTTAGAATCTAATAATCGTGATAATAAAAAATAACCACCTGTGAAGTCAGAGCACACTTTGTAACACAATCTCATGGACTTTTATTCCAGTTGTATATTTTTTATGATGTCGGATTGTGTAACGTTACGGTTCCTTTAAAGCAGAGAAAGTGAACCGTAGTGGGCCAGAAGTTATCAGAATCAGATTCAGAATCGGCTTTATTGATTGCTCTCCAGTTACCTCTGTCCTTATCACCTCCCTTTTTTATCATCTCTGTTTTTATGATTATTTCAGTGATAACTTAAAAAAAAAAAAAAAAAAAAAAAAAAAGAAAGAAAGAAAAGAGCTGCCCCCGGGGCCAACGTCTAATCCAGGGTACTAAAGGAGAAACGTGCGCGTCTGACAAAAGCATCACTGAGCCGCGGCTTTGTCGCTTCATCACTTCATCCCATCCTTTTCAGTTTTTCACACAACGTGACGCGCGGCCTGCAAACAGAAACGCTGGGAAGTTTCCACGATAAAACCTTTTGTTTAGAAACCAAACTGCTGTGCGTGAGCCGTCGTTTTCTTCCCGTTGGTACGGTACCTGCGACGTATATGTAACGTAGAGGAAAGTTAGGAAGAATGCGTCCTTTGTGGGCTCGTGGAGAAAGTCAGGGTCGTGTCCTAAACCCTCCACCCAGTATTACAATGACACGAAGTGTAACAATACTCTCTCTCTCTCTCTCTCTCTCTCTCTCTCTCTCTCTCTCTCTCAGCCCTGGCGTTTTAAACTGACCTGGAGATCTGCCAGCGATTGATTTAGTCTACGAAACAGAAAGGTGAGAAATGAAACGAGGCCGCAGAAGGCCACTTTACAGACCCATTGTCTTTCTTTTTTATTCTGCATCAATAATTAAACGCAGTACACACCGCGTTACGTTTGTGACTCCCTGGTGTTCCAAAACCCTGGAGACTCCTTTCTTAAACAAACAGATCCTTATGGAAAACGTCTTCGTGTCAAGCAGGCGTCTGCCGTTCAGATCCTTTACGTCCTTCTGGCCAATCAGAACGCAGAGTTCGACAAGTATATAGATGTAGGGATCTACGTCACCCTGACGTCATGCGTGATTATTATGACTCGTGTGAAGAAGATGTCAGTGAAGGCGGCGGATGTGTGCGGCGTATAAATCGGAGGTGATCTCCTTTACAGTGCAGTTTGTAGCAGGAATTTCGGCGATCCCTGTAGCGAGTAACTGCCGCAATAATGATAATAATAATAATGATGATGATGATGGAAGCTGGACGTGCGAGAAATCAGACAGGATCGTGGCGTGTGACGTCATGCGTCGATTGTCATTAGTCAGAGTCATGTGTGTCTCAATTTTCGTCACCCAACTCGCACTTCTGCTTACAGTCCAGAACAATGACCTTTGTATTTAGACCACAAACTCACCACACACACACACACACAGTGTCATTCCATGGTTAACACACACCAATCTGCAGAAATATTGCATTTATCGCTGATTCAGCACTTTTATGCACGTCATACGTCTTTTCTTTTTTTTCTCTCTCTCTCTCTCTCTCTCTCTCCGCTGACTGATAAGCGTGTTTCGCAAAATTCATTAGCGGGTCAAAGCTCAGCGTCTGCCGTACAGACATGTAGGAGTCGGGCCACGGGGGGGAAGAGCATGAGCGCTCAGATCATCGAGAATAAGATGTAAAGCCTTGATGATACGCAAAAAATTTTCTAGTTTTGTAGACGAGGGAGGGTCAGAAGAGGGCAGCCAGATGTAACTCCCATAACCACTCTTTGCAAACGTGGTGTGCTGAAAAGCATCTCAAAGGCAGAAATCAAAACAATACTATACTGTACTCATGATCGTGTGTGTGTGTGTGTGTGCAGGGAATTCTTGGACATCAGACAGATATGAAGCTTGATGACGTAATGCGGTGACATCGTCGCTAACCCTTCCTCCTCCTCCTCTGGCTCTGCACTGCTGCGAGTGTATTTACACGTTAACTGAAAGATGGACACCAGGCTTTGCGCAGCGTCTGTTTTTAGCGATTTGACGCGGGGTCTCGACACTGAAAAAGGAAGCAGCATCGTCGTCAGATAAGATGAGCAACTTTACGTGAACTCTTCACTCCGTCCTGTCCGTCTACACCCATGTACATCCTGTGAATTGTTTTCCCTGCCTCAAAAGTCGTTTAATCCGCGTATCGTTTACGTCCGTACACCTCCGTACCTCATGATTTCAGCACTCTTTTCTTTTTTTTTTTTTTCCCAACACTAACAAGACTTTTTAATTATCACTTTTATTTTCAATCACTTTTATAATCCAGCAATGAAACTGTATTATTTATAAGGCTGGACACTTATTTATTAGCGTTTACTACGTCAAAACTTTTCTTTCTTTACGCTGTTCTTTCTGCACCTGGAGGACGGCGTTGTTGTTGTTTTTTGTTTGTTTTTTTTTCTCTGTGAACGGATTTCTTGCTTCAGGCAATAAGTAAGTGTAATCAGGGATCTCTCTACCTGCTGATGTTGAGCTTTTTAATCTAGACACCAAAAAAAAAAAAAAAACTCGTCCATTGACTACAACTGCTGTCTGAGATTCCTTTTTTTGTTCAAACGCTACATCTGAAACTCTTAACGAGGAAGGTTTTTGCACTGACTACATATTTACTACACCTGCTGCTCCAGAATCGCTGTCTGTTCATTTCTGAAGTCGTAGCAATTAGGGATTTAAAAACTAAATCTCTACTTATGCTTTAGCAGACGAAGACTGACAGCACGAGCTTCTGAAAAACCGTTTACCTCCAGATTTTAATTTTTCCACCCACGCATCAGTTAATGAAGGGAAATTAACCCCCCGCCCCCCCCCCCGATGTGGGTTCTGAGATTTAAAAACCTGTTGTATCGCACAAAGAGCTTGAAAAACCAAAGTCACAGAACCAGCTTGTGGAAGGCAATATTTACAAAGACTCTGTTTACCGTACATGCTTCTGTGGCCATAAAGTGCATATGTGAAGGCGGATTCAGAGAATGAATTTTTCTGCATTCTAAAAAAAAAAAAAAAAAAAAACCCTGAATGTAATGTGAGCTCTGAAACAAAACAGCAACCAGGAAGAGTGAAGATACTCCTGAGTTCCTGTATTCATCAAGTCCTGGAAGGAAAAACTGGTTCGTTAAGAGTTGGAAAATTTACTCCAGATACAAAAATTGATCAAACAAGCTTCTCAAAAGAGCCTTTTTGAAATTCTACTCCGGATTCGGTTCGCACTGCTCGTATCGGCACGATTACGGGAGGGTGTTTTCTCGAGATGAATTGCGCGGCACCGCACCGTGCATGAGCAAGTAATATTCGCCTCCGTCAGAATGCGCTCTCCGAGTCCTCGCAGTCCGTCCCCGAGCTCCTTGACCCAGGATGCACTGCTGCAAGGCCAGTTCATGGACTGCTCAGGGGGGAGCTCGGGAGGGAGCAGCAGCAGCGCTGACAGTGGCCCCAGCAGCCCTGCAGGCGGCGTTTCATTACCCTCGAGCCCTTCATCGTGCACTTACACCCTCACTCTGACCCCCACTCACATCCACGTGCAGAGGATTGGTCCACGACCAGGGAAGGAAGTCCGAGTCGTGCTGCCTCTCTCTGAGCTGGTAGGGTGTAACTGCCCCCGGGCTCCTGCCATGCCGTTATTGGTGCTCTATTGGTACCCAATGGGACGGCGGCGTAGGGGCGTGGCTAAACGCAGGCAAGTGCATGCTTACCTGGCTGAGAGCAGAGCGGAGGCGGAGAAATGGAGCACAGCTGTGCAGTGTCTGCTGAGAGGGATCGATGTCAGCGTCTACACAGGTGTGTGTGTGTGTGTGTGTGTGTGTGTGTGTTTGGGAATTGAATCACAAATTCCCTACATTACTGTGCTTCATAAAGCATGTTCATTGATTTTTGCACCTTTTCTAGAATTCAACAAAAGCGTGTTGCCCCGCCCACGTCGCCTGCTGCTATTGGTCAATCCGGTCAGCGGGCGGGGTTTGGCAATGCAGTGGTGTCAGACCCACATTTTACCCATGGTCAGTGAAGCCAACATCAGCTACAACCTCATACAGACAGGTATGCCTTTTTTATTATTCTTATTATTATCGTTTTATGTACTGAAATTATTTAAAGAAATATATTTATTTCTTAATTAGGTTCATATTTATAATGTATTTTCTCTTGATTTTTAATGGAAAGTGTTCTTACATCTTAATATTTTGCTTTTTATTTTCTTCTTTCGAAATCCGTAATCGTTTGTTTTAATATTTAAAATATGCACGTATGAAACATTTTCTGTAATTTAGAAGCCTCCATAATAAAAAAAATATTTATTATTATTTATTATTAAAAAAAAATGTTTCATGTATTAATACATTTGCTGTGATGTTATTTTTTTATTATTTGGTATTCGTGCGGCAGAACGGCAGAACCATGCCCGCGAGCTGATCAGGGAGATTTCTCTGCACGAGTGGGACGGCATCGTCATCATCTCTGGAGACGGACTGCTGCATGAGGTCCTGTTCGCTTTTACAAATGTGATTCATTCAGGAGTTAACGCAGCGACGCTTGTTAGTGGTTATTATGTGAGGCCTGTGACGTCACTGGTGTGCGTTTGTGTTTTGCTCTGTACAGGTGATTAACGGCCTCATGGACAGGCCAGACTGGGAACAAGCAATTAAAACTCCAGTGGGGATTTTACCGTGTGGCTCTGGCAACGCACTCGCTGGCTCCATTAACCACTATGCAGGGTAAAACTCTAACCTTTCTACCTTTAGCTCTACCCCTACGTATAACATTCTGTCTGGTCTTAATTTTAACTCGAGTTGCTCAGCTGTTCTTACCTCTACCTGTAGTGACCTACCTGCCCATACCTTTGTTATCTAACTTGACCTCACATGTACCTGGACCGTCCCAGATCCCATTATGTGGTTTCACTTGATCTCATTTGATATTCTAACTCACCTGATGTTATATGCACCCCTCTCTTGGTCTTTCTCTCTCAGATATGACATGTGTCTTCGCGAGCCCCTCCTCATCAACTGCAGCTTCCTGCTTTGTCGGGGCGGAGTCCGACCCATGGACCTGGTGTCCGTGACGACCAGCCCGTCTCCTTCATCAGCGTCATCCAATCAGAACGGACGGCCCTCGTCACCCAAGAGACTGTTCTCTTTCCTGTCTGTAGCCTGGGGCTTTGTTTCAGACGTGGACATTGAGAGTGAGCGTTACAGAGGGCTCGGTTCTGCTCGCTTCACGCTGGGCACACTGGTGCGTTTGGCATCGCTGCGCTCCTATAAGGGTCGCTTGTCCTTTTTGCCCCCTGGAGGACCAAATTCGACCCCGGATGTGCCCTTGCAGACTCCACATCGACCCCTTTCTCGTAGCATCACCGAAGGGCTAGAAGGATATTGTAGAATGCCGATCCATCGCACCTGCTCTGATATGGGCTTGAGTGAACAGAGGAGCCTCCAGAAGGGAGACAGAGAGAGGGAGAGGGAGGAGAGAGACAGGGAGAGGCAGAGGAGACGAGGGAGAGGGAGAGGGAGAGGGGTGGTCAGGGCGAGCAGTCTCGCCGAGGATCGGGAGAGAGAGATGGAGGCGGAGGAGAGGATGGAGGCAATGTCAGGGTCTAGTGCAGAGTCAAATGAAAGACTGGAGTCTAATGAGGAGGAGGAGGAGGAGGAAGAAGACGACAGTACAAGAAACATGACAGAGGAGGCATATGATGTAGACGAAGGAAAAGAGGCGGAGGAGAGGATGGAGGGCACATCCGCATCTAGTATGGAGTCAAGCGAAAGACAGGAGTCGGAGAGGAATGAGAGTATTTCCGCAAATGAAGAAGGAGAGAACGAGAGATGGAACGGTGTGGATGGAGAGAGGGATTTGAGAGAAGAGTACAGTACAGATGAAGGAAGAGGAGAGGAAGAGGAGGCATATGCAAAATCACGAAAGGCGCTTCGTAAAAACTCTGCACCGTCCAGCCAGATCGCTACCGCCTTCTTTAGCCAGCCAATTGGAGCAGATTCCGAACATGAAGAAGTCGAAACACCAGCATACGAGAGGGACGGTGAGGACCTGAACGGGACGTTTTTCCACCGTGGTGGGTTTCCGGCGGACCCTGCACGGGAGCGGGCGCTCACCATTTCCTCGCCATTCCGTCGTACGCGGTTTTCCCTCTCTAAACCCAAAGCCTCAGTGGACCACAACAAGAATCAGAAAGCAAGTGTGTCTAAGCCCCGCCCTCTTTCCCTCCTCCAACAGTCCAATTCTAACTCCCTACCACCCAAATTCCCTCCGCTTTCTTTGTCTCTTTCACCAACCCCTCCTTCATCACCGTCCAAAATAGTCCCACATACCTGCTTTGAACTGGCCCAACCTGGTGGTTTTCTTAAGTCCCGCCCCCCGGTTACCTCCCCTTTGGATCCACCCCCTCAAGACGACCTCTTGCCCCCTCTTGATCAGCCGCTGCCTACTCGAGATTGGGTGACTATCGAAGGCGACTTTGTTCTAGTACTTGCTATCTACCAGTCGCATTTGGGTGCTGATTTGTTAGCAGCGCCGCATGCAAAATTTGACGACGGGCTAATTCACCTGACTTTTGTGAGGGCCGGGATATCCCGGGCAACGCTTCTCCGTCTGTTCCTGGCAATGGAAAGAGGCACCCATCTTTCTCTAACGTCACCTTACGTGAGCCATGTTTCTGCTCGAGCGTTTCGGCTGCAGCCCCTATCGCCACGGGGGACGCTGACTGTGGACGGAGAAGTCGTACCCTATGGACCCCTGCAGGCACAGGTACAGACTTGTCTGATCACCACGTCGTCATTCGTTCCAAACACATTCATATACTGTATGTGGACACCTGGGCAGCCTTCCCCGAAGTATAGAGGCTGTTATAGCAGCAAAGTTCATGCACATGTAGGTGTAATGGCCAGGTGTCCACATACTTTTGTACGGTTAGCATGTGTGTACTTCGTTGGGTATATCTTCTTATGTCTTCAGATTTCCTGCCACCCACAGTTATGGGCTGTGTCCTGAACCTCATACTGCTAAATAGTACATTACATCAAAATAGCACAACTACTACGCTACCTTCTATTTCGACCACTGCCCGAGGCCGCCTCCCAACCCGCGTACTAGTGCAACAAATGTGGACATTCCACCACTGGGCTTCTATATTGACACTGTAACGTTGGAGTATGCAGTTTTGGATGTATCCCAAACCTAATGGTTTTTTAAAAAAATCTGTTGTGGTTTTATGAGCTGTATTTAGATTAATTCCTATTCGTTTCACTCTTTTCTTTCAGATCCATCCGTCCATGGCTCGCGTCATCGTAGGAGATTCAGGAGTGAAGATCACTAAGTTCTGACCTGAAATGTGGGCGGATTATTTTCCACACTCTACGTTAATAACCGTGCTGTCCACTTTAGAGAGAGAGAGAGAGAGAGAGAAATAAATATAGCCAGCAGCTGCAATAAAAGCAATAGCTCTTAATGGGATTTATTTAAAAGGGACTAATGGACCACCAGTGAGTTTAATAAAGATGCGGATTAGTAATAGTAGGGGAAAAAAAAGAACTAGTAAATGATGAAGTGTTCTTGCCTTATTATACACAAAGAGAAGGACATGGGCTAAAGTTTTAGGCATATACCAGTCTGCCATCTTCACTTTTGACCTTGCAAAATATGCTGGTGTTTTTACATCCTAAACCCTGGTCTCCCCGTCTCTTTTAATTTCCTGTACGTTTTTAATGGATGGCCCCAGCACCAGTTGGCCAAGTTCCTCCTGTTTTGTCCTTTCCTCCACTTTTCCAAAGTTCTGCTTCCTCCGCGATCGATTAAGGGGCGTAGCCTAAATTCTTCTGCTTCGTCTAGTTTCATGCCACCGCCAGAACCCACATTCCTTTTCTCTGATCTTTCAGAATAGATGGCCAGCTTAAGCCGCGCTCCCAGCTGCTCCTAGCTTCTCCATTTTAGGGCCATACACCCGCCAGCCAAGCTTTGCCTCTGTCATTGTTTACTGTAATTCACGGAACCGGTGGTTCAATTTAAGCCATGTCCTTTGGTTTTACACCATTTTTCCTCGCCAGCCAATTTCAGGCTGCATCCCAGTCCACCTAGTCCATCCTCCATTTTTTGATCTTGCAGAAGGAATGCCGCAGCTCCTGTTTCCCTTTCCTTTCTCTGTCCTCAAATTTTGGACCAGGTCCTACCCTGCCAAGCCCCTCCACACACACACTACACCTTGTAGAACCAGTTGGCCCTGCCACAGCCGCACCCTATTCAGGGACGGGTTAACCATTAGTCTAAGGTGACTACCAATCCCATCTGGGCAGCTATTTTTATGCCACTCAGAATCATGTAACTGAAATGACCCAAATGTACCAGGTGGTACCAACTCCTCAACATGATACTCTAAGATCTCAACCAACCTCAAGACCTCTTTAACTTAGGATCCATCCAAGCCTTTTAGTAATTTGCATTAACGAGTACCGTAGATCAATGTGCATACTAAGCGACGTCCTAGGTAGCCTATGATCAAGAATAGGAGAGTTTTAGGTGAGTGTAGCTCAGTATTTGGCATGTGCCAGTAATCAGTTGTGCGGTATATCACGGTATATATCTAAAATGCACCTTGTTAGCAAGGACACTTGGCTCGTGTATTGTGCACTAATTATTTAAGTAAGGAATAGGGAGCTGTCAAGTGCACGTAATTCGGTAAGCAGCATAATGACAGCGGTCTTCTAAAGGCATTTATTTTGGACAAATTTGAAAGTGTCCTTATCAAGGAAGGCAGTCCTGTAATTTTTGTCACTAAAAAATACGAACAGATTTGAAAATAAAACATAAATACTATATAATGATAATACCGTAACCTTTGATAATCAGCACATGCCTAATTGTTATAGGATCCAGCCATTTAATGGCATTTTTTTCTGATATAAAAATCTTTAGTAATGCGTTTGCCTGAATGTTTGCGCAAAAGCATGCGATGCTGATGTTCATGTGAGGTTATGCAAGTTGCACAATCGCAAAATTTTTTTTTTTTGGTAACTACATTTTAAATCTACCCAAGCATTAAATATATATATTTTTTTTTTTTGCTAATTGTGAAACATTTAGCCACTCATCTAATTTATTCATTTAATTCATGCATTTTGCAAAAAAAATAATAATAATTATGTTTATGAGGAAATGTTTAAATAGTTTTTTAAAAGCCCTAATAAGGAAAGTGCTTAGTTTTAAAGCTCCAGTAACTTAAATCTTAAACGCCGAACATTTTTTTGCACCCAAATCAGCCAAAAGTTAAGTCTAAGGTGTCTCGAATAACCTTTTATTACTGTGGGTTTTTTTTTTCTTTTCAATTTCTGACAAAAGAAAGATTTTGTCAACATGAAATGTAGACAGCTTAGGAATTCCTCGCACACTTATTGACGGAACATGTAAAGAAAAGAAAATGTACACGACGTTCCTCTTGTCTCAGATTTCATCAGTCGGGAATTTAGGTTTTCGCCGGAGCCACGAAGGCAGCGTAGTTAAGAAGCCGCTAACAGAAAGCCATCTCGTTCGTAAACACATGCCGAAAATTGTAGACCTCGGACAAGATTTATCTAAATATCTAAATAAAATCCAGTTCTTGTTAACTACGCTTTCCTTGTAGCTCTGGTGTTGAACTAAGAATGCAGACTTCTCTTAGCTGATTGCATTTGGGGTGAGTGAGAAACGTGTATATTTTAAGGTTTGTTTGTTTGGAATCCTGGACTTGTTCTTAGCGCTGGGCTGCGTTTCATTGCATCTGGTGGGCCATTGCTTTAGAACAGCATAAGACACTTGAGTAGTAACTGAACTGCTGCTTGGTTTCATGATGTCTTGTTAATAGATGCTTGTAATAAAATTGTAATTATCACTAATAGTCAATGTTAAATAATATATATATATATATATGATGTACAGTTCATAGTTCTGTATAAATATGTCTTGTTTATCCTCAAGATTAAATTTAACTACGAATTGTGTGGTGCATGAGTGTGATTTTTATGTCCAAAAATGCTGACACTATGGTGGCCCACGAGATTTTTTACACCTCGCAGTGTTGATTCAGGAATGCTGCACGTTTCCGGCCCAGCGCCAAAACAAAAGTGGTAGAAGTTTAGGAATGGTGGAACTCTCTGTAGGAATGCAGGGTAATTATCAGCCAGGGGAAGTGACATTAACATGGCCGTGATTCAGCAGACTTCCTGGACCAATGCTGCAGGTTATCACGTCGTAAACACAGAAGTCCACGTATCAGACTCGCTTCCTGTCCTCCATCTGCCATCTCATGGCAGCGTCCACCGAGAGAGAGAAAAAGGCCCAAATGGAACATGGAACACACTCAGAAATCACCGTGTTACGTAACACAGGGAGTGTTTTTTTTTTTTTTTTTTTTTTTTTAATGTAAATATAATCT
Source organism: Synodontis membranacea (assembly GCA_025674565.1). NCBI lineage: Eukaryota > Metazoa > Chordata > Actinopteri > Siluriformes > Mochokidae > Synodontis > Synodontis membranacea. Next base: position 1,292,177 of record JAOVYU010000056.1, on the reverse strand, counting down.
ATGATGCGTCGCATGCTATAGGTCTATCTGCCGCTCACACACATCTCACACAGCCCCGTGTCTGTTATCTTCGCCTCTCTGCGTCCTTCCTCCACCCTATCAGCTCCGCCGAGGAGTTTATTTTGTCTGTACGACGGAAAACCCAACGTACATTGAGACTGGGTCCCCGAAAATAAAATCGCTTCAGGGTGTGCAGTTATGGAAAAACAATCAACAACACAGAGTCACTGGAACCATCTGTTAAAAAGAGACGTCGTCTTTAGAGTTGTTAATGTTGTGGAACATATGACAGCCGTGAATCGTCTCATTTTTATTTCTTTCATTTAACAAAGTGAAAAAATTTCCTTTTCCTGAGCTACAAGAAGAAGCATTTTACAGTTCAATCGCTGGTTCAGGAGTCACAGTGAACAATGATATGAAATGTCAAAAAAGACAGACAAGTTCACTGAATTTTTGGTCTATTTAAAGAATAATATTCAGAACTTTGATAATTAAATAAGTATTATGATTTTATTATTATTATTATTATTATTATTTGTATTCATCCTTCAGTTGTTCTAGCCAGACTGACAGTTCTTTCCAAAATGGCGTCGTGACGCCCGTGCCCTTACCAAGATGGCGGACAGCAGCGTACGTGCTGGTTCCCTTCCTGACGCAACATCCGGTACCACGCTGACTCCTCCTTTGTCTAGAAACCTCCCTGGTTTCCTTTTCTTACTCCGCCTTGTTATTTATTTATTTCCTTTTAATTTAAGGGGGTATATTTAATATATCCGTCTTTTTCAGCAAGTGAATGACAGTCGGCTCTGATACATATATGCCTAAGAGCAAAGCCCCGAAAATGGACGACCTGGACTACAGTAAGTCCCTAAAAAAAATAATAATTGTGTTCTTGTATTGTTTAGCGTTACTGGGTTGAGCGAGCTAACTCGTTAGCATGCGCTATTTTGACTTTCCGCCGTATTTCCGATAAGCCGCGAAGTGATTGGCTAGGAGTCTGGGTTAACAAGCTGTCCACCAATAGGCGCGCAGGACGCTGGCTGTTCTAGCCAATCGTATTGAAGAAGGCCGGGCTTTCTGAATACGGATAGGAAAAGAAGCTACCGTCGTTGCCCAATCAATACATCATGATTTTTTTTAGAACAAATGGGAACATTTTAATGTTTATATGTAGATGTTCTACGACACACGATAAGAGCTGATTTAGTCTTTAAAAAAACATTGTTCACATTTAGATGTAGCCTGTTAGCTGTCAATCGGTAAAAACCTGCACCTTTTTAAAGATCATTATGAAGGCATTAGGATATTTGGGTCACGTGTGTGTTATAGATGTGTTATAGATGTGTTATAGAATAAAACAAAGTGAAAGAAGAAGAGACGCTACAATGTGCATTCCTCTGTGTACACAGCACGAGCCATTCTACTTAAATGTCCTGTCATAATCAGTAATTATGGTAATGACAGGTGTGTGAGAGTGAGTGTGTGTGTGTGTGTGAAGTGTATGAGAGTGTGTATGAGTGTATGAGTGTATGTGGGTGTGGGTGTGTGAGTGTGTGTGTATGAGTGTGTGTGAGTGTGTATGTGTGTGTGTGTGTATGTATGTGTATGTGGGTGTGAGTGTGTGTGATTGTGTGTGTGTGTGTGTGTAAGTGAGTGTGTGTGTAAGTGAGTGTGTGTGTAAGTGAGTGTGTGTGTATGTGGGTGTGAGTGTGTGTGTAAGTGAGTGTGTGTGTATGTGGGTGTGAGTGTGTGTGGGTGTGTGTGTGTGTGTGTGTGTGTGTGTGTGTGTGTAAGTGAGTGTGTCAGCCTACAGTATTCAAAAGGTGCTATTTTTTTGTAAACCCAAAGCATGTCAGTACCAATGAATGTCTTGTATATAATCACAGAGATTTTTTCTCTTCTTCAAGATTTAAAGAACAAAGTGAAACCTCAAAGCTTTAATTAAAGAGTAATAATAATGATAATAATAATAATAATCCTCCTTTCCTGTCATCAGTCCCGGCTGATCTCAGCCCAGAGGAACGAGCGGAGCTGGAGGAGATCCGGCGGAGAAAAGGAGCCCTGCTGCTGGAGATCCAGAGGCTGCGGGAGGAGCTGCGAGAGGCCATGATGGAGGTGGAAGGACTGGAGAACAGCACAGAGGGCAGGTCAGAGCCTCACTCTCGTCGTGCGTGTCCGTCTCGTAAAGGAATAAAACTAGATGTAAATGTCAGTAACGTTCGCGTGCGAAACTGTGTTGCAGCAAAACGCTCCAGAAGAGTCGGCATGTGGCAATGGGGAGGAAAAAATTCAACATGGATCCCAAAAAGGTGAGAAACAGGCACAGGGCTGGGATTAGAGGGGGCGCCAATACTTTTTGCAGCACGACAGGCACTTATACCTGCGTAAAAATGGAAAGGTGAATGGTGGTGTGTTGTGAAGTGTGTGTGTGTGTGCGTGTGTGTGTGTACAACCTGGTAACGCCGTGTGTTGTCGTGCTCTCAGGGTATTGCTTTCCTGGTGGAGAACGAGCTGCTGCGTCACACTCCAGAGGATATCGCTCAGTTCCTCTATAAAGGGGAGGGGCTTAACAAAACCGCCATTGGAGACTATCTGGGCGAGAGGTAACGTCTGACTCACAACAACAACAACAACAACAACAACACCTGCTGCAGTTCATCCTCAATCCGCTTCTCTTCTTCTCCACATTACACACTACTGTGAGCAATCAGTACCAAGAGCCAAGCTTATTGATCTCTCTCTCTCTCTCTCTCTCTCTCTCTCCCTGTCTCTCTCTCTCTTCCTCTCTCTCTCCCTCTCTCTCTCTCTCCC
>JAOVYU010000056.1:1228170-1249197 GCA_025674565.1 Synodontis membranacea | reverse complement strand
CCTATAAAAGGTACTGTACTACACCTATAAAAGGTACTGTACTACACCTATAAAAGGTACTGTACTACACCTATAAAAGGTACTGTACTACACCTATAAAAGGTACCTGTCTACAAAATCTGAGGGTTAGCTCTCGAGGTACAGTCTTGTGAAATTGAAAAATGTGAAAAGAAAATTTGGGGGAAAAAACAAAACAAAACATGGGTACACCTGGAACTTTCTCAAAATGATCTGAGACGGAAGTGATGATGAAGATACTGAGAAATACAGATAGACAGATAGATCGACAGATAGACAGACAGATAGACAGAGAGACAGACAGACAGACAGACAGATAAGTAGATAGACAGACAGATAGATACTGTAGATAGATAGATAGATAGACAGACAGACACAGATAGACAGAGATAGACAGACAGACAGATAGATAGACAGATAAGTAGATAGGCAGACAGACAGACAGACAGATAGAGAAACAGACAGATAGCGAGACAGAAAGACAGACAGACAGACAGATGTAGACAGCTAAAGATAGACAGATAGACAGACAGCTAAAGACAGACAGACAGCTAAAGACAGACAGACAGCTAAAGACAGACAGATAGATAGACAGCTAAACATCCAGACAGACTAATAATTTCTGATTACTTTCTAATAAAACACTCTAATGATGTAATCTGGTGCCCCTCAGTGCCTGTATGTCACGTGACCCGAGCTCACCTGTGTGCAGGTGTGTGGTGCAGAGCCGCGCTGAGCTTCTCCACAGTGACGCACCAGTGTTCAGCAGAGTCCACAACACAGACATGCTCCTGAAACACACACACACACACACACACACACGTGAAACATCTGCTAGTGAGGACGGCTTTAACCTTGAGCCTCACAGTGTGTTTATGTGTGTGTGTGTGTGTTTCGTTAAAGTGTCGTTATAAACAGAGTCGTACCTTCAGTCAGAAGTCACCTCACCTCACCTCACCCTCACCTCACCCGGTCTCCACTCTCGTGTCCTCTCGCCTCACTCGGCTAACACACCGCTAGCATGTGAGTCGCGTGAAGGAGGCGCCAGGCAAACCGTTGATTTTCAAATTTCAAATTAAAAGTCAAGGCGCGAGACGATCTCAACCGTCACGAATTCAGTCACAGTTATGAAGTAAATAAATGGATAAAATAGTACAATGTTTTAAAGTGATATCTGTTTTATCATTGTGAGGTAAAATACCAAAGAGTCTTAAATGTTTAAACAAGGCATTAGTAACGTTCATTATAATAATAATAATAATTATAATAATAATTATAATAATAATAATAATTATTATTATTATTATTATTATTGACTCGTCCATTATTGATTGTTAAACATTTTAGTGTGATTTTTGTGTACATTCACTCAACACAATATCCCACAGATGCGTCGTCCAAATTTCCTGAAGATCACAAGAAGAAGAAAAGCACATTCCTTCGATCTCTTTTTTTCTCTCCCTTTTTTCTTTATTTGCAATGGTATCGAGTAACCGGGTCACTCTATTTTAATTCTAAACAAATTCTACACAGAAAATAAATTCTCCATTTAAAAAAAAAGAAAAGTTTAACGTCCTTATGCGATTAGCACGGACGCTAGTTATTTACCCCTCTTCAGCGTTTGCTAAATTGCCATTAAAAAAACACGATCCTGTCACTTTCAGTTGTTAATGAACTGCTATTTCTGTGGTATAAGGGGGAATAAAACATTTCGGATGAACCCTTCATGAAGTTCCACTTCATCACACCGCCTTGTTGTCGATCATTTTCCTGCAACAGCACGACTCTGTACTGTTCTTCATCAGAACAGTACAGAGACCAAGCATGTACTTCGTTTCTCCATGGCGGTTTTTGAAAGCGTTCATTCATCCTCTTCTTCCTGGTAGATGGAGATGGAGATGGCGCCGTAGGGATCGAGCACGATTTGGGAGCAGCGCACTATGCTGACCAACAGGAACACACAGAGCAAGAAGAAGAAGAAGAGAGCGAAGCCCAAATCCACGTCCATGTCCAGCCGCGACTCAGGAAGAGGAACGTCCATGATTGTTCCATCCACTGGGGAAAGGGGAAAAAAAACATTCAGGTTGTTTTATCAGCTCGAATGAAGCTGTTCCAGCTAAAGCGTTAGCTGAGGGATCGGGATCGACCAATCCCGATTGTGGGATGCCTCTCAGGTTTTTTTCCTCCTCAAAATTCTTCTTCAATCACAAATTTCCTTGTAAAACTCTTTTCAAGTTACACTTTTATCTTAACAAATACATTCAGCAAAACAAAACACAACACACCTATGATTGCTAAACTGTAAAAGCTCGCGCGCGCCTCTTGACGAGAGAATCCTTTCACGAACGCGCTCTCACCTCTTTTATGATCCTCCTTCAGTCCTTGATTTGATCGGGTAAACCATCTTCGTCTCATGTGTCCATCCCTCTTCTGTAGTTGAAGTCACTTATCTCTGTAAATAATTCAACCCTGACTTACAAACTCCAAAAAACTGTTGTCGATCGGCTCCGATGTGATTTTTAGATAAAGATAAAGCCTTTTGGATGACGAGGACTGAACTCTGTGTCGGTAACTGACCCTGTTGATCTTGATCTCCTTTGGCTACTTCTATTACTTATGCTGAAAGTTTTAGTGTCCACACACACACACACACACACACACAGAGCACCTTTGTCCCCAATGAATACTTTAAAAGTGGAGTTTGGTAACAATCAGGTGTTTAGGGATTAAAACATTACTGAAGCAAGCGTCATGTCCAACAGATGATGATATCTGGACATCAGACCTTCTCCAACCTCCAGCTGTTAGCTAGCGGACCCCAGATATGAGGTTAAAATCTACTTCTCCTCAGGTTTATGGCTCCCATGACTGTATTTCATTGTCTCAATCGCTCCAAATGGTGCGTTACAGAAACATATCAGATCAAATCTGGGGGGGGGGGTTTGTTTGGGCGAATGACTCCAAACAGACGTTAAAACCAAAGGCACCAAAGTTATGTTGTGGTGTTAGAGAAAAATATACCAGAGCGGTGTGATGCAGCTAGACTTGAAATGTAAAATGTTTAGCTCAGTCTCTATGAATCTTTCCTCTGTCCTCTTGAGCGGTCTGTTCCAAATCTCTGCCCGTTCATTCTGAAGTGTCGACTAATCTAGAAACTCCTGAAATCTGGTACACAAAACAGGCCTTCTGGTAAGTGGCCGTTTAAATTTCAGATTTTTGCCATCCCTGCTTGATTGGCCCCCGAACTTGGTGTAAGCGGTTAAAGGTTTAGTCCTTCCTGACTGCCAGAATGTAAGACACCTGATATGATCAGATTTACCTCAGAAGGATCCACTGATAAATTTTACACAAGCGTGCAATCCGATCTTCCTCTCGTGTGTGTGAAAAAAGAAAGAAGCAGACAGGAATTCTCGACTATAGTTCTGTATTATATTATCTATAAATACAGAAGAATGCTAAAAACTTGCTTTTTTTTCTGGCACTTGCTCTAGACACCATGGAATCACTGAGCAGGTTATTCTCATTTTTGAAAACTATTTATATATTTACAATTGCAAAGAAAACCACATTTCTTTTTTTTTTTTTTTTGGACAATATAACAATTTAATACAAAAAGCCAAACAATTTATCTTTTTCATATACATATATGTATATATACTGTATATTTTATATGTGTAATTATACAAACTGCATTTTCACCTCTGCAGTAATGATTTAAAACAGAAAAATCCAACAATAAACAAGAATAAATCACCCTCGTTATGTCCCGCCTGGCTGATTTGCATATACAAATGAGACCATAAGCGAGACACGCCCCAAAACCATACATGTAACTCTGTAAAAAATGGCAAAAAAAAAAAAAAAAGGGAATCCATTTTAAAACAACTGCAAAACATGGGACTCTTTGGATTGTCGATTTCTTCTGAAGAACAAGGAGAGAAGAATGAAAAGAAATACATGTAAAATGTCTTTGACAAGAAAAAAAAATAAATATTGGAAATTATGTGAGAATCACAGGTTAGACTGTGGGTAGGTATTTTTAAGAAAATAATTCAATATTTCATATTTAAATTATATTCAGGGCACGTCCCCAGACATGCACAAGGACATTATGAATGCATTTAATTATAAAAAAAATACAAATTTGAAGTCCATAATTCTTTAAAAAAAGCAAGCTATTCACACCAAGATTTCATCTGAAGTACTGGGTTTAAAGCAAACAAAAAAAAAGAAAGAAAGAAAAAAAAAAGAAAGAAAAGTATCCTAAAAACATATTATTTGAGATTATACACAATCTTACTTTTTCTTTTCTTTTTTTTTTTTTTTTCAAATTAGAATGAGATCTCTCATTGAAGAAAATTAACGTTAAATAAATAAGTACTAGAGCGGTCGCTGATCCACATGCGCATTTTAGACCACAGGCAGGTTCTTCGCATGCTGAATTCTTTTAATTCATCCATCTAGCCATTTTCTGACAACTTTATAAAACAAAGCAGATAGAAATGGAAGAAAAGTCCAGGATCGGATGTCTTTATTTCTAACAAAGACACATTTTCATAGTGATAACGTAAATGATAATAATTCAAATTGCTTTCTAGGAAAACGAGAAAACGCACGATTGTCTCCATGGAAATGCTAACAGTGACTGCGTGTGAATTTTCTTAGGCACGTGCCCATGACTGTACAATAATTGCAATATTCAATTGTTAAAACATCGCCGCTGCCTCCGTGCGCTGCTCAGGAGGAGGCACCCTATGTAGGTAGCATTTTTAGGCAGTACAATAAAGGCAGTCCCATTTGGAGGGCAGGATAAGGACCACTCGCTTTTAAAAAAATAAATCTATTATAATGTTTTAATATTGCAAAATAACAATTATTGCTACAGAATATAAAATTGAACGACGACACATTTCTCGTGTTTGGGCTAAAACTGCGAACGCCTGCAACTGTGCGAGAGTGTGCGATTGTGCGTGTTTCTGGGGGACGCAACGGGATAAAAATCTAACTCAGTGTGTTGGACTGATTGTGCTCACTTTGTGCACTTGTGCGTGGTTATTAGAACACAGTCACTTCCTCCGTGGAGGAAACCTCAAAAAAAAAAAACAAAATCAACAAATCTCCCCTTGCTTTTTTTTTTCCTCTTAAAAACACTAGAGAAGAAGAAAAAGAGACACAGAAAAGAAAAGGTTAAAAGAGGATGACGTGGATCACTCAGGAAATGGAGGGAACATGGGCATCTCGGGCAAGTCTTCATTACTGAAGTTCGCAGATGAATCCAGCATGGAGAGAACATCCTGCAGGGAGAAAGAAGATCTGTAGAAGGGGCGGAGCTAAACGTTTCCATGGAGAGCTGAAGACACTGATGCACTACCTACCTATACTAAGTCCTAGTGCCCTTATAACCTACCCTACTCCTTATGATAGTGCCCTTATGACCTACTGATGCGCCCTACTCCCTATGGTAGTGTCCTTATGACCTACTGACATGCCCTACTCCCTATGATAATGTCCTTATGACCTACTGATGCTCCCTACTCCCTATGATAGTGCCCTTATGACCTACTGACGCGCCCTACTCCCTATGATAGTGTCCTTATGACCTACTGACGCGCCCTACCCCCTATGATGGTGTCCTTATGACCTACTGACGCGCACTACTCCCTATGATAGTGCCCTTATGACCTACTGACGCGCACTACTCCCTATGATAGTGCCCTTATGACCTACTGACGTGCCCTACTCCCTATGATAGTGCACTTATGACCTACTGATGCTCCCTACTCCCTATGATAGTGCCCTTATATAACCTACTGTTCCACCCTACTCCCTAAGACAGTGCCCTTATGACCTACTGACGTGCCCTACTCCCTATGATAGTGCCCTTATGACCTACTGATGCTCCCTACTCTCTAAGATAGTGCCCTTATGACCTACTGTTCCACCCTACTCCCTAAGACAGTGCCCTTATGACCTACTGATGTGCCCTACCCCCTATGATAGTGCCCTTATGACCTACTGATGCTCCCTACCCCATATGACAGTGCCCTTATGACCTACTGATGCTCCCTACTCCCTATGATAGTGTCTGTGTGGCCTATTGTAAAGTCCTATGGTAGCCATACTACATACTGTGTGATATCTTTACTTGTACAGCATCATGTTTATGTACAGTTTTAATTACAGTAACAAACATGTATGTTTTACACATGAACATATACAGTACTTACGTTAAACATTTCTGGTTGGCTGTTCTGTATATGAGGATGTGTGTCTGCTGTGTTTTGTATGTGTGGTTGATTTTGCCACTGCTGCCAGGCTGATGCCTCTGCTGGTCTGGAGGAGAACTGTGGCCCCGACTGGCTCACATCACCTGCAGCGAGAGAGAGAGAGAGAGAGAGAGAGAGAGAGCGCATGAGAGAGAGAAACGGACAAAAGAAAGAGAAAGAGAGACAGGACATTTGTGGTCTCTGAGCTCTTACCATATCCGTTGGTGGACTGGTGGTTGCAAGAGTTCATCTGTGAGTAATTAGCCGCGTTGGCTGCTACGTTAGCTGACGCTCCACCCATCTGTCCAAAAGAGGAGGATGCCGATGAGGAAGGGGCGGAGCTAAAATTGCCCATGGGAAACTGGGGTGACTGACTCTTCCCTGCCTGCTGGTCACACAGACACACAACCACACATGAGGGCTTTGCAGTGCTTTGCACCATAGATGATGACCAGTGAGGTATTTCAGAGCTTTAATAGATTATTTTAACAGATTAAGAATTCTTTAATGACCTGTGCGTTGAAGGGGGCACGTGGCTGAGCCCAGGCTGCAGGGGGGGCAGGATTTGCACTAGGAGTCTGAACTGGGCTGCTACTGTTCACGGGGAGACCAGAGGGGGCGCTCTGACGTGACATGTGGGACAACATCTGGGTTGCCGAAGGGGCTTGCCTGGAAAACATCACACACACAAATACCTTAAAAGAACCCCAATCCATGCAGACGTTATTTAATTACACCATGGTGCCCATTATATGGACCAACTGACTACTGTACCTGAAGGACTCGTTAGCACGCGTGTTAGCGCTGAATGAGACAGAAGGAGTATAAACCTGCTGTCCAGCAGGGGGTGCACTGGAGGACAAAACCTTAGAGTGATCTGAAAAAGTATTTTGACAAAAAAAAAAAAAAACATATGAAAATATATATAAAAATAATTTCCATGCAGGATTTATGCTCTACAGCGCATCTTTTTCGACCATTTCCCTTCCCCCCCTCCATGCATGCTTCATTATCTATTTGTCCTGTCAGAACAGACGTTAAAAATGCTCCGATGCATTTAAATGCATTTACTTTGATGCCCCTTAGATGTTAACGGTAGCTTAGTGCTTGATGCTCATTACAGATGATAAGAGATACAACAATAAACTGTTTGCTAATACGAATTACACGGTAATTCTTGAACAGATGCCAGGAAGTGTGTGTGTGCGAGATCAGACTTACTAGGATCTGGTACTACTGTTTGCACGGGAACCTGGGAGATGGGAAAAGAGAAAGGGTGACTATTCCATCCATTCATCAAATCTCATTTCCAACTTTGCACCATTTCAGTCAACTGTTAAACTATTAACCAGCTATTTAGTCATCTTTTCACCCAAATCGACCTTCTATCAGTACAAGGCTACCGCAGAGAGAGGAAAGAACAGTTGATTTCTTTGACGGCAGAGGGAAAGAGGATATTATAGGATACGAGATTACACTAATAGGAAGATGAGGAAGATTCTCATATCTGGTCTCGTACCATTGCATCCTTGCCATCTTTACAACTAGATCATCCATCCATCACTCCATCAGTAGACTTACCACCCAGCCACTATATCTTTCTGTACGTTCACAGACTGGAGAAGTACATAATCAGTTAGTGCAGTTTATCAGTGCAGGTCTACCTGAGGCAGAGTCACCGGTCCGGCCTCATAGATTTCCTCTCTTCCTCCTCCTCCTCCTCCTCCTCCCTCCATCTCGGCCTGCTGCTGCTGCTGCTGGAGCTGCCTACAACACAGACAGACAGACAGACAGACAGACAGACAGAGAGGGCAGTCAGAAAAGGCACACGCTCCCAAAGCATTCGCCCACCACCGACAACCAACAAACCCGTCACCCGGCAAACAGCAGCCCGTAACCCTGGACACCGACTCCAGTAACCATGGACACCCACATCTACCTGGTGCAGTCATGCTGATTAGAGCTACTCAACACAGAGCGCGAGAGAGAAAGAGAGCGCGAGAGAAAGAGAGAGAGGCAGGAGGACAGGACTGGTGTAGAGGGCAGTCCTTTATTTTGGGGGAAGGAGGGGGAGGGGTTGTAATTGCGGTTATCTGGTCTCACCTGGTGTGTTTTATCTGCCCCGGGCTGGAGGCTGGGGGGCAGCTGGGGCTGTTCTGCCCCAGAGAGGGGGGTAACGCCCCCCTGGGGGAGGACAGAGGGGGGAGAGCGTCCTGATTCGGAGCTTTACTGTTAAAAAGGGATGGAGAATTCAGGGGAGAAGTGCAGATCCAAGGTCAGAGTGGATTCACACCTATTTACACTTCCATCTGTCTATTTGTCTAACCATCCAGATGTTTATCTCCTCCACACACACACACACACACACACACACACACACACACACACACACACTTCTAACCCCCACTCAGGAACACAATGCCGATCTTAACATCAAAGTTTTCTCAATAAAAGAAATAAACAGTCACGCAGAAAAACACATATAATCAGATATGAAATGTATCATTTTGTCGGTTTAGATTTGATTCATGTATCTATCTTTATCTGCCTAAGGATTTCTCCCTCTCTCTAACTCCACATCAACCTGTTAACTCGTCTGTCCAGTTTTCTTCCTGTGTGCCCGTCAGTCATGTTATTCATCTGTCCATCTTTCTGACTTTTCTATCTCTGAAACCTGAACATATTGCTGTGTGTGTGTCTGTGAAAAGATAGACATATTTTTTTAAAACCTTTTTTAAACAAACACCACTGTGTGTATTGTGTGTGTGTGTGTGTGTGTGTGCTCACTTGACATTAGTGTTGGTACAGATGATGTATTCGATCTCATCCGAGTACGGATTCTGGAAGGTGAAGGAGCTCGTCCGCATCAGGATCCACTCACCCGATTTGGTGCAGAAGCGAAACATCACGGACAGGACCTGACCCCGGAGCTTTACCACCTGGAGCAAGGGGTCAGAACGTCAGTCGGTTGCAACTCTCACACAATTCTCGTCATCATGGAAGTTCTATCAAATTTTGCCTTTTATAATATAAGAAAATGTACACGTTTTAAATTTGATAATGCCTTTTTGGCATAAATAACTGAAGCTTTTTATTTCATGTAGACCCTTAATAATAACACACACACACACACACACAGACACACACACCTGCTGGAGGCTGTCCCTTAGGAGTCCCTGGTCCTCAGGATGAGCCAATTCAAGAAAGTTCTTTCCCAGAAGTTCCTACGCACACAAAAAAAATAAATATAGACTTATACGTCTACGCAGCTACATTCATCAAAAAATAAAAACCATTTCTATTTCAGCACTCACACCGGCACACTCGTTTGAGGCCTACCTGAGGCTGGTAGCCCACCGTGGCCACGCAGCGATGATCCACGAACGTGAACGTCCCCTGACAGTTGTGCCGAGAGATGAACTCCACCGGAACACTGATTGTGCTCATGTTGTTGTCGCTGGGGCAACACGTCACCTAGACGACAGATACACAGTCAGATGAGCAAGTTGAAGGAGGTACGGAATGACATATGCATGTCCTCATACACACACGATACCTGTAGCCTTCCAATGGCGACCAGACAGTAGCGGTTCCCCTGTCCGCTCTCACACTCGTCTTCAGACAGAGAAACGCCTGAGAAAGGAATGTTTATTGAGTGAGCACTAGGACCCTGGGATTGCTGCACTCCAGACGATGTGTGTGTGTGTGTTACCTGCAGGAGGCCAGGATCGGATGAATCCTGTACAATGCACCACTACGTACTGAGGCTCTCCGTCCTTAGCGGGACCCAAACCGCCCCTGACGTACAGGCAAACACAAAGTGTGCGTACGAAAGGATAAAAGAGATTAAACAAAATGAGAAGGTGAGAGTGAAGGGCGTTACCTGTTCCTGCTCTTCAGAATGCCGAGCCTGTTCATGCTCATGGGCTCCACAGGACACATACCACACCTGAGAAACGGTCACACACAAATTAACACAATCCAACATTAGAAAGGCTGATGAACTGACTCTCTGTGACCGCGTGAAGGCAAATTCCTCCAACTGGGGGTAACCAGAAGGCGTGGCATTGCTGCTGAAGTCTCACCTCATTCTGCAAATGAAGGAGCGACGTGCCCCCATGCTCATTCTCACGGATGACTGGCTTCCCTCCTTCTTCACTGTGCCTGTCTTCAGATCCAGCATACGACCTGCGAGAGAGAGAGAGACCAGACGGACCAGGAGAGAGAGAGAGAGAGCAGAAGAGAAACAGCAAAATGAGGGAGTAGACAAGAGAGAGACCAGAAAAGACAGATAGAAAGACAGAGTGTGTGGGAGAGAGAGAGAGAGAGAGAGAAATCAGAAGACCAGATGAAAGAGCAGAAAAGCGATATTGACACGTGGACAGAGAGACATCTAACCGCTGTTGTTGTTCTCCGCGGTGGACAGCTGCTCTCTCAGTTTGTCCTTATCGTCGGGGTGCAGCTGATCATACAGAGACGAGCCGAGCCATTCGGACTGGCTCTGATTCAGCACTGGCATGATCGAGTCCGAGACATACACCACGCGCCCAGTCTCGCACGACACCACGAAGAGGAAACCATCCGCTGCCTCTAGAATCAGGTGCTTCAACTCCTGCAGAGGAGACACAGATTTCATCAGTGGTTCAGTGATCATGGGGTCAGGGGTTATCGGAGGAGGTGGACCAGATCCAGCTCCACGTCTTGACCTTTTGGTTCTGCAGGGAAAAAATATACACTAAGTGAAAAGTGTGTGTGTGTGTGTGTGTGTGTGTGTGAGAGAGAGACCTGATCTGTGAGGAAGGACGGCTTGTACGTGCCGTCTGTGCCAGTGTTGCCGCTGCCCTTCAGAGTCTTCATATGAGACACAGCCATGCGCAGAATGGTGAGTTTGTCTGGTTTCCGTGCCAACGCGCTGCATGTCGGCACCATCTCCGACAGCTCTGTGATGTAGGCGGTCATCTTGTTGCGCCTGCGTCGCTCAATCTCACTGTGGTTCTCCCTGGGGTCAAAGGTCGCCGACGAAGACAAGCGAGATGTGAAATGACAGCATGAGAGAGAGACAGAGAGAGAGATGGTACAATGAGATCAAGTAAAAATTAAAACAGGACTGAGAGAGAGAGAGAGAGGACAGAGATGAACGAGGGTAAAGAAAAGCACATGAAAGGTGGAAAAAGTCTGATCTTTCCAAACGAGAGGACGAGTTCATCTTAAACCAAGGGACAGGAGTGGATGAGTGATATAACAAGTGAAGGAAGGAAAGATCTCTTCAGAGCACCTGAGAAGAAAAAACAAGACAGAGAGAGAGAGAGAGAGAGAGAGAGATAGATGGAAGGAGGGAAAGAGGGGGAAAAAAGGGAAGAGAGGCAAAGTGCTCAAAAGAAAAGGCTTCAGAAAGTGAACATGCAGTGCACTTTAAAAACGGGGTTTCTATTGGATAGTCATTCAGGACAGAGCGGGAACGACAGACAGACGGCTAGACAGAGAGACAGGGTATACAGAGCTGGAAAGGAAGACAGCCACGCAGACAGACAGGTACAGAGCTAGACAAACAGGATGCTAAAAGACAGACATGTCAACCAAATGACAGGGAAGCAGACAGACTATCAGAGGAAAAAAACTGAAAGTGACAGCGAGGCAAAAGGACATCGTAATCTCAGTTCATCTCTTTCCGCCCGCTCCCCCCAACCGTCTCGGCCTCCTCCTCAACTCGGTACCTGGCGAATCGCTCCTTGTCGTTAGAGTTGCCGGTATCATCATCACACCTGAAGAGCTTCCCTCCTTCACCATCCTCAAAGTCAGAGCTGAGGAAGGAAAAACAGAGAGCGGGAAAACGACAGCAGTACATTAATAACTCCTACTACCACAGTGGAAAAACTGACACTACACACGCTCAGAACACTCACGAAGCGGATCGCTTGTGGCTGCCCTTCGGCACGACGGCTCCGGCGTTTCCGTGAGACCCGGCTGGCCCTGCCATCCCCAGAGGAGGCACATCAGACATGTCTGTCAAAACAAATCCGGAGCGTACGTCAACACGTCTAAAAGCACAGAGGAAAAACAAACCCCAGGCTGCTTTACGCTCAGCGCTGTTCTCAGGTAACCAGCTGTCCGTTACGAGGGCAGCACGGTCCTGCACAACAGACCAGAAGTGTGTGCGTGAAGGAGATGTTTAACCTTTATCGAAGGAGTCTCCATTGTCAGCGCTTTCTAAAACCGTACGTTTCCTGATTCTAACACGTCCTCATGTGCTCACACGTACGCATTTCGTTTTCTCTGGAACAAGACAATCTGCTTTTTTAAGGGTTCGAGTGGGAGGGAAAAAAGAAAAAGAAAAAAAAAAAAAAGCTGGAGGCGGACAATAAATATAAATTCACATGCCGTTTTTTAAATAAATACGCAAATGTAATAGCTGGAAAACTGCTTTGCTACAAAGGAAATAAAACGCTTGTTATCGGAGACATCTTTTAAGACACACAGGCAGCTGCTTTTTTTCTTTTTTCTTTTTTGTCATTGCTTGTCATGTGATTCTGACATCATCAAAACTACTTACATTTTTTTAAACCAAATAAAATCTACATAGGTAGTGAAATCACATTATCTTATTTAAGACTGATTTAAAGGAATATCGTAGTACTGCGATATTAAGACATGTCGCGATACTAACATCATCTGGGACACTATCCTGAAGTAACGTCAGCTTCTGAGCTAAATATAATATACTTACATATTATAATAATAATAATAATAATAATAATAACAGTGATAATAATAATAATTAGGAGAAGAAATAAAACGGATTAATTTCACTACAAGAAAACTTTATGATGAAGTATACCGTTTCATTAGCTGTTAATATTAAGAATAATAATAATAATACTCATAATAATAACAATAATAATAATAAAAATTAGGCGAAGAAATAAAACTGATTAATTTCACTACAAAGAAACTTTATGATGAAGTGTCCCGTTTCATTAGCTATTAATAATAATAATAATAATAAATAATAATACTCATAATAATAATAATACTCATAATAATAATAATAAATAATAATAATTATACTCATAATAATAATTAATAATAATAATAATAATAATAATAAATGTATTTCACAGAACTGCGGAAAAGTTTCAAAAGCAACTTGTGCATGAGCGCTTTAAGGTCGTGATTCTGCTCTCGCTCAGCAGTTACACGTCATATTTAAGAATAAATTAATACAATATAACACAATATTGCGTCTGAACTTTTCCCCTACTCAGCATTAGCATTAGCATTAGCATGAGTTTATCAGGGCCTGCTAGCGAGCTTAGCGACCCGCACGAGCCCCCTCACTGTATAACCCTGACAGCTCCACCGGGATGATTAAACTCACTTTCAGCCTCACAGCAACAACAACAACAAAAATACAAAAAAATAATAAATAAATAAAAAAAGTATAAAATTATTCACCAAACGTCACCTGATTAACGCACTTACTAACTAGCTAACTGCTAACTCTACAGCTAGTTTACAAAAAAAAAAACACAACACAATTTTAACAATGACGTCCAGACATCCCGGAAAATAACATTATTTATTTATGATTTATGATAATAATAATGTTTATGTGCTGAAGGAGATACCTGGATTGGAAGACGCCATATCCGACTGAAGTGAAGGATGCTAACTGGCTAACTTTAACACATAAACAAAACAAACTAGGTTTAAAAAAAACAAAAACAAAAATTAAAAACACCTCAGCTGATGTTTATATCTGTAATAAAAATCCGGAATATTAATATATATATGATTAATATGATCTAAATCTAAAGTAAATCATATTTTTTGAGGAGACTGTTATTAGCCGGAAGAGGAGCTCTCTCCTTCTGTTTTCCCGTTTAACCCCCCCCCCCCGGTTCAAGATGGCGCTCCGCTTCCAGGAAAACACACGCACGCGCAAGCGTGCACACGCACACACACAGACACGCGCACGCACGCACGCACGCCTCAAACCCGGTTACCTCAGGATCACTTGTTGTGTAGTAGAGCTGTAATATTCGGATCATTTTTAGGATTCGTCTCTCTCTGAGTCACTCACTTGTGTGAGTCACTTGAGTCATGACTCGTTCAATGCGCTCCTAAAGCACCTTGGCCGAGTCATAAGTGAATCCGCCGGTTAAGCATCTCTTAAGTTAACCGGCGGATTCACTCATGACTCGGCCAAGGTGCTTTAGGAGCGCATTGAACGAGTCATGACTCAAGTGACTCACACACCCGGATCAGTTTAGTGAGTGACTCAGAGGGAGCCGAATCCTAAAAAGGATCCGAGTGTTACAGCTCACACACACAAGCTGACAGAAAGTGTCTTGACTTTTGATGTATACATTAAAATCATCCTGCACCAGAAACTAGCACCTGACTCGGTTCACTTAGAAGGGTCGATTCTTTTCGACTCTCAAGTGGCTCAAACGGCTTCATGCTAATTAGCTGTCAAGAGTCGACTCAGAGTTGATTCAGAGAGCTGACTCCCAACGCCGCCTAGTAGAGCCGATTCAGTGAACCGACTCCTTTCACGAACGACACGTTACTGTTAAATGCTATGCTAGGACATTGTTTCAGACATTCCTTAATATTATAGAATTACTCGAACAAGTAAAGGAATGAACGCCAATCGACACCTTTATTGTGTCTAAATTAAACTTTTTTTTTTCTGTGTTTTTGGCCAAACACATTATCACGTGACAAAGCCAAAGCGCCGCCGTGGTTTCAAAACGCGGTGGTATTTTCGAGCTTCTCTATTGGTCCAAATTCGCTCGCGCTTCCCTTGGAGCGCATGTGATTGGTCAAACGCTTTGTACGCGGATGGCGTATCGCTTCCTGTTCCTCTCAGGACTAAAAAGTAAAGTTCGGCGCTTTGATGGATTCCGTGTCTTTTGAGGAATAAAGATGACCGGAAGAGAACGCGCTTTATTTCGAGCTCTTCTTCTCTTCCTGCTCTTGTTGTGTGTTTCGGGAATTGAGCGTAACTTTGTGACTTTAGATCACTTGCGGAGTGAAGCGAGTGACGGAGCTCAGAGCAGAGCCGTGATTCAGCTCCTGAGGAGACTGCTGGGGGAAACCTCGCGAGACTTCCTAGTGTCCGTCAACAGCTCTCTGTCCGTCAGTGGCGCGGACGCGTGTGAGCTCCGCTCAGGGCCCGGGAACAGGGTGGTGGCGGTGGGCAGCAGCGGGGTGGCGGCGGCCGCCGGGGTTTACCACTACCTGAAGTATTACTGCAACTGTCACGTGTCGTGGTCCGGAGATCAGCTGCGCGTGCCGCGACCGTTACCCCCCATCACGGGCGTCCTGCGAATCAGCGCGCAGCACAGGTGAGCGGTGACGTCACTGGTAGACAGGTACAGTACAGTGTGAGTGACAAGTAAACATGCACATGAATGGAGATGTTGTGTTACCTCTCCCAGGTTCAGGTACTACCAGAACGTGTGCACCCAAAGCTACTCGACCGTGTGGTGGGACTGGGCACGATGGCAGCGAGAGATCGACTGGATGGCACTGAATGGCATCAATCTGCCCCTGGCGTTCACCGGGCAGGAGGCGCTGTGGCAGGAGGTAATCCAATAACTGCACCGACCGCCGTGATGAACGACGAGATCGACGACGACAGTAGCGAAGATGGCACCTAAGCGGCGCCGAGAACGCCGACGATAACGTTTCTCATCTTTGAGATTATTAGCATGTGTACATTTCTTCTGTTTGATGTCGAAATACTTTAATCTGAATCGTCGTGTTTACGAATGAAGAAATCGCACTCCGGTCATGATCAACGAGAATGATCTGGTTCTTGCACATCACTAGACGCGTCCCTGTCTCGGCTGTAGGTTTACACGTCTCTGGGGCTAAACCAGACGGAGATCGATGACTTCTTTACGGGTCCAGCGTTCCTTGCGTGGAATCGGATGGGGAACGTGTTTGAGTGGGGAGGCCCGCTGCCTCGGTCCTGGCACCCCAAACAGCTCTCTCTGCAGGTGCGCGCTTGCGTTTCAGCTTATTCCGTTTAAAAGCTCCTGGAGTAAAATTATATACTTACTGAAGAGAGGTAAAAAGATGAGAAGGATGACTTTCTTCCTTGCAGGTTAAAATCTTGGAGCGGATGAGGTCACTGGGAATGATTCCCGTTCTTCCGGCTTTCTCAGGGATTGTGCCGCGTGGAATCACACGGTAATAAATAACCGATTAATCTGCACAAGATTCGCAAGCTGCAGGACACACACAACACATTTCATTCTGTGTTCTTAAATATTACAATTGAAGATTTTAGGGGATGCAAACTTTTGCCCTGATTTTTCCAAACCCTCTGTCGTCTTTAGCTTGTTTCCCAAAGCCAACGTGACCAAGCTGGGGCCATGGAGCCATTTTAACTGCACGTATTCCTGTGCGTATGTGCTGGACCCACGTGACCCGCTGTTCCTGAGCATCGGCTCTCTGTTCCTGTCACGGCTGGTCAAAGAGTTCGGGACGGACCACATCTACAACACGGACACCTTTAACGAGATGACGCCTGCCTCCTCCGACCCAGAATATCTGACCTCAGTTAGCAGCGCGGTATTCACCACTATGACCTCAGGTAACCTCAAGCATCCCAAAAGCCTGTAATTCTTGTTTTCTGTCTATCCGATTTCCATGACTTGCAAATGAAAGAAGTGTTTATTTGCAGATGAGCTGAAAAAGTGACTCACGCTGGGAGTTCTGCATAAAGCGTTTGTTTGCTCTGAGGTCCCAAAACCCGTGGATTATCCTTAAATTTCAAAGTTTGGCATCACAGCAGGGTTTGGGAATAACCAGTCCATGTTACACTTTGACCTTGTCCACAAAAAGAAAAGCACGTTATTGGTTCACATTGTCAGAGTGGAGCCAGGAGCCAATCAAAAGAGAGAAAGGGAAAACAACCTCAGCATGATTCAAGTGTTCAGTGTTATAGTTTTATAATAAATACAGGTTTCATAGTTTTAGCATTTAAATTTGTGTTTGTAAAGTATTTTTTCTCCTCGGACTCACACACAGGCGTGACTCATTTGGGCGTCTGTTCGCCCTCGGTGTGTATACTTTTCACTTCTTTGTCATTTTATCCTGACGTTTTGAAACTGGATGAAAAAATACACACAGAACCACAGGTGAAGTAATAAAAGGTGAAGTAATAAAAACACACACTGGACGTGACCAGACATGTAAATGTGAATCACAGCGATGTTACACAATAGTGGATATTTCTATAATGTGGAGAAATCGATGAGTGTATCCTGACCTGCTCACATCAGCCGTATGCTACTGCCCTAGATAGTTAGAGGCCTACTAGTATATTTAAGTGTACTACGTAGTGCACATGCTGTTTGAGAAGCTGCCTTAAATTCTGGCAGTGTGTAGTGATTGCACTTGCAGCCCTGAGATTGAGCATCGTAGTGTAACAAAATGTGCTTTGATCTGGTGTAAAACTTCACCGAGTCTGCCAGTTGACGACCGTTGGTCTACCCTGGAATGAAGTTAATTCTTGATAGTCCACTGGTCTTGTCTTGCTTTCTCGCAGTGGACCCGCAGGCCATTTGGCTGATGCAGGGCTGGTTATTCATCAGCGACCCAGTGTTCTGGAAACCTCCACAGATCCGAGCGCTTCTCCACGGCGTACCTCAGGGACGTATGATCGTCCTAGACCTCTTTGCAGAGTCGATGCCGGTTTTTAACTTCACCCAGTCCTTCTACGGCCAGCCCTTTATCTGGTGCATGCTTCACAACTTCGGAGGCAACGGCGGCCTGTTTGGTGCAGTGGAGCGTGTTAACTCTGGTCCTTTCGAAGCTCAGAAGTTCCCCGGTTCCACTTTGGTGGGCTTAGGCATTGCTCCCGAGGGCATCGAGCAAAACCCGGTCATCTACGAGTTGATGGCTGAACAGGCGTGGCGCGAAGAAGCAGTCAATTTGACCAAGTGGGCGACGATGTACGCCTGGCGCCGCTACGGCACCACTAACGAGAGCCTGGCGCTTGCTTGGCGCTTGCTGTTTCGGAGTGTGTACAACTGTACCATTCCTGGGTACAAGAACCACAACCGGAGTCCTCTGGTTCACCGACCATCTCTGAAGATGCAGACTGGAATTTGGTACAATCCGCGAGACGTCTATGAGGCTTGGAAGCTGCTGTTGGGAGCGGCGCCATCGCTGATTTCTCTCGATACGTTCCGTTATGATCTGGTGGATGTGACGCGTCAGGCTCTTCAGCTCCTGACAACGCAGTTCTACGAAGAAATACGAGATGCCTTCCAGGTAAGGCAGAAATCAAGTATGTGTTTAATTTCTATATAATTTCTTATGTCTTACCAAACAGTTTTCTTAACAACTAATTTAAACCCCTAACGATTAGACCGGGAAGCTTCCAGAACTCCTGACGGCTGGAGGCGTGCTCGTCTTCGACCTCTTACCCGAACTGGACTGTCTCCTTTCCAGTGACGAACACTTCCTGTTGGGGGCGTGGCTTGAGCAAGCACGGTCGCTGGGCATGGACGAACAGGAAATGGAACTGTACGAGCTGAACGCCCGGAACCAGATCACGCTGTGGGGACCAGACGGCAACATCCTGGACTATGCCAACAAAGAGTGGGCGGGGCTAATGGAGGATTACTACACGCAGCGCTGGAGGTTCTTCGTCAACACTCTGGTGGAGTGTGTGGACCGCGGCCAACCTTTCAAGCAGGACGTTTTCAACAAGGCCGTGTTCCAGATCGAGCAAGGCTTCGTCTACAACCGCAAGAGGTACCCCTCCAAACCAAGAGGCGATACGTACGACATCGCTCTGAGGATATTTCTCAAATACTACCCACACGTTCTGAAGAGGTTAAAACCATAAAAGATACAAAACCAAACGATAATATGTGCAGTAATTTTAAAGACGATTTTAAAGACAGAAATCATTGTAGAAGTCTGAATCCTTCTATGACGCTTGCCAATCAGACGTGGGCGGGTCGTTAGATCTGGTATCAGCTTTTAGAACCGTAGTCCCCTTGGTCCTGTTACACCATGATCAGACTACATGATATTTCAGTCTTTCAATATAGATCATAGACATTCACGCACCTCATAGACAACATGTTAGCCAAAGATCTTTGCCTTTTCTCCAGGATGCGTGCGTGATGATTCATCAGCGGAGACGATAAAGACTGTAGATACATAAAGGTCCCAGGAATCCCACTGGATCAGACTACGCAGTATTTTTGCCATTCACAATTTATCATCGTGTAAGATCAGGCAGTCGTAGCGCTATATATTCTTGCCGTGTTTCGGTCTCGAGACTGGTATGACTATAGGCTCGACCCTGACCAATCCTCGTTCACGTCCTTGCACATTGTCAGGTATGAGAGTCAAGAAGTTGTCAATCATGGCTACAGAAGGATCGTCATGGAATATGTTGTAGGAGAAACTCCAAAAATTCTAGACATGCTAGACTTTTCATCCAGGTGTTCTGGCTTCCTAGACGCCACATCGTTGTTCTACAATTATGTCACACTTTCTGTATGCTCTATTGGAAATTTGTCGGCCATGATAAAATTGTGTCAAAATTGAGATAAATTTGGGATCCTGAAGCATGTAGCCAGAAAGGTGTACAAAAGGAAACGGGAGATGATTAGCACATAAAGTCTTATTATTCATTACTGAAATAACTGATTTACAGTGAATTGTAATTATGAGTTTCCTGTTTACATCTGAAATTTTATATAAAGCCTTTATATAGCCGCCGTTTTCAGGAAAGCACTCTGACGGGAATAAATTAAATGCTATTTTTGTTTCACGTTGAATAAAAGCTATTCTTTTCCTATGTCTAATGTCTGTATTGACTGTCTCCTTATCCATCTGTGTCTTGGTTTAAGTGAAAACTTCAATTTGTATTCCATTTATGTGAAGTGTAAGCTATTATATACTACCCCAGTGCGTTGTTGCTATGGAAACCAGACCATAGAAAAGTCTGGAGTGTTAATAATATAATAATTTATATAATTTGTTTTTAGTTTAAAACGGTTTTAACTTTAAATTCCAGACAAGTGACATTAATGGTTCTGCTTAAAAAACAAACAAACAAAAAAAAAAACAAACAAACAAATAAATTATAGAGCTACACATCCATTGGCTGAAGTGCTCTGACAGACAGCCAATCAGTAGTCCGGAAGCTGTCACGTGGTGTGCAGGCTGCTAGGTCGAATGGGTAAGGGTAGAGTCGAGGAAGTGTGTTTATGTAGAGTGTAGTGAAGATGTAGTGAGTTATTAAATATTTGATAGGGATTATATTTTGAGAAGTTGCCCCGGGGCAGTGAGTGTGTAAACCGGAAGCGCGGTGTTTGGTGAGTGTTTGTGTTGTTGATTAGCTGCAGTAGCTTTAGCCTGTTAGCGCTATTATAGTACAGTCATTGGCTCTGGGCTCAGTCCCAAACAGCGCGAGACTCTATAACCGAGTTCACTAGATAGGGCGCATAAAATCTGCACCCTGTGTAGTGTAGTGTACATCTGGTGAAGAGCCGTGTGTGTGTCACTGATACACTTTTAATATTAACGACGCAGAGGCTAATTAAAGGCCCTTAAAAACAGAAGAGTTTACTTTAGTGTGTGTGAGTGAGTGAGAGAGTGTTGTGTGAGAGTGAGAGTGTGTGAGTGAGTGAGAGTGAGAGAGTGTTGTGTGAGAGTGAGAGTGTGTGAGTGAGTGAGTGAGAGAGAGTGTTGTGTGAGAGTG
>JAOVYU010000056.1:1211509-1223869 GCA_025674565.1 Synodontis membranacea | reverse complement strand
CTCTCTCTCTCTCTCTCTCTCTCAGGGAAGCGCGTGTGTGTGGTGGACGCTGCCGTGCTGTTGCAGGCCGGATGGACAGAGATGGTTCACGAGGTCTGGGTGGCCATTATACCAGAGGAAGAGGTGACGTCGTCTTTAGTGCGCTTCTCTTTATTCACTTTGCCACCTGAAGTCACTAAAATCCTGACTCTCTCTCTCTCTCTCTCAGGCCGTGCGGAGGATAGTGCAGAGGGACGGGGTGAGTCAGGACGACGCGCGGAGGAGATTACAGAGCCAGTGGTCTAACGCTCAGCTGGTGGAGCAGGCCAACGTGGTTCTGTGTACAGTGTGGGAACCGGACGTCACTCAGAGACAGGCACGCGCCCGTTCAATCACCCGAATCAATCAGGACGAAATTCTTCCTTCTAGAAATCTTATTTATTATTAATATGAAAAAAAAAAAAGAAAAAGCCAAAGCAGTTGAAATTGATTATAGAAATATTTTTAATACTATGCATGATAATACAAATCTATTTATACGTTGCTTACATACAGATTTACAGTATTGGGTTAATGAGACGCTGCTGTGTAATTATGCTGTATTAGTGAATGAACAGTGTGTGTGTGTGTGTGTGTGTGTGTGATTAACCTACAGGTCGAAAAAGCCTGGAACTCGCTTCAGGATCGGATACAGCATCAAAAAGAGGAACCCCAGTTTAAACCCTGAGAGAGCCGTTTTACACACACACACACACACACACTGTACGGTTTCTTGTAGCTGAGAGTTTATGCTCGACCGGGCTGGATTTTTTTTTTGTTCCTGATTCAAGGTTTCACGCAAATCAATTCGATGGTCAGATATTTTCTTCACACGTTACATCCAGGTGTAAACCACCTTAAGGGCTCGATGGTTAAAATAACACGCGTCTTACGTTTTAGTTTTTCCTTTTTCATGTCTTCCGTCCAGCGATAGTTTCTTTAGCGTTGAATGATTTTGACCACCAGGCAAGTCGAGCTAGCAGATAAGCGAAGACTTTTCCGAAAGTCAGAAGAATACGATCACGAGATATATTACGAGACGTGGTGTCCCGCGATTCTCTCTGCGGAGAGAGCGCCGCGTCTGGAGGACGTTTCCGACCTGAAAATTAGGTTGGCTCCTGGAAATGAATCTGAATCAGTCAGTTGGATGCCGTTTGATAGTAGGATTCAATTCCGTTAATTAAATTCTTTATTAAATTACATTCTCACACTGTCACTGTCATTTATTAAAAAAAAAAATAATAATAAATTTACAGCTCAATATATGCACACGTTTACCAGCCGCTCCATCAGGAATACCTCTGCATCTTCACGTTGGGGTAAGATTGTCCAGTCGGCCGAGCACGCTGTGGCAGAGCACCGAATAAAGCCTCAAGAGCTGCACGTCAAATTGTGTGTTCATATTGAAGTGTTGTGTAACCCAGTCAGTGACCGCAGCATGGGCGTTAAAAAAAGCCGCCGACGTCCTGGGATTCTCACTCAGAACAAAAAAAAAAAAAAAAAAAAAAAACAGTTCTCAGAGGTCGGACGAGAAGGCCAGGCTGGCTCGAGATGAAAGGAAAGGGATACGGTGACTCAATTATGCTTTACGACTGTGGTGAGCAGAAAAGCATGTCAAACCTTTAGATAATAATATACGTGCTGTAAAGGGTAGATTAAGCAGGTGGACAGGTGGTTATATATATATAAATAAAGTGGGCGGTGAACATTTAGCACAATAAAGATTAAATAAAGTGTCCTAAAGTGATAATAGTGGTAGAAAATGAAGAAACAATTTGTCTCTGTCACAAAAAAAAAAAAAAAAAAAAAAAAAGAGATCCCGAGAGCGACTGGGAATCGAGCATCAAGGTGCCTTCATGGTCAAGTGCACTGTGACCCTTGGAGACTGCAATCCTCGTCATGTTGGTTTTTTTTTTCTTATTTCCAGCTACACTGGATTGTTTTTTTTCCCCCCTCTTAAAGCTCCACACCTCTAGTTGGCCACAGTGAGCCTTGCTGAACACAACGCCTGGCCCAGGTGGTTAGAGGCTCGGATCTTGTATATCCCAGAATCCCTGGGATGCACCCTGGAGAGGGTGAGCGTACAAAGCCCGTCATCTTTGTACTCGATCTGCACGTGCTCCGTCTCCTCCAGAGGCTCATCATCAAGCAGCCACACCACTTCCGGGTCAGGATAACCTGCACAAAAGGAAGACGTGTAGTGGCCAAACAGTAACGTCGATGGTGTGCTCTTGTAAGCTTGCGCTAAAGATCAGACCTGGAAAAATAATAACCACACGGAAACGGCGCAAAGGGTCTCGTTACCTTGTACGACGCAGGCCATGTGTACGGTAGCGCCGCAGGGCTCCTTAAGGTCCTGGAGGGTTTGTGGGAAATTCGGCTTGCTCCTCAGCTGCTGCTCCAGAGCCCTAACAGCCTCTTCGGCCTCCTTCCCCAGACTGGTGTCTGTGAAAGGAAAGAAAACAGCCCGACGGCACCGGCGTCATCAATGTTCCTTATAAACAGGTAGAGGAATTTTTGTTCCGAGCATTCCGTGAGTTACCCGCCACGTGGCTGGAAGGAGCATCTGAGCCGTCCGATCTGTTAGACAGGTTCGCCATCCTCTTCAGCGCCAGCACGGCTTTACCGGTTTTCTGCAACGTCACATCGTACGTCCATCAAACTTGATCATGTTATGAAGCGTCAACATTAGCGTTAAACCCTTTTCATTCCCTCACACACACCTGCCATCGTTGCCTGGCCAGGAAACGCCGCATCTTTTCCTTGTTCAGGGTTTTTGTGACTCGACCTGAAGACGAGGCCATCCACGGATGAGCCAAAGCCTGCTCGCATGACATCCTCTCCCTGTCGCGTATATATCCGTACAGTACGTCAAGACAACGACAAACACAAAGCATTATGGGACCACAGAATGACCCATGCATGATGTAATGCGCAGCCAACCTTTTCTCCTTCTTTAGAAGCTTACTGATGAAGGCCTTGGCCTCATCAGTGATGTCATCAAACTCGGAGTCGAACTCCCAGGTCGCAGCGGTGACCAGCGCCAGAGTCTCAGCGTCCGTGCTCCCCTGAAACGGCGACTCTCCGCTCAGTCTGAGCATGAGACATAAAGAGGTTACACACAAACCCACACGCAGTCAACTCAACCCCACGCCTCGGTACGTACAGGATGTAGCAGATCACCCCGATGCTCCACATGTCAGTCCCCAGATCCACAGGCTCGTAGCCGACCACCTCTGGAGCCACAAACTCGGGCGTCCCGTGCATCACCCGAAGAGGCTTTCCAGCTTCTGTGGGAAACCGTTAAAAATAAATAAATAAATAAATAAATAAATAAATAAAACATTCCAATCAGTACAGAGAGTGAAACTTTTCTTTAAGAATATTTGCTCATGTTTCATGAAAGGAAAGTCGAGATTTGAAATTATTCATCATATCTTCTAAAAAAATATATAAAGCTAGACCTACGGGAAAATGAGGTTTTTCCTCTGAAAATTTTCTTTTGCGATGGAAATTAAATTTTATTATGATGATAAAAAAAACTAAAATGAAATACTAAACTGAACAGTGTTCTAAAGATCACCACAAAAACAACAGTAATAATAACAATACAAATGATTTAGTATTTAATTTTTCATTTGAAAAAACAACGTAAAAGAAAGTGACGTTTCTGCATCTCAAATAAAAAAATTTGGTGATCGATTTAACTAAACCCAAAATCAATAAAACTCAGCTAGAATTAATGTCTAACTTTACACCTGCTAAAAGAGAGGAAATTCTAAAATGTGTGTGTTTTTTTTTTTAGTAAACTGTATGACGGCTTGCTGTATTTAAAAAAAAACCCCAAAAAAACAAACAAACTAAAAATTTATGTTCGAGATGGTAAAATTAACTCCTACTAAATTCCGTAAACATTAAAGCACAAACAGTGTTAAATAGCGTTATACGACGATAAACCTTGACACGATATTAAACATTGTCCAATCGAAACGTTAAACAAAAACCTCAAAGAACAATGTTAAATGGACAATTTAAATGTAACTAGTGTTATTCCATTCATTCCACAATGATGAGGATATGCCAATGAGTAGAAAGTTTATTTTATTAACCACGTTTGAACAGTTTACAGTTACATTTAATGTTGTGGAACGTCCAAAAGACAAATTAGTTTCCTTTCTCACGCTATAGCCTCGATAAACAGTTTACAGAGAAATCCCCTCTGCCCCGAAGATTTCTAAAGCACCATGACTGTTACAAAAAGCTTATCATAGATCTTACAAAAAAGAAAGAAAGGGAAAAAAAAGTTCACCTTCACCACTTTTTTGCATGTCTTTACAATTTTTTTTTCTTTTTTTACACTTTTTATTTTTGTGGCGTACCTTCTATAAGTAGGAGTTGTTACTCTAGAAACCATAACGTATTAGAATAAGCGTGTTATCGTTCATGTTACAACAAGAACTAAAAAATAACGCACACCATTTCGACCAATCACTAATAATAGACAACAACAACAATGTTTAGCAACAATGCTGTTGAATTTCCGTTTAAAGCAGTTCTGGCTTCAAGACAAATCACAAGTTTGGAACGCGCATTGGTTCTAATTATTGTTACCATGGTAACAAGGCAACTTCCTAAAATACATTTCTATTGTACAAAAGATCAACGTGATGCCGCACACAGACTCACCGAGTTTTCTGGCCAGGCCGAAGTCGATGATCTTTATGAGCGTCCCGGTGGCGTCGATGCACACTATGTTCTCCGGTTTCAGGTCGAGGTGGATGATGTCCTTGCGGTGAAGATACAGGACGCCCTCCAGGATCTGTCGCACGTACTGCATGCTGTTGGGCTCCGTGTGCTCGAAATTATCGTCCACGATACGCTCAAACAGCTCACCACCGGCAATGCTGGAAGACAAATAATTATGTAACGGTTGCATTAAAGGAGCAATCACGATGCCTGAAAGAGACTAAAGTGCCGCCGCATCGCAACACTCACTACTCCATGATCAAGGCGATCTCGGAGCGGGTGTCGAACGCTCCCATACACTGCACCAGCTTCGGATGGTTCAGCTCCTTCATCAGCTTGATCTCCTCCCTGGCGGCGTCTTTGTCCTTGGACGCAATCGCACGGTAGAATTTTCCGGCGCACACGCGACCCGTTTCCTTATGAGTCAGCCTGAACACCTGTCCGAACTTCCCTCTGTGGAAAGAATATTCAGACGTAAGGTTTCCGTCGTATTACAGATTTAAACGTGTCCTAATAAGAAAAGTTGCTGCGTTTGAGAATGTACTCACACTCCTAATTTCTCATGGATGTCGTAGCAATCCTTCACCTTGCTCGAGGTGTTAATAATGATGTCGACTTGTGGGAGAATCTCCTCCTGTGGCTCCCCTGAGAAATCAGCATTCCGGGTTATTTCTGAACTGATTGTGGCTACAGGAAAGCTGTAACTAGTGTGTACCTGCTGTATCCATCATGACGCAGTCGGACTCTTCACTGGGGTCACTGACCCCCACAGTGTTGCAGGCTCGTACGCGAAAGCGGTACTTCCCCTGCGCGTGTAGGCCCGAGCGGATGCGGTAAGTCGTGTCCTTGCACTGGGAGGTGAGCACGCTCCAGTCCCCGGATTCGGCTGGGCCTAAGCTTTGAACCTCTACCACATAATCTGTGATTTGTGAACCGCCATCGTAGCTTGGTCCACTCCAGGACAGAACTAAAGAACTGGGAGACAGCTGGGACACAACCGGACACGACGCTGGGCGTTCCGGGCGATCTAAAACCAAAAACACGAAGGGACCAGCTTGAGAATTTGAGATCTTCACCATTGCTTACGGATAAAGAACAGGATTCGTTCTCACACCGTTAATGCTGAGGACAATTGTATGTTGAGCGAGGCCTTGTCGAGTTCGAACAAAGATCGTGTAGCTTCCTACGTCCACAGGAAGAACTTCAGAGATGGTCAAGACACTGCCACTGGTGCTGTTCTCAATGCGAACACGATCACCTTCCACCACGACCTAGAAGCAAATCAAATAAAGAAATGGTCCATTTGCTCATCTAACATTAGTAGTTCTTTAATTAATGAGTTTTCAATTGCAATTTTGACACGTAAAGAAAGTTTAATAGAACTGTACTTCGTACTTTTTATCCGTTTACAGTTACACTTGAGGTTGTGAAAAGTCTTGTGTGACAATTTAGTCCTGCACATGACCATTTTCCTTCTTACCGAGAGACTGCAAAGTGGAGTTGTGCTGAAGCTGGAGACTCCTCCCATAAAAGTTAAACATGCTGCACAGTTATTGATTTGGACATCTCGGTGCACAACATACAGCATTACCCAGAGCCCGAGGTGTTTTTTGCACCTACCATATTGTTGGACAAAATCTAAGATCGGAAAGCTTGAGATTTGCGATTTACCCCCCCCCAAAAAAAGATTTTTTTCCACTGCAGTGTTAAAAGAGGACAAGAAAAAGCTTGAAACCTTCTTTCTGTTGTGGATCCAGCAGGATGCTGCAGGCCCAGAGCAGTTGAAAAAGCAGGAAAGGCGCGCCGTCTCCCTAACGCACACTTGCACTTTCTCCACAGGGTCCACAAACTCAACGGCAGGGCCTGAGAGAGAGAGAGAGAGAGAGAGATAGAGAGAACATACCAGACAGAAATGAGGGGAAGGACAAATCATTTTTATCTCAAATCTTGACCACTCCCTGTGCCGTCTCCACTATACTAGGAGAATTTGTAGAAATGGTCATTAGGACACCATTGTCAATTCCCTTTTCTACAAACACACCAAATGGTACAGAGGTAAAAGAACCTTTTCTAGGTGCTCATCAGTGAAAACGCCAGTCACACACGGACCAGGGGTTACGAGAATCGCCTGGATACCTTCTCATGCATGCAAGCTCTTCAACAATGGCACGTAGAATTAAATATATAAATACCATTCCAATTTCTTGGAACCTACTTGGCAGAGCCACTGGTATGTTATCAAGTGTTCCTAAAACAAGCGATATACAGGATGTAGTACATCCGCAGCAGGATCCACATCCCACAGCGAGTCAGCTTGGGATTGAGGTCCAGCTGTAGGACATATGCATCATTGTACAAGTCTGGTAGACGTCAATGGCTGATCAAAAGAGATGATAGATGTTCATCACAGAGTACATGAGGCATGGGAACGACAGTTGTCCAACAACAACAGCACTTACACCAACCACCAAGTTAAGTGGCTTTAAGCTTTGTTAAAGTTGCACGAGCACAAGAAGGGATCTAGATGGTTCTCACTGCCCCTGGCTGTTTATTAGGCGTGAAATAAAAGCAAAAATCTGGTTTCAATTTTGGACCAAACTCAGTTCTGTTCAACCTAACGTAACCCAAAGACACTTATTTCCAAGAACTTACGAAACTGGGTACACACAACACGCACACGAACAGGTCTTGGAAACCAGTTCGTACCTCTGCAGTATGGGCCGGTTGTGGAACAAACCTCTGAGTAGAAAAAGCAATTTATGGGGTGGTTTGGGAAGGGGGGGGGGTATTTTTAAAATAGTCCGCAGCCAACGTGAACTTGTTTGACAGGAACTCACCAAGTATAAATCTAAACAATTGCCCCAAACGTAAGCTGGGACTGGCTAAGTCTAAGTGCATGACTGTAGAGAACTGTTTCTGTAAAAGTTCTTGGGAAGTCTTGCAGAGGATGACGCCCAGACTATGTGACGATAAAAAGGCGTAAACTGGAAGTGCACCACGGAATCTGGAGACGCGGCAGCCCTGAGCTTAAAGGCAGGCACCAAAGGGACAAAAAGGGTGAACCGAGAACTGTACTGCATACGATAGCTGTGAAGTTAGAAAACCACGCGCCACAAACACCAAGCTTCTCACGTTAATGGGTGTCAAAAATAACTTTCGCTGCAAGCTCACGCCACAGCCTCAAATCCTCCGAACACAGAACCAGATCTGTGCAATCTGCCACTGTAAAGTACAGACGCGCTGACACATACTAGCTAGTGTTTGCTAGCAAGATGGATACATGGCTGCAGTTCTTGCTAGCTAGCTAGCTAGCTTGAGGAAATAAACCGTGTTACTCAAGAAAGCCAAATTGA
Organism: Synodontis membranacea; assembly: GCA_025674565.1. Classification (NCBI taxonomy): domain Eukaryota; kingdom Metazoa; phylum Chordata; class Actinopteri; order Siluriformes; family Mochokidae; genus Synodontis; species Synodontis membranacea. The sequence goes on along the minus strand of JAOVYU010000056.1, from coordinate 1,215,752 downwards.
TGTGTCTTGCTAATCACTTACCTGCTAATTAAAGGTCAGAGTTCCTTGAAAACCCTTAACCTTAGCCTTCTTGTACACATGATTATGTTCTACAACAGTATTAGCCAGGCAAAATTTTTTATCAACAACAACAGTTAGCCATGATAAACAAAGAAACATAGACTAACCAACACATCTTCAAGTGAAACACACTCACCTGGTCCACCTTTGGCTCTTCTCTTGGGTGTGACGGCTAAAGCATGGACAGACAACAAAGCAGACAGGTTAAAAAAAAAAAAAAGCAATTCAGGTACACACCTATGGACAGGTGAGAGATGATGAGGCAGGTCATGTGACCTAAAGGGAGGGGCTAGTGATGATCAAAGACTTTAAAAAAAAAAAAAGTAGCACTTTTTCCTTTTGTTGTGTATATATGATTGCTTACATAAGCATGAGCACAGGGTTTTTTTTCAGAGCGCGTGGATAATATATTAGCGAGTAATGAGCGTTAAAAGAGTGAAAGGTATCATGAATTGCGCGCGCACGTGCGTCTGAGTGCTCAGTGCTCGCTGAACTGAAGTGCTCGTAGGCGTGAAAGCTCCTTCTGCAACAAAAAAACCCCCTCCTGACAAGTTTTACTCCATTTAGGAAAGAAAGAACGTCATGCATTTTTATCCGTTTATAGTTACACTGAATGCTGTCAAACATCCATGAGACCAAAGTTCCTGGTGTCTTATATTACAGCAGTTTTTTTTTTTTTTTTGTAGTAATGTTCTCTAGTATTAAGTTCAGAAATAAAACTTTCCTAATCAGTGTGAGAGAACTATGCTGTGTGCTTACAAAAAAAAAAAAAAAGTTCTACCAGGACCGTTCAAGAACGCTGACCTGGATGATATAGCACTTGTGGTCTGAAGTCGTGTCTAACCTTTACGTGTGTCCTCGTCTGTCTTTCCTTTGCCCTTCTGCGCTGTGCCGTTCTCCATGTCCATGTTCACCCCGCACCCTGGAGTCAGAGGGTCTCTTGATGGCTTCATCTCCAAGGTAATGACGGTCCTGTAAGTCTTCTTCTCAGCACCGACGTTGCCGTCCATCTTTCGCGGCGTACTGAAGTTCAACAGTGTGATTAGAGAGCAAGTTTACACGCTCGCCGCCCCTCTTCCTGTGGTGCTTCCTGCTCGGGGTTGTTTCATTTTTTGCCACAGAGACGTCTGTAGCGATGTCTTTTCTGTGCCCTGTGTGTGTGTGTGTGTGTGTGTGTGTCACACTGATGGGATGGTGCCTCCCTTTCATCATTAAAACACACTTGAGCAAGCAAGCTGGGAGTGTCATCAGCTCTGAACATGTGTGTGTGTGTGTGTGTGTGTGAGAGAGAGAGAGGGAAGTTTCAGAAGTTGCATTTGGTTCAAAACTAAGACATTACAGTATATACAGTATGTATATGGAAAGTAGTAGACATATCTATATACACACACACACACACACACATTGTGCATCGTTTATCGTATTACCAGAATGTCGAGTAGCTGGTCGGACCACGCTCCCGCTCCTTTCATCGTCCACAATGCGTCCACATCTTCCGTACACACTCTTTTGTTCGATTTGTGTGTGTGTGTGTGTGTGTTTTGTTACATTTTATTCCAAATAAACACATGCAGGATATAATATCAGGTGACGTTATGCTCCAGAAGGGTGTGTGATCAAGTCCCTGGGAACCAGTGTAGCCGAGTGTATATGTGAGCTCACACACACACACACACACACACACATTACCGAACATGAAAATGCACACACACGTGCAGTAGATGGAGGGGAAACTTCACACGCATTCCTCGGATGCGTGCGTGTATGCGCTTAAACTGATAAACAGACACTTCTGAGAGATTCCTAGGAAATTAGCTCGGGATTTTCCCCGGCGTTTACGCAAGGCTAATTGTCCAGCATCCTGTTTTGTTTCCCTATTTGTGAAGAGGACCGGACATACATCATCATATCTGACTATTGCTGCATCACTGATTATTTTCCTTTAACAACACCCCTCGAAGTGTTTTATTCCTTACATTTTTTTTTTTTTTTAGGAAGGGATCGTTTGATAAACGCAATGTCGATTGGTCAGTAGGTGGAGCTTTAGAACGAGTCACGAGGCACCGTAATTGTCTTACGAGAAATAACAGAAATCACTTCTTAGTTTAGTTTCCGGGCCAGTTATTTGTTTTTGTCTTGCATAGTTTTTGGGAAAAATAAAGAAAGGGAAACGGCTTAAGCCACCGTGAGATCTCTTTCGTGGAGTGCTTGAGGTCGGCAGGAAGCATTACCCAAGGTGGAGCCAGTTTAACATTTCAATACAATGCGTTTATAAAGCCGGTATTTACACTGTAGCTAAACAAACAATAATTCCATTGTGTGTTGTACGGACCGTAATTGGATCACGCGGGGTTAACACGGCCTTACGTTATAGTGCCTTTGTGATAGTACCTGGATAGTGCTTGGGTTTAAAAAAAAAAAAAGTTATCGAAAGTACAACAATTCTACAAATTTCTACATCTCAAACAAGACTATATTGTTAGATTAGTGAACTAGCATGAGGTTATGTTTTTGATAAAGAGTCGAAGCTTATAAAAGTCAGTCCGTACATCAAAGTGCAGCAATCTGTGATCTTCTGTTGTACATTTAGACTCTGCCACATGGGGGTGCTGTTGCATACACATTTATAAAATGTCCTGCCTGCAAACTGTTTATAGTACGTTAAACACAGATTTAGTAACTGACCTGTCTAAATGTGCAATTAGGATCACTCTGTTCCAGTGCACGACTACAGATTTATTCATATTCATTCTTTATTTTACAAAAGAAACATTTACAAATGTACTTGTATACGTACGTAGATATACACGTCACGGAAATGATCGACGCTTTTAAATGTCAGGTTGTTAAAATATTCTGCAGTCTGGAGACACGAGCTTTAATAACTCAAACGCGGATAAAATCCATCACCTCTTTAAAAAGATAAAAGCATCAAACGATACTGCGGGTTATGAATATCGTGTTCATCCAGCCGCTGCACTTCTTCTGCTCACGGCGTCACTTCTGGTCGTTCGCTCGCTGTCTTTTGATCAGCTCGGCGTACAGGCCTCCTCTTCTCAGCAAGTCCTGGTGAGTTCCAGCCTGCCGGACAAAAAGAAAAAAAAAAAAAGGAATGCTTGATTCTGATTGGTCAGAAGGTGTTTTTCTTTGTATACCAGCAGCTGTTGTGTTTTATTCCCTGGTTACTGCGTCTAAGCCTCACCTCCACCACCCTGCCGCTGCTCATGACGCAGATGAGGTCCGCCCCCTGGATGGTGCTGAGGCGGTGGGCGATGATGAGGACGGTGCGACCCTCTGTGGCTCGGTCCAGCGCCTCCTGCACCACACGCTCCGACTCGGCGTCCAGCGCGCTCGTGGCCTCGTCCAGAATCAACACGCTGGGGTTCTTCACCAAAGCTCGAGCAATGGCAATCCTCTGCTTCTGCCCGCCTGACAGGGTCACGCCTCGCTCACCTGAACGGAGTCTTACTCAGTTAGTTACTGGGAACAACGGGGTTAAAAATGGTAATTTGAAGTGCTTTAAGTTTATCACCCGTCTTTTCCTGATTCTCGATATCACTACAGTGTAGCTCTGATCTCGGCTCGGGACTCTCTAGTTTAAAACGAAGCACTCACCCACCACGGTGTCGTAGCCGTCGGGGAAGTTGGTGATGAAGGTGTGGGCGTTGGCCTGCTTGGCTGCGGCCATCACTTCAGCGTCTGTGGCACTCGGCTTACCGAAGCGGATGTTCTCCATCACCGAGGTGCCGAACAGGACCGGCTCCTGCCGTTAACACCAGGAACACACGGCATGGTGAGTACACAGCACACGAAAAGACAGACAGACAGCTAGGTAGACATATATACGGATAGAGACAGACAGACAGCTATAAAATATATGATGAAACAGACAGGAAGACAGGTAGGTAGACTATAGCATGGCAGACAGGAAGACAGATAGAAATCCATACAGACAGACAGACAGACAGTCTGTGAGAGTCAGAGAGAGGCAGACAGAGAGAGAGATAGAGAGAGAGGGAGGGAGGGAGAGAGAGAGACAGACAGAGACAGACAGAGAGGGAGACGCAGACAGACAGTGAGAGAGAGACACAGACAGAGAGGGAGACACACGGACAGAGAGGGAGAGACAGACAGACAGTGAGAAAGTGTGTGTGTGTGTGAGAGAGAGAGAGAGAGAGAGAGA
>JAOVYU010000056.1:1181948-1193145 GCA_025674565.1 Synodontis membranacea | reverse complement strand
ACAACGCTATTAGCTGAATGCAGGAGCGAAATGAAAAATCAGCGTTGATGGGTTTGTGTGTGTGTGTGTGTGTGTGTTTTTTTTTTGAGGGGGGGTGATAATATTCCCTCAGCCTTCACTCACAGCCATCACATGGCACACCATCAGATAAATCTTTCATATTCGGGATGCGTGCATGCGAGCAAAGGAAAGGAAGACGCCTTTGGGAAATCTAGTCTTTAACCAGAAGTCGGGCTTGATGTGTGACGCGAAAGGATTATGATTAAAGCTGTCCTGAAGGAATTCTGCATGACTTATAAATAACTACGCGATCTTCGCTTCGTATCGAGTCACCAAAACACTTTTCCTGGCGTTGCTGCGGACTATCAGGATGGATAAAATTTGCAAAATGATCGTGAAAGCAGTTTACACGTCTCGCGCTCTTGATTCAGCTGGAGCGCCTTCCTTGAGAACGCGATGTGCTAAAACCTGAATCTTTCCGACTGCCCTCTCGAAGTCTCGCCGTGTAATTCGCCATGCCGGGGCACGTGACGGGAACGAATAGAAATGCGATGCGTATCAAAAGTAAAACGCTCCTCGCAGAGCTCGCCGCTGAACCTGAATCTAATCTTTGCTTTTGTCTAACAGTTAAGACTTGAGGGCATTACATTGGTTATTCTAACACGCGATGCATATTATTGCACTTATAATAACACGTAGTGTAAACAGACAAACATTTTTCAACTGCATTCAGAGAAATGAGGTCAATTACTTTATCATCATTTATTCCCTTGACGTAGACCAGGCTTGTGTCGATATTTAAGTCACAGTAATATTTAGAATATACAACATTTAGGAAGGGGGAAAATAAAAAAATAAAAAAATCGCCATACCATGTTATTTTCGCCAGCTTTGAATGTTACTTTGATGAAAAAATTTCAATCCTGAGCTCGAGTTACCGTTTCCTGCGACCTTGGCGGGACGCTGACGTCGTCTCAATGAAGATGAATGGATATTTGGCATTCGATCACAAATCCACCAACTATTACTAGCTTCACTTTCTACGACCAAATATTAAGAACGTTAGCTAAGAACGTCTGGCTAGCGTTTCGTCCTCGCTAGTTATGACCATGTCTTAACCCCTACGTCCTTCACGACGTGAAAACATGTCGAAGCTGAAGTGTACGAAACATATTCACGTCCAAAAGAAGTACACGAACGCTTCTTATTCTTTTGATTAGTGGTATCGGTATGCATCCAACGATCTGCCCTGCCGTGGTTGAAAGTGCAACGTTACGGCTTTACCTTTGACTGTTCCAAAGGGCTGACACTGGAGACTCCTTCCATAAATGCCAAAACATTCATCCTCATTTCAACAAGTAAATGTGTTTTTTTTTCTTTGTAGTAAAATTTAGTAGTAAAGTCCTAATGTAAATCGTTCGTACGGTCACAGTACCATAAACCTGCGTTTTGCTGCTGTTTCTCCAAAAAAGATTCAACACCTTCCGACCAATCGGAATGGAGATTTCAGCAGTAAACTTTGATGGCGAATGGTAAACTGATGACTGAATGATGCAAACATATGCTACACCATATGCACAAAAGTATTGGGACGCCGGCACCAACAGCGACTTTAATGACATTTAATATGAAGTTGGTGTTCTGCCTTGTGGCTGAGTTGCTGTTGTTCCTAAACGCTCTGTAAATGGAGCCTGCATGGCTACGCGCTTGATTTTATACACCCGTGGCAATGGGACTGATCGAAAATTCAATAATTAAGAGGTGTGTCCCAATACTTTTGTCCATATAGTGTACCCAAGTAAACGTGTATATGGACGATGTTTAAAAGAGTTTTGCACAGTGATGAAAACTGTTGTATATCCTACGTCGAATTATCAGCACAAGCCTAGTAAACGCTCCCGCCTGTCCCGTTGTGCAGTGGTGGACCTTGTTGAGTTGACTTTCAGTAGCAGCCTTAAAAACACAAGTTGTTAATGCACAGTTCACAGAAACGACAATCGATTGCTCCGTGGGTCTCCGCCGTCCCCCGTTAAGTCATCGAAAAAGAAGGGTTCGCTATCATTTTAACAACATGAAACAAACAGTTGGTGCTGTCGATACTGCGTTATGCTAAATATAACCTGAGTATTGTTTTGGAAAGTGTTGCCTACTTGTACTTTTAACGTTGGATATCGGATTCTATTCAGGCATTGATTTGTTCATTAACCAGTCGGACTAGTCGCCACGTACTGTGCGTGTAGATATGTACATGTATACAAGTCGGTGTCACAGTTTGCCGTCAGGCCGCTAATTGTCCTCGTCGCCCGTGTCGTCAACAAGCGAACTCCTCGAAGTTGCCTAGAGTCGGGTGACTAGGTAGCACGTTCGGCGCGAATCCGAGGCTGTCCGAGTGACTCCGGAGAGTGTCGCATGTGCTCTGGAAGAGAGGGGAAACGGGGAAGGAGGGGAGAGATGTTCAGATGTGCCGGAGGATGCACAACGAATCAATGGCGGAGGTGAGGGGAATAAAAGGGAGGGGTAATGAAAAGGAAAGACACAAATAGAAAAAAACATCCATAGATGGACCATGGATCAGAAATATACCGCCCCCCCCCCCCCCCGCCAAAAAAAAATGATCGTGGTTTAAAATGAAATGGGGCGGAGAAGCATGAATGCAAGGGGAAGAGGGGGAGAAGACATTCTTACTTAATCCCCGATGTAGGACTTTTGCTTGGTCATACAGTACATCACAGAAACATATCCGATCATGTGCCCGAACATTTAAAACAAGCACTTCCCCCTTTCGCAAGTTTGAGGACTGTTTGCTTAATCCTGGTTTCAAACTCATTGCGTGGAGACCTGTGATGACACCACAAAGGGATGCATCTAGTGATGTTATTAGACACAGGTTCCATCACAATGTCAACTAAGTGCGTCTGAAAATAAGAGCTTCGCCACTTGCGCGTGGTTTTAAGGGCATGATTTTTAAAGTGCTTAAATGAACAACAAAACTTCTCTTGGCGTTTTTTTTTTTTTTTTTTTTTTGGTGCATCAGATCAAGAAAGAGACGTTCTGTTTGGCACTTGTCGAATCGTGCCCTTTGTAGCCTTTCAGGCTCAAATTTTGATGTGCGGAATGGTCCCCCTCCCCGGTTCAATAACTAAATCCACACCTAAAGAGCTTTATTGTCACTTTAGTAGGTATGCCTGCGCTCAGTGGCTATTTTACCAGGTACAACTACCACATGGGTGCATACATAGGCGTACAATTATTGACACCCTCACGCTGCTTCTCTCGGATTGTCCAACCACAACCTACGTGTATCTAGTGATGGTCCCTTTCCTTAAATGGATGACGTAGGACAGACTGACAAATTGTGCATGCCAACAGTTAGTAATTGTACACCTATAAATGCATCAATATGATAGATGTTAAGTGCCTTGCATAAGTATTCACCCCTCATAAACCCTTTTCTTATTTTGTAGTCACAACCCTCAAGTGAAACAGAGTTAATTGGGTCATCAATCTACACAAAATTATAACATTGAATTGGAGGGTACTTTATGGCGCGTGAGTGGTAAGCCATATGAAATCCCGGCTTGTGGTGTGCCAGAAAGCATGTTGGAGATTCAGCAAATGTGGTGGAAGCATGGTGGTGATAGCATCATGTTGAAAGAGTCACACTGGTGCCCCTCCTTAATACCAGAGTATTTTATTCTAGCACAGCTGCTCTTGTCTTGTCTAATAGAGTCTGGGGCCTTCCATGACCAGCCGTATTTATACTGAGGTCATGTGACTGTAATTCAACCAACTACGTCACTTTTAAAGGCAACTTGTTGCACTAGAACTTTAATGCTTTTACAATGGGGCAAAAATTATGCTATCGCTAAGGTTAATATTTTTTTGGTAAATAATTTGGCACGTCATATTACTCTTTACCCCCATTTTAATACTACGAGCTGTTTGTGTACATTCATGGCATATAACCCCCCCCCCCAAAAAGTACATTTCAGTTCCATCTTATAGCATTAAACAATGAGGAAATGTTCAAGGGGGGTGTATACTTATGCAAGATAAAAGCCAGTGAGTGTAGACACCATTTGTAAAAAAGCATATATATATATATATATTTTTTTTAATAAAGTGCCAAGGTTAAAGTCTTTGACGTGTATAGAGTGATGGAGTGCAACAACTGGTTTTTGCGTTAGTCTAGAAAACAGATGATTTCCACCAAAGAAGGCTGAAATCAGTTTCAAACGGGATCATTTTCATGCAGCCCTCTAACGACTAGCATAAATCAAGCAGAGAGGTCAAAAGATTTAAAAAAAAAAAAAAAAGAAAAAAAAAAAAAGAAGATATTACTAGTTTTATTATGAGGAAATAGTTGGTGCAGGCAAAAACATCTAGCACTTCTTTGGGACAGTGAGGTCTTACATAAAAGGTTGTGTGGTGGTATTGGGGAATATGAATTAAGCAATACATATTAAATAGATTGTCCAAGTTTTAAAAGGTACCATGCATAAATCTTGGCTTTATATCAGAAAACAAATACATGGGTAGATTTAGTTGCATTTCCTTAATTGCCGAATGTTTTTTTTTTTTTTTTTTACCCTGAAGCGACTTACAACTAAATCAGGATACAACCGAGCAGTCGAAACAAGGCTCTTGCTCAAGGACCCAACTGTGGCAGCTTGGTGGTGCTGGGATTTGAATTCAATACTTCCCCAAAAGTCACCACTTCCTTGCTCGTGCACGTATGCTCGCCTGTAGTAAAAGTCCAGTGGAATTTGTAGCAAAGCAACTGGTAACGATTCTCTTATTTTTGCTGCTGTTTCTATGGGCATTCAGGTTGTCAAATTATGAATACTTCTATGTATTCTATGTACAGCAAGGAATACCGATTGTACGATCGTATGTCAGCAGTTATTGACTTCAGGTTACCATCTCCTAACTTGATGTCAGGTTTGGTGGATGCAGTCCACATACTAATAGGATCTAGTTCCTTTCCTGATCCGCATGTCTACTGAAGTATACTCGCTACCCAGAGTCACCCCTCTGAATTGGCACCGGCACAGTATACCGCATGCATGACAGGACAGAGTTTGTACTGGAAAGGATACGGCAACCCTGACAAATATACATTGGGTAAAGCCCAAAGTCCTTCAGTTTCACCGCCAGCCTGCAATGCTTTTTTTTTTTTTAAACGCAGCAAACCACAGTGACAAACCCTACTCAAGCTCAAGCAATATCAACGGTTCTGCTCTCCACACAGTTAGTTATTAGCTACATTCCCAAATCCCAACAGCCTGTCGTGGAAGAAACGCATCATGTCCTCATGCGTCGATCCGTTTTCCCGAAGAGGAATCAAGACAGACGACACCTGTGTCGGCTATACTAAACGTAAGCCCTCAGAATAGAGGCAGGTCTGACCAATTTGCAAAAACCATCTGAGCAAATCTTCGCATGGTATTTTCTCTACCTCATATCAATATGGGGAAGAACAGAACATGGCAGAAGATATCCCAGCCCAGCAGAGAATTCATCTGGAATGGTGAGTCTATCCAGAGTTGATGTAGCAGAAATTTGGCCAAGTGTGAACAGACCACACAGCACAAAGCCAAATCCCATAAGATGGAGTGCATATTTGTCATCTACTGTATCTACCAATGGTATGAAGGATGAAATGAAAGTGTTACACGGGCCCAAATGACCATTACAGATCAAGGCCTTGTGGGGACAGGAAGGGTTATGAGGATTGCAACCTATTGCATTGTTATCCCACTATGAAAGGGAAGGCCATGGTAACTGTTAAGAGTATAGAGTGAGTACTAATTTCCTGAGTACTAATTTAAATTCGCCACACAAATATTATGCTATATTCGACCCTTCCTTGCACCAACATGTTACCACCAAAAAGTCATATAGTCAATACAGCACTCATTCCTTTTCTCCTTTATATTATCTGCTTAGCGGCTTGTTGTCATGAATGTACAGGTGTTGATCCTTCAAAGATGTCAATCTTTCCACTACATTATGGCCATTTTTATAGTGTGGTGCTGTAGCATCTGTTAGTATTGACTGGTCAACCCATATTTATGGATGGCAACCTCACCAGATATCCCATTAGACTTTTTGGAGCTGCAGGACCTCCAGAAACTTATCGACATGTGACTGGACCTCAGACAGGGGTAAAATGCATCCTTGTTACAGTCAAAGGTGTCCAAGGATTGTAGCAGTTGCCACCAGAAAGAGACAATCACTACAGATGCCTCCCGTACATACTGGCTTGTGGTGTGGTACCACAGGGGCACTAGGTGATCGTGACCCCCCTGATATACGGTGGGTGGGAACACTTCGACCAGTTGTGTCTGAAGGCAGTCCGTTTGGACTCAAAGTTTCTTTTTAACCAGTTCTTGCCCTTTCAGCTAGAATAAGGACTGCACAAAGTTCATTAGCTCTCAGCATCTTGCAAAGAATCACAGATGAACCACTTTCTTGGCAGCACGCTGCCGGACGTGGTTGTCGCTGGCAGAGCCAGACAAACCATAAGGACAGGATGACCTGTTGTACTGTATACCTTCTTCTGTACTGTTGATTCTTCCCATACTGTAAAACAAATCTCGCTTGTGGCCCCAAGACCTTGGCTGGACGCTTCCTAGCCGAACAGACTGACTGCCCCAAAAATCTGGCATGCACAGCCTGACCACCTGTATCTGTGGGTCGGACCCCTAGGGCAGAATTGCCAGCTGAGGACTGTGACCAATTAGTCCAGGAAACTCTAATCTAATTAAAAGCCACTAATACATTGTGGCACATCACAGTACTCTGAATGGGTCTCATAAGCTTATTCTAAATGAGGCAATGTGTCTCTACCAACTACAGTCTTTAGTCCGGGACATTATAATGATCATTTGTGAATCATTTCTCTGCAATGTCAATTGACCCTGAAGCTTTCATTGAGGATGAACTAGTTATTTGATTTGAAGGTAAGACACATGGGGCTCCTTTGTCTAGGTAGCAGCTGACCCAATGTTGGTGACAGACATCCAGCCCCTCTCGAGACTTGCCAATGTTTCCTCCTCCTCCTCACTAATTACATATGTACCTATGGGTCTGTAATGGCACCATAACTGCCATGGTTTCTTTCTCAGTTCCAGATATTTATTACAAATACAGGGTATTACATAGATCACTACATGACTTTGTGGATCTTGGTAGGCAAGTGCATGAGGAGGTATCTGGTGTTGCACAAAACTAGTTATGTACGTTATTGTAGCATTGCAGCCTTGTTGCGTAGCATTTTACCACAAATAAAGGCTATTTAAGGGCTACACAAAGTATGCAAACAAATAAACACCAAAATAAATACTATTAGTTGCATATACGTCACAGAAAGCCTGTTTCCCAAAAGCTTCACCGCGAACAGATCTGGAATGACCATGTATTCCAAATTTTTACATGTAAAAAAAAATGTCAATATAATAAACGCCTTTCACAAAACATCAAGTTTTTGGGAAAGAGGACTGCTAAAAAGAGCAAAAAAAAAAAAAATACCAAAAATGAGGCAAGACTGATCCATTCATAGCATGGATTTGCATTACCTGAACTTGTGCAATACATCATCTCCGTCTTGAAGGCTACAGGATTTGAAAGACTTTCCTTAGAATGTTTGGAAACGACAGTTTCCTGCATTCGTTTTTTTTTTTTTTTTTTAATTACAGGAAACATACCAAAGGGAACCTCAGAAAAGAAGGATATTTAAGGGGTGGAAAATGAAATGCTGATGGGAAAGGGTTATAGTTAGACAGGTTAAGAGGATGTACAGTATCTGCAGTATTGTCAATGGCCAGCTACCTGGGGGTATGATTAGGCGTGACACCAGGGCTGGTGGGGTTCTCAGAGTAGTCCTGGAAGACACATGACGGGGAGAGAGATGAGGATGACCACGCCAGGTATGGGTTCAGTTCAGGTTCAGGTTCAGGTTCAAATGTCAAACTGAAGTGTCCTGCATCAGGCCTCCATCCAAGTCCTAAATTTGCCCAATTGAATCTGAACTGACCCCAACCCTGGACCAAACAAAAGTAAACAATGTGGAGTAAGTAACGATCCATTCATCAAAAAAAAAAAACAACAAAAAAATAAAAACATGTTGACTTCTGTGAAGTCTAAGGAATAATAATAACGTTAACGTTAAAAAGTCTTAATGAACTGGATCTTACAGCATCCACTGGAGTCTATCAAAGGATGAGGAAAGCAAAGATAACTTTTACTTATTTTAATACAGAGCTTTGAAAATGCAACCTTAATATGAGTCAATGTTCGTAGATAGAATATTTTCAAAACCATAAACCCAGAAATAGGTTTTTACAGGTGACATGCAGTGGATTAAGCATAATGTGGATAATGAATTGTGGCGCAGCACACGCCAGCTAGCGAGGAATATTCATTAACTATACGTTCAGGTATTCCTGGTACGGATGGTACTGTAAATGAGAACGTAGCAAGACGTGGACTTGCTTTGTTGGACCAAACGTCTACTGCTTTTGTAACACCGAACACCAATAGACACATATGGGTGTTTTTTTTTTTTTTTTTATATATATAAGTTAACTGTCATATACATTATAAGGTTCTTGGTGTCTCTAGAAAGAACCATACTCTTGCATGGTACGATTGCTTTTTTTGGATTCGGTTTTGTAATATAACCCTTTTGCAATTTCTTCTTCAAGGTATACCAATCATTGCACTAGCACTCTGCTTCCTGTTCATTTACTGTATAGACAAACCTCGTACGAGCTACATGCACAAATTCTCAGACGATCTATTTCAGTGATGGTTAAATCAATGATAAGGATGTAAAAAAAAAAAACTTTACCCCCCCCCCCCCCCAAAAAAAAATTAACGCGTCAACCAAAGTGCTTTGCCTTTTATTTTCAGTTCAGAGGACGTACGGTAAAAATCCTTACAGAGATGATGCATTAGATTAAAGGGACCACCCTGTTCTGATGCTGCCATTAATAAAAGAGACTATTTTCCAACACCTTAGCCATCGACATCTCTGCTTAATCACCCAGATTTATATCCCAAAACGCTACCAAAGCTTTAATGGGTTTTTCTCGTATTATTGCTTCCCTGAAGCTGCATACGAATGCACATGGAAAATGATTAGAACTCGATGAAAGATGTTACGGCTTACGAATGCAAGTGTTAAAAAAAAAAAAAAAATTCACCCTGGTTCAACCGCGGCCCTGTTTCTTTTGACAGATGTTTTAATTACGATAATCTGCGTTTCCCCCCCATATCAGAATTTGAGCCAAAGACAAAAACAATTGCAGCGACATGCAGCAGTAAATAGAGCTATGCATTCGGATGCACGTTTCTAACCGCGAGACTAACCTTGCTTTCGTTTCGGTCATGTTATCGCAGCTCCACCTAAAGCATGCACATGCAGGTCGGACAGAACGAGCTCAGTTACCAGATTATCGCTTGCGCTCCGACGTGGCCGTCCTTTACGTAGAAAGTAGCCCAATACTTTATCCTTAAATACCTGAGGAAACAAGGGTTATGGGGACTGAATTATAAAAAAAACAAAACAAAAACAAAACTGTAGTAAATAGCAGAATACAGAAATAAATCCAAAGCGATGTATAAGTGAGTCAGTGAACTTAGGGTTTGAAAATATGCAAAAAACGGATGTTTGGACTTCGTCTCCGTTTGGCTTTCACGGCGGGATTTGTTTAGCATCGGATCGTTAAGTGCATTGCAGCACAGATGGTGCACATGCGCAAGTGTGATTCTATGACAAAGTCGAGGGATGCGTGCCAGCTTGCTGTCCTTTAGGACCAGTGGAGTTTCGCCGTGTGCTCGTTTCATTGCAGAGTGGGAATAACAAAGTCGTCAACCCTGATGAAAGTGAACCCACTCGGGTACCGTTTAAAAGGTCCCCACTACCCCATAATTATCGCCAATGCACGGCAATATATTTTTTCAGAATCAGAATTGCTCATAGTGCTGATACTTTCCTTTATCATGGATATGAACTGTCCAAATTTCATTTTTTGATTGTTGCAAATCATCGGGATCATAATCTATCAGCGCTCCCTACTGAGGTCTCAAACTTATCCACGCTCCTCCACTCCTGCCTTCAGAAATTCGCTGTCCCTGCTGCAATAACGCAGCAAAGGAGCTTACTTTGTTTCAACTTGAGGTTGAAAGGTCAGCGGGCGGAGACCTTCCACAGGCGGCACACACGAGGACACCGTCACAAGGTGATGACCCTGGCACTCCACTAGTTCTAAAGGAAGTCCTCGAAACCCTTAAACTTAAACAAGCAGGACTATTTCGATTGCTTCTTAAGGTGATTTCACTACAGTAAATACCTGTGCATTGCATAACTATCCAGACCCTAGAATTCAATATATGGTTGCGTCGAGTACGACTTAATGCCTTGCTCAAGCTCGCGAATGTGTCTCGTCTCAAGGTTTAATTCTTGCCATATGTATATGTATGTGTAATCCCAGTTAGATTCAGATCATGGCTTTGACTGGCCACTCGGGACCACTCGCACTGTGAAGCCAGTTCAAGTTAGCTTTAACCTTGCCTCCGAAGTCACCGTCCTATATAAAATTGATTTCCCCATAGGCTCCGGCCGACGGAAATCAGCTTTCTTGTAAGCCTCTAACAAGCTTTCCACACCCCTAATCACGCTCCTGAAGGGAACGATGTTGGTTTTGGAATCTGGTCTACACTTCTGTTGTAGCGATGTTCGGCTTTGTGTAGAGTTCTAGAGATTTATTTATTTATTTATTTATTTTTTAAAAAAAGGTGTTTTAATTTTCTCTTATTCTGGCAGCTCAGTCTGGCGTCAGGCTTCTTCTCATTCTTAATTAAGACCTACAGCGTTCAGACAGGGATTTACAGATAATTTCATCTTTTTTTTTTTTTTTCCCGCGCATTTCAGTGCTTAGCTGATGAACCTCTCAGACGTGAACTATCTGGCTTCCTCGTGAAGGCACTACTAAATGTAAAACGTAATGATTTGTCAGAATGAAGAAGTCTGGATAAGTATGCGCTGCTCAAATTCCTAATGCTTTCTAGGCACGATAATGCACGATGCACTTTGTTATTCTTAAGGAAAACGCATTGCACTTTATAGCAGCATCTATTATGCATTATGAATGGTTAATAAAAAGCATAATACATAGAGCAATGTGTGTAT
>JAOVYU010000056.1:1133973-1146771 GCA_025674565.1 Synodontis membranacea | reverse complement strand
TCTGGCTGTAGTTCCGTTATAGAAAATGAATCAACGCTCTTCGTAAGATCAAAGGATCCGGCAGTGCCGTGGCGTAAAAAAGAGGTGACGTTTTAGAGCAGACATGCAGGTTAGATGGTCAGTTAAGTAAAAAAAAAAAAAAAAACACAAAACCACGACTCCTATTCCAGAAATACAAAATGGGCTCTTTATCTATGAACCTTGATTCAGGGCTATAGACGGTTTAAAAGTTCGGTCAAGATTTATGTATCCAGAGTCACGTTGTGGCTTCAGTAAGTTCGAGTAACAAAATCAGAGCACAATGAGAAATAATAGGATACGCTGGATCAAGTGCTATTCTACTGTACAGGCAGCTAGATCATGACGGTGAAAGTCATATTGCTTCAAAGTCGTTCAGCAAAGAAAGTGTCCGGAAGTCGGTTTGTGCGGTTCTGTTCAGTCTTCTGAGGCTTCCAGATTGTTCTCGACAGTGAGATTTTCAAGAATGTCTAGAACAGCACTTCGAGTTCAAGTGCAAAATCATTTCAAGGATAAAAAATAGCAGATTTTGCTTTTTTTTTTTTTTTTTTTTTTTTTAAAACACAATGTTACAAAAATGAAATGAAGACTAATATGATGATACATGAATGAGAAAATGGTGAGCATTGAATCGATATCAATCTAACAGGAGTCTAGTTTATTGCCGTCTTGGCTGTAATGATCAAGAAATATTGCTTCAATATCCCACTTGATCCAGCACAATCTTTTTTTTTTTTTTTTTTTTTTTTAATGCTCATGCTTTGATAGTCAGTGCAGTCACAATTCCCTCCTTTTCATGGTTATGTGATCTGGTTTTCTCTCTTTCCGTTTTTAACATCGATGAAGGCATCGGTGATCGTTGCGCACAGGAAGCTAAGCCGATTGAAATACTGTTGCCTTTCGTACACAGTCCCGGCACGAGAGATAAATTGACTTCACGCACCACTGATTATCAACCCTACACTGTGCACTGGGACTCATTCATCAAGACCTCTTCACAAGCGAGCAGGTTTTCAAGCATGGCCTGCAGCATCCTACCTACCGCTCTTCCGTAAACAACGGCGTCGTGGTCGTAGAAACGGACCGTCTTTAATCCACTGCCACGATCTTGACAAAAGCAAAGGTGACGTACTCTCGTTTTCAAATGTTCAGGACCACGAAGTGGCGATATCAGGGCAGCTCGAGTTTGTGACGGCAAATAATTACCCCAGGCGAGCGTAACGTGTGGAAATAAGGCGGGGAAAAATCTGCCTGTGCAGGGAAACCCCAGCCAACTCCATCTATCATGGGTGAAGTGAGGAGCACGGGATGAAAAATGATCTAAAGGGCTTTGAAAATAAACTACGCTGAACACTAAATGACTCAAATTAATATAGCCTGCAGGTCAGCCAACGCGCATGTCAACAGCCATCTGTCACTGTGTGTCGAAAGTTCTTTTGCTTTTTTTTTTCCTCCCTCTATGATTTTTACACCTGTGTAACTTTGGATTCATACACTAGGGAAAGAAGACGTGGTTAAAGGCAAAAACAGGTTCCTGAGAAGACATTGTTTTTTGCTCAAATTCAGAGACGGGTTATGCATGCTTTTTTTATTTATTTATTTATTTTTTATTTTTTTAGACGGCCCATTCGGGTCATTTCGAATTTCTTAAGTAGGAACGTTCGAAACGTTGTTTTTCAATAGAGCCTAGATCGGTACAGGCACTTGCTTCAAACATTGTCAGGTCATGGTCAGGGAGAGAAATTCATACTGAAAAAGGGAGGAGGGGAAAAAAAAAAGAAATCTCCTAATAGAAGTCTTGTACATTGTCAATACATTGCTCGTTGCAAGCGCAAAAGTATTTCTTCCATTCGCATTATTCAACAACAAACTTTTTTTTTTTTTTTTTTTAAGTTTTATTTAACTTAAAAAAAAAAAGTTTTTTTTTTAATGTTTAATTTTTTAATGACGTCTTGCAACAACCCCCCCCCCCCCCTTTAAGTCACATGAAAAATGTGCAGAATGATTTCATTTTATAATTTCAGCCTTAGGAACAAAAGCCAAGAAGAAAAACGCGATCGTTTTTCGGACCTCGCTTTGCGAAACCAGTGCAATGCCTCGCCTAGAAAATGTGGGAGGGGGAAAGAAAAAAAAAAAAACAGTTTTCTAAAATTGATCCTCTGGTTTTATGCTCAAACACTGACAGAGCAATTTGCTTGACACAATGGATTTGAAGCTAGATATATGACAGTCTTATATCCACAAACCAGCAGACACTGTATAAAAAAAAAGAAGAAAAAAAAAAAAAAAAAAAGAAAGAAAAAGAGCTGATGAGGCAGACCGAGGCTTTTTTTTTTTCTCCCATCCTCTTTGTATTTTGTCCCCTCTTGTTCTCTACAGAACAAAGATACTGACGGTTTGTTGGGAGCAGAGAACGGCTGAGAAGTGAAACAAGGCTCGTCCAGTGTGCTGTTATGAAACTAAAATGACACCCGGCGAGCTAGGTGAAATCTATTTGCATGGTTAATGCGTCCTCGTCATTACAGAACGGGAGCCCGGGCTCTTGTGCGGCTATTGTGTGGAATCATGGCGTGCTTTATGCACAAGTAAAACAGATTCCCTTAATCAGCAAAGGCAATTTGCTTCATCTGAAGAGAATTGCGAGCTTTTATTAGTTGAACCTCGGAGGCTGTAGGGCTGGTTTAGTGTCGCCTTTTGTTACATTCGTGATGAATCAAAACCCCCAAGTCTTTTAAACGTGAACGGTGGCATCCAGAGCTGTGTGTTTGTCTCATCGATTTGATAAGCATCAGGGACCACAGCAGCACGTCTGGTTTCCAGCGGCGCCGCTTCCTGCTTTCCCAGCCGTCTCTCGGGGAGCTCACAGAAGCCGAATACAAATGATGTGTGATATTTAAACGGCTGTAACATTTGCGCAGCCCAAACAAGTTCACGCTCGCTCTGGTCGCTGTGTGCTGATAAACACGTACATATTGCCATCGCGTAGGCCAGGCCGAGGGTTCAAAACATGACCGTGTCTTTAAGGACGCATTATACAGGGTCACTCATGTGCTCATGCTCACGCAGAGGAACGGCAGCTCTAACCGTGGTTTTAGAGATGTCTCCAGTAGGAGTCTCCAGTACCAATGATGTGGACGGAGTCTTTAGTGCCAGGGATATGGAAGGAGTCTCTAGTGCCAGGGATATGGAAGGAGTCTCTAACTGTTAAACTGTTGCCAAATTGCAGTAAGAGGAATAAAATGTTAGCCTTGTTCTTGGCCAACATCTCTCATCAACAAAGGCATTTCATCCTTCAGAACTATGCATGTTTTTGTTTGCTTCTTTATTGCACGATTTGGTGCGAAAACCAGAGAATTTCAGGAGACTGAGGCTACGTCTACGCTATTAGGTTCCAGTTTTAAAACGGAGCTTTAAAGTGAAAATGATTTCCGTCCATACGAGCTTTCTAGTAAAAAAAAAAAAAAAAAAGTTAAATCTCATTAGTGTGGACATAGCAGGAAACTCACACCAGCTACCATGCCATAAAGTGAAAACTTTCCGCATTCTGATCCCTGATGTGATCATTAATTAAAAGCCTGTGTCCACGATAAACGGTCAAGCGTACAGGTGATCCTTTTAAATCTGTCACTCTAGGAATTAAATCCAACCTAAATCCGAGTCTTATAGCCAACCCGAAGGTCCCTCTAGCTTGTTTTCATTGCGCTGGTAATTCTATGCCAAGACCTTTAGCCATTAGGCCCTGATAAATAAACTGAACAAATAATGTGCGTAACTTTGGTTAATGTCACAGATGATGAAACGTCGAGCTTGCGCCTAATCCACGTTCCAGCTGAAAACCGTCTCCCTTTAGGCCAGAAAGGTCTGACTCAGCAACATGAATGGGATTGACTTGTGCAGAGGAAGCAGAGCTCTGCTAGCGTGCAGTATGAGAGATCATCACTGTGGGTATCGATCCGAATGTCTGCCACACACTCTGAAGATTCATTCAGCTCTCGTACACCCATATGACTCTTACGAGATTGGTCTTCGCGGGTATGGAAGCGTGTTGAGAAATGCAAGCAGGTTCCTTTTTTTGCTCCTCGCGTTACCCGACACATCCACTGCTTTTCTTTTTGATTTCACTTGAGGTCCGGCTTCGCTACGATTTTTTAAATCGGTGATGTATAACGTATTTGGATGAGCGCTTTAATATAAGCCTGTGATTTGCAGCTGCAGTTATAGAAAATGAACCAATCAGACCAATCAGATTCGAGGATTCAAGAGCGCTGTTGTGGAAGAGATTTATTTCTTTTTATCTTTATATGATGCAGTTTGTTAAAATAGAAGCAAAATGAATAAATCAACGGAAATGAACGGTTTATGCAAACCAAAGCTCCAATGCACCACGGCAGAGAGACTGGAGCAGCAGTATTTTTCCTCTGCACGAAATAAAGGCCAGAAAAGGTGAAAACGCAGGGCAGACAACCCTACGTCTCTCTGGCTGGATAAAGTGAGATGACTAATCTGGATCTGTTCTCTCTATAGGCCTCGGTAACATATTCTTGTCTGTATAATTATAATTGCAGATATGGGGATCTGCAATAAACGTGGGTTTGAGCTCTGGATTACTGCAAGGCTCGCTACAGTTACCTCGGTTTTGCTGTTCTCATGGCAACATTGGGATGCAAGCTGTTTAATGTGTGGCCCTCACCTCAGCATGATGGGCAATAAACAGCTGTAAATGCCACCATTCCACACAAGTAAAACAAGCACGTTTCAGAAAAAAAAAAAAAAAAAAAAAAAATCCCGTCTAGCTATTTTACTCGAACACGCGATCCACATGCTGTATCTTGATTGTCACTATTTCATACCATATATGGAAATAAATCAAAGATTCAAAATCCTTTTTGAAAAAGCGACACAATTCTTGTTATTTCATTAAAAGGGAAACAAACAGATTTATGCGCCAGACTCTCTTTTGAAGTCAACAAAGCCAGATGTACAAAAGTTTGTTTTTGTCACCAAAAGAAACTAAAAGCTTTCAAGTGGTGGAAAACTTCAACATACAGTATCCTCTGACGGATCGAAAATAGATCCATGTTGTTGATCTTTTGTGTGATCTTTTGATCTCTCGTTTGTTAAACGTTTATGGAAGGAGCCTCCAGGATCAGGCAAAAACTTTGTTCTACAACATCCGAAGGTCAGCATAGAGATGTTTACACATTGCAGTTTCTTAGAAACACAAGGTTTTATTCGTCTAATTAACTAAACAAGATGGAGAAATGAAAACGAGGCTGGTGAGGAAACAAAAAAAAAAAGTCTTCCTAAGCAGAATAACGTAGCTATAAATGGACAAAAATGATTTAAAATAAATAAATAAATAAAATGTAATCGTTGGCAAATTGTTGCAGCGAAGTCATAACTCTGAGAAATGCTGTGCTATAACGATCCCAATTTGTTTAAAATTCTGATACAGCTCATAAGCTGGCTCTTATGTCAGCTGGGTGTTATGGATGTGAAGCCGGAGTCAAAGGACGCTCTTTCTGGCTTCAGGAAACACAAGCTACTATCATTAAAGCTGTTTGGGTCAGATAACCTCAAATTAATTTCACCTGCATGTTCACGAGGATGGAAGGCGAAAGGCAGTCGATATGTTAAAGGAAAAAAAATAAAATAAAAAACTGCTAAAAGCCTCTTGGGGTAGATCTTGTCCAAATCACTTTATTATTGCTAAATATATCTTGAGTGCTTTAAAGACTAATACAGTACACTCTTTCCAGCTGTATTAAAAAAAATGACAGCGATCTGTCTCTAGGACAGCTTAGAATGCAGTTTGGCGAAACCTTGCTTCATTTATAATCCCTTTACGTGTGTTTTTAACTGCCGGAGGTGAAAGCAAAGCATTACTGATTAATATCTGAAAGCGTTTTTTTTTTTTTTTTTTTTTTTCCCTAATCTTAGTAAAACTGGAACGTCCTCGTTTCTTAAGTGATGTAAGGACAGCTAATGATGGTGTAGGATGGTGTCTTTGTCTTCATTGGGTCTAGCTTTCAGTTCGATAACGAATCCGGATTGTTATAGACAAGAGAATGGTTCGGGTGGGTTGCGTCGTCGTCTCGACGCTCCAGCGTCATGGGTTCGATCCTCAGCTCTGGTTACTGTCGGCGTTGTTTACCAGAAAATGCCTGTAGACTCAAATCAGCAATCGTGAATGTATTGAATCATGAGATATACTAGAAGGAAACGGTTATTGAAAATCTTTTACTGTGCATATCTTTCAGAACTCGAGCACATCCAGTACATCGCATGTCGATGGTGTCTTATGTAGAAGTGTAGATGTAGGTGTATAAGCCGTATTATCCTACTGAAAGTGGAAAGTGAGGCAATATCTCAGCAAAGGCTTGATGTCTTGCCTTGTTTTGCCTACTGTTGGTCTCAAAGGCTTTTGGAATTCCTCCATTGCGAAAGGGTGCTTGGCCCCCTTAATTACTGCTTGCTGTTATTTATATGTATAAATAACTGAAATGTGAACACATTTATCGTACACCACTTGGAAGTGCCCGGCTGGCTCATTGGATCAGGAGGTAGGGAAGATTATGACGGCTGCTTATCAGCTCCTTACAAGCCGTCAGTGTTGTTTCACACCAATTCACATCCCCAGACTCTAATTCACACTTCGAGATGCCATTGACTGCCTGTGCGACTTTACTAGTTTCATAAATGTCAAAATGGTGAGATCTCTACATACACTAACCAGCCATTTTATTCCAAACTGGATAGGGCTCCTCTCTACCCCCATGTCCCCACCCAAAACAGGCCACAATTCTTCCTGGCATGGATTCTATACGGTGTTAGAAACATTCCTTTGAGAACATGTTGCAAATCTCCCTTTCCACAACACCCCAATGGTGGTCACATCCCAACTGGGTTCACATTTAGTGACTGAGGAAGCCACGGATGAAGACTGAACTCATTGTCATGTTCATGGGACCAGTTTGAGTTGACTCATCATGCCGAAAGTAGCCATTATCAGTTTAATAATTTGTGGCCATAAAGGGGTGCACATGGTCAGGAATAATAAGCAGATAGTCTGTGGCTATCCAACAATGCCTGCTTTGGTATCAAGGGGTCCAATATTCGGCAAGAAAGCAATCCCTCAGCAGCCCGAACTACTCACAGATGCAGCATGATGGTGACATTTCAAGGTTCAAAATGTTGTGCCTTTTGAGATGCTTTTCTGCTCACAACGGTTGTAAAGAGTGGTGGAGTCAGTTACTGAAGCCTTCCTGTCAGTTTGAACCATTCTCCATTGAACTCGGTCATCAACAAGGCATTTCCACCATGGATGTTTTTTGTTTTCTGCACCACTTAGGGTAAACTCTAGAGAATGTTGTCTGCGAAAATCAGCAATTTCTGAAATATTCAAACTCTTGCACCAATACCCAAAAGTCATGGAGATAACCCCATGCTAATTTTATGTATAGCGGTACATGTGTTCCTTCTGAAAGTAACCAAAGATGTGGGTTTAAATGGAAGGGAATTTCCATTCCGGATTCCTTTTCTTCCTACAGAACAAACGATTGCTGTTAAAGACTATGGGAAGTATTTCTTCTTAAATGTGATTTAGACCACGATGGTAACCGACGTGATAAGCACTGTGCATACCGTCTTTCGATCCTGACATAATAAAGCTTTACAAGCTTTTTCTTGCCTGGAGCTCCCTGCCAGCAGAAATCTTCCTCCTCCAATTAATCGGCATTGCTCTGGGGGTCTTGCTGCGCTGTCTGCTATCTTTCCTTTTCCACTGAAACCTTTCCCATTTTTCACACATCATCCATGGTAATTACGGCTTTTACAAATGAAATGTCAGACACTTGTACTGTGATGAAATGTAAGGGAAGCCACAGCGCTGTGGAATTCTTAACTCTGATTGGTTAGAAGCTGGCGATTCCTTTTCTATAACGGCAGCTCGGGCAGTAGTTCCAGCTGCAAGCCAAACCACAGGTTTATATTATTAATAACTTGCTTGTTCTAATACGTTATCAGTATTATCAGTATAGTGTACAGAAGCAGGGATTGGAACTAGGGGTATTTTTGGGCACTCTCTCAGGATTAATTTGAAAGCCCCTGCTGTGAGATGCGATGTGTTTGATGATCACAGATGTGATAGATCACATCGCAACATAGTGACAGATGCCGTACTGAACTTCTTAGCCCGCTCATTGTGTTCCGAATGAGACCCACATCTTTCCCATGATGCTCATTATGCCTCTGACTGGAGGATATAAAATGATGTCCTCACTCTGCGTGAAATGGTTCAAAACTCGGCGGAAATATCGCCACAGAGAGACATTTTTGCAGACGATGTCTTTAGAATCTCCTATATAGAAGACGTACTGTTTTAATACAGGAATAAAACAGGTTGGGGGGGGGGGGAAACAAGTTACGGTGGTGTGATGATGCGGAGTTACTGTTACTACGTCTCCAAGTTAACCATAATGCTAATATGGTTAGCACATCCTGAAATTTTATTCCTCTACAGTAATGTAGAACAGCTATAAATAGTCATACTTTTGCCAGACTCTCTTTTGATAGCGGTGACTCGGTGGCTAAGGGTCCCATGGCTACTGATAAGGTCACCGGTTCGAACCCCAACACCACCATGCTGTCACTGTTTGCCCCTTGCAGGCTGTTAACCATTACAGATTCTGAACTCTTGTCCAAATTGCTTTTATAGAAAATTAGACGATGCTTTCTGACCAACCAGATGCTGGAGTTCAACAGTTCTGTGGGATACCAATAGTTAATCCTTATGTAACAAGTGACTGGTGCAGGAAGGAAGAGGTTCAAAGACCTGACACCCTCCATCAAGGAGAAAATGAGATAAAAGGCGAAGTTCATCTTGAAGGATGACTGGCTTTAAAATAAAGTATCCCTATCTGAATACTAATGAATGGAATGATGTGTGAGAAAACTGTTGTCTGAGTGCCTAGGCAAGCTTGATCAGATCTTTTGCAGACTGTTCTGGCAGAGTGATCAAAGCGGGGGGCACTAAGGAACGAGTAAGGGCTCATCCACAGGGGCAGGTTTGGCAGACACTGCCATATATAATCAATCGTTCAACAAAGTGCGCCCTCACAGCTGCATATATTTTTAACATCATTGATATTAAAGACCCACTTTGAGTGACAGCTTGTCCTGTTTTTAAATGTTGCCACATACAAGCCAATAGTTCATTCATTTGCTGAACGTCGTGCAATTTACCTTAATAGAGTTATTATTGCGCCTAGTGGTCAAAAAGCAGAATTACAACAAGCGTGAATAGAGGTCCTCTGGGGCGACAATAACGCTGCCCCACATCCATTCTTAACTGCATTTCTTTCTTTTAAAAAGATAAATAAATCCCTTCTAGGTGCATTTCCGCCTTATACCAGGTGTTCGAGTCATCCATCTCCTGCTTGACTAGAATAAATCATTTATTGCTGAAGAATGAACGAATTTCATCATTTGATAAACTGATTCACCACAAAGTCGTAAAGCCTCACTAATGTCTTCGTAACGCATGGGAACGGAATCCTAATGCGCGGCCATGGCTTAGCAAGGGCGTGAGAACGAGATAAGACGCGACCATGATTTAGCAATGCAAGGGAACAAGTTAATTATGTTCGAGCAAATCTTAATAAGGCTTGATGATTGTGTTCAGCCTACAGTGATCACGGACTGTGCGCATATACAGGGTTTTATTATTTATAAAGGATGGATTAAAGGATGTTTTGAGGTCAGCGAATTATAGTAATTTCAAAACAATATGGCTAGTGGCTTATATGTGTCGCTTCTGGAAAATTAATCAGGAGACAAAGATCCAGCTGATAAACAAAATGCCGAGAAAGAAAGAAAAAGCATGGATGGTATTTAAGGATATATAGCGCACAACATTTGCATCACCTTCACAGAAGCTCCTTCATTACCACATTTAAAAAGTGCTTACATTTCAAAAGTTTCCCCCCAATAGTTAGCTTACAAACTTTGACTTTTAAGAGCAAAGTGTCATGGCCTGCTTTTTTTTTCTCCCCAGTCGCGTTTGTCATTTCACGGGGCCCTTTTCAAACTTTTCCAGTGTACATAAGTGTTCGCGAAAGTACTAATAGATCTGCAGCTGATTTGGCAAAGTGTCCAAGTGAACTTGAAAATAGTTACTTCAGGGCCGTTTGACAAGAACAACAGCTCACCGGAATCAACATGTAAACACAGGAACAATTCCACTTCCATCCATCCATTTACTTACCACCAATATGGATGGCTAATTGAAATGATCCGTAGAGGGAGAGCAATACGAATAGGGAGTGAGGGAGGAAATGCGTGCGAGTGTAATGTTTCCATTTTCATGCATTTGTGTCAAACACATTTATTCCATTAAGCCAGCACTTTAGATTTGACAAAAAAAAAAAAAAAAAGCCTAATATACGCCACCCTACCCAAGGTAATGAGGCTTCCCTTCTAATTCACAGAGAGACATAAGCAACCTAGTCCTTATTTTTAATAGATTAATGGATCAAGGCTTTGAGTTAGGTTTCTCTAGGAGATGATGCAAAATGGCCGAGACCGAGAAATCAATGGAAGTACCCCACTGTGGCAACAGGAACGTAAGCATGCAGATGACTGATATTACACTTTATATCAATCTTGGAATCAGGCGTAAAGGTGTACTGGGGTCACTGGTTTGATATTGGATGCATGGATATTCCGTAACCCCCGTGTCAACTTAAATGAATTTTTAATACGGATAATTTTTACCCCCTGCCAAGGAGTCAACGTCTTAGGGTTGATGTTGCACAATATATTTGAGGTACACAATACATGGCCAGAACGTCGGTCCACCATGAGGGTACTAAATCAATTTCTACCAAATCATAGTGTCGCAGATTCAGCAGTATCGCCAAATATCGAATCATTGCCTTAAGAAGCTAAATCGCATCATATCGGAGCAGATTCAGTGGTATGGTTAGACATGGAATTGGTGCCTATTATCTACTATTAAAGATCGAATCATTGCCTTGAATTCACCCAGACCAAATTAGACAGTGAAAGTAGCTTTTAGCAGAAGTGCCTCTTCCATGTGCCATGCCCTTTCCCCTTCAGTGAATTAGCTTTTCCTCTAAGTGAATTGTATTTATATTGCTGTATTATCTGGGGGGAAAACAAAGCAAAACAAAACAAAACAGAAAAGCATCCTTTTTTAGGTGGCTTCCATATCTCAGAAGCAAGCTGAAATATTTGAAAAACAAAAAAAAATGTTCAGGTTTCTTCTCATTTTTTCCTCCAAACCTCCCAACACAACCCGTCTCCCGTGGTGTCTGCGAAGACTGAGGAGTCGATCAAATAAGTCGCTTGTTCGTGATGTAACGCGTATGTAATGTGTAATGTCAAAACTTTAAGAGAATTCTAATGATGTCTTTGCTACATTTTGCTCGTTTGTATTCTGTCCATCAGTAATCACAGCTTCAAAATCAATAGGAATGAAGGTCTAACTGGTAATAAATGTGCAAAAGCATGTGCAAGTTGAACCAATAATACCGCCCCCCCCCCCCCCCCCCCAACCCGCTGGATACAACACAGGACGAAAAACTCAATAAACGGTCGCACGTGGAAGTGCACAAAAGGAGAAGAATCCACCGGAATTGACTTTGTTTGACCGGAAATGAGCGGTCATTATTATTATTATTTTGACTTTTGTTCTCGGCTCTCGGTTCCGTCAAATGTGTGGAGTAATGACAACAACAAAAAGGCAAAGGAGTCATTTTCAAGTGGTTCGTTTCTGTCACTTGTAGGATCAAGCGCTCTGCTGAATCTGTACGGATCACAGACACGAAAGCAATCTACGAGGAGTTGAGCACTCCACGGGAATACGTAATGTGGCGGTAATGCATTGGAATGCACCATGACACCTTGGCACAATTCTCAGCACAGCGCTGCATTGTCAACGCTAATTTGTTGGATATTACAGATGACGCATACACAAGCACACACACAGAGAGAGAGAGAGAGAGAGAGAGAGAGAGAGAGAAAGAGAAACTAATTAAGCACAAATGCGCGCATGCATGCACGCATCCAGCGGTTATAAGCATGAGCACATGCCACCAAAAACAACTGCTGTTGTGTCATCTCAGTGACCTGGCAAGTGTTTGTCATTATGCACAACAAAAGCAATTACCCATGAATGATTTGCTTTGGCGAAGCAAAGCCTTGTTGCCAGGCAACACTCATGTAAATGAAGAAAGCTCTATCTCCAACTAAAAAAAAAAAAAAGAAAGAAAAAGTCCAGGGACAGTTACTCAAGTGACAGAGACGGCATTAAATTTAGCAAAGGATTTCAATATAAAGTGATCGTTCAAAAGTGGCTCTTAAGCTAAAACGAGCTTCTGGTGCTTTCAGCATTAGTGATGTTTGAAGCAGGACCAAACCTCCTTTTAATTGATAGTGATATGAAATGAGTGCACTTGGGCCGACGCCATAGCAAATACAAGCGCTCGTAAATCAGTAAGCTGCCATTATGCTAACACCATCATTCTTACCGATGGAAACTGTTTTCGCAGTGTATAAAAAAAACAGTAGTATCGATCTTCACATTTAAGCCCAGTCAACAGAACGTTTTGAACCTTACGTAACGTAACGCAACGTAAAACAAAAACCTGAATCAAGACAATGCTATGAGCTTATTTCATTCTGATTTTCCACTTCAGGGCTTTTCAGCTACACTTCAGAATCAAATAAAGAAATGGAATAAAGGTGCAAAAAAAAAAA
>JAOVYU010000056.1:1085606-1104460 GCA_025674565.1 Synodontis membranacea | reverse complement strand
AAGAAAGAAAGAAAGAAAGAAAGAAAGAAAGAAAGAAAGAAAGAAAGAAAGAATTTAAAAAGAGGAAGAAATATAAGAAAGAAAAGAGGATCAAACCCAGGACTTTCTTCTTGTGTGGCGACTGCACCACCATGCCACCCACATAATTGTTTAATAAATAAAAAATATCATCATTGGCAAACTACTGTTCTTTAAGAGGAATAAAACACTTTGAGATGCATTGTTTTTTTTATTATTCATTTCTTCACCTAATAACTTTCTCTGTATTTCCACAAACATCGCTCTCCACACCTGTTGATTTTTCTGGAAAATCATCCAAGGACTGATGTTTAATTTGATGACCTGCTTTTCATCTTCAGGACTGTGGTCTCTGACCTACGAGCAGGATCTGACCACTCCATTGCACATAACAGCGGGCAGAGGCTTCACTGAATGCCTGAGGCATCTCCTTCTGAGAGGGGCCAGCGTAGATTTTGCCCCGGGTGGCTCCACTGC
Source organism: Synodontis membranacea (assembly GCA_025674565.1). Classification (NCBI taxonomy): domain Eukaryota; kingdom Metazoa; phylum Chordata; class Actinopteri; order Siluriformes; family Mochokidae; genus Synodontis; species Synodontis membranacea. Next base: position 1,103,965 of record JAOVYU010000056.1, on the reverse strand, counting down.
ATTGCACGAGGCATGCCAGGAGTGCCAGCCAGACTGCGTTAAACTGCTGCTACAGTACGGTGCCAATGCCAATGCTGTCAGTGAGGACGGACTGATGCCCCTGCACGTCTGCACCGAGCCAGAGTCACTGGAGTGAGTGAGAATAAGCCAATGGCTATCATTATTTTTGAATCCTGCACAATTAGTCACATTATCTGAAGAACTGTAGCAAGGTCAATATTGGTCATACCATAGGTAATGTAGTATAACTGATAGCATTGCTTCTGTCATTAGCAAAGGCAGATATATTTTTTTTAACAATCTGAATGTGTGTAAGAGAAGAAAGAGAGAAAAAAAGCAAGAAAGAAATGAAGCAAAAAAAAGAGAAAAGTAAACAGAAGGAAAGAAATGAAATAAAAAAAAGAAAGAAAGAAAAAAAGAAAGAAGGGCTTAAAGAAGAAAAAAGCATGAAAGCAATTAAGAAACAGCAGAAATACTGAAGAAAGGAAAAAGAAAGAAGGGAAAGACCAAAGAAATAAAAAAGACATGAAATAGGAAGGAATAATTAAACTAAACAGAAAGAGGGGAAACAGCAAAAATATAAATAACAAGAAAATTGAAAGAGAGAGTGGATTTCTCAAAAATGTGAAAGGGTAAAGGAGAGGAAAAAAATACATACAATACAAGAAAGAAAGAAAGAAAGATCTCTTTCCTATTTCCCAGGTGTGCCAAGCATGTCATCCAGTTCGGTGCAGCCATAAACGGCCGCAGCTTGGAAGAAAACGACACAGCGCTGCATGTAGCAGCACGTCACGGTCTTCTTGCCCACGTGGATCTCTTCCTGCGCCATGGTGCGGCAGTGGAGTGGCAGAATGATGAAGGACAAACGCCCCTGAACGCTGCGTGTTCACAGCCGCAAGAACGCGCTGCTCTGGAGCGCTATGCCCAAGTGTGCCAGCGGCTGGTGGACGCTGGAGCGGATGTGGGCACGGGAGACGCCGACAAGCACACTCCTCTGCACATGGCTTGCAAGAATGCCAACCCCACGATAGTGGAACTACTGCTGCAGAACGGTGCCTCTGTCAACATCATGAACTACGGAGGCGAGGCACCTATGCATAACATTCTAAAAATGGTGGCCTATAAGTTGGAGCATGAGCCGGAGCGCATTGTGCAGCAATTGCTCAACTACGGATCAATCCGAGTGTGGCCAGGAGCTCTGCCAAAGGTCAGTGTACATTGCTTTAAACTCATCGACCCCAAACCATTTTCATTTCTGCCGTATTCCGGTTGTCGTCGTAAGGGCTGACCTAATACTAAAGTAATCACGGATTGTACTTTCTCGTTCTTTTAATCTTTACCCATTCCTCATTTCCACACTCTAGCAAAGGTTAATTATGGTTTCACCAATCCATAGGACTATTCCAGGACTCCGCAGATCTCAGTGCCAGGTTTAACCTTCACTTGCCAGGATCTTGTGGGTACCTCCTGAGGTTAAGCTGTTGCTTTGAAAGAGGTTGGGGTGGGAGCGGTGAGAGATATAGTTCCAAATTAGTTCTTTTGCAAGTCACTTGCAAAAAGTAGTTCATGTATATTTGGGATTATACGACTACAGTGTCCACCTGGAGCTTGTGGGGGTAGTACTGCTTGCTTGGTGTATACTCTATACTGTATGGACACTCCACACAGTTTCTACCTCGCTGTTTGAATGTGTGTTGTGTCCTAACAGGTGGTTAATCTTTTTATTATTATTTTTTTTCCTTCACTGAAAGTTTTTGGCGGCATACTTAATAAAACATACGTTATTTAACTGACGTTAACTGTATACTTGACTAACATTAGCTAAGTCAAACGTACTGTACATTGATATAGTTCATTTTGTATGAATGAACTCAAAACATTACTTATTTTCTGTTCCAGAAAATGGGGCCACATATATCAAGCATGAAAATCGAAAACCAGAGATTGCTAATGTGAGATGGGAGGGAAAGTGGGCAGGGTTTCCAGGACTTGTCTCTATAGAGTGCTGATCTTACTGCAAAGAGAGTCAGCCCTTGCTTCATGTCAGTTCGAAGGGAATGATGCAGCGGCACTTTAGTCTTTTAGTCTGTCCAGCTCGCTCACTTCATCATCTGTACAATCTGCTCAAACAGTAAAACTTTCATGCTAATGCTGCTGTCAAGGCCATCGTGCTCATCATGTAGTAGATTGATAACTACTTCAGCCGTGTCCCTGCCATAACTCCACGCAACTCTGTCTTATAACTGAAATGTTGAAATTTACTTAAATTTCATTTTGACTAAAGGCTGGCCATCATTTCAGTATTTTTTTTTTCAATCATGCCAAGTGGGAAGGATCATCCTGCGCTTACCAAATGTGCTCTTGAGGCAAATAAAATCTCAGTTTGGTGTCAGAAGTACTTTGCGTATTTATTATGTGCAAGGATAATAAATATGAACACAGACGAGAATATTCTGTCGAATTCCATTGGAATTTTTAGTTCTCTTTGCAAACGCTGTGCTCATAGTAGAAAGCGCTTAGTACTGTACATCCAGTGAATCCCACTTGTGCCGGATAAATTGCCTGATTCTTAATGAGGCAAATGTTAATAGGAGATTAATTAGCACTAATTGCAGAACTTCTCGACAATCCCCCAGAGAGGGGCCCAATCTGTTCATCAAGCCAAGTGCTTAATTATTCCGCAATGCACTCCCTCACAACTACCACGGTCGACCTCTGGCCTTATTCCCGAGCAGGTGGGGATATCGCTCCAGGTGGAAACTGTCATTGTTACCTTGATTGAGGAGCAGCTTCTGTTTTCCCAATTCAGTGTTAGCTGTTTCAAGACCGTCCTAACAGATCATTCCCAACCTCCACAATGCATGTTTCATTGTCTTAAGAGTATATACCACGACCTATTCACTTTTATCCCAAGATGAGGTTTAATTCTCAACTCTGATTGGTCAGAAGTATGTATGTTTAAGTATGAACTTAAATCACAAGTTTGCATCAACGAATATCGAATGAATATTTCTGTAGTATTTAATTACACGGCAACTTGTAATGCAGGTAATCTACAATAACAAACATAGTGCTTAATGAATAAATAACGCTGTATATGATGAGGTTTTCCATAAGGAGATGTTTATTTAGGCTAATATTTATGGAAGGAGTCTCCACTGTTAGAGCTTCGTAATAGTCTGTCATTTTTATACTGCAAGGAAGCCTTCGGGGCTGCTGAAGGAAGTCCACCACCCTGAAACAACGATCCCCCGACCCCCCCCTCCAGCTTTCTGATCTGGCTGGCTGTTTAATGTCTAACCTGATCGTTCTCTTGACCGTGTGTGTTTATGTTAATTCCAGGTCCTGAAGTACTGCTGTATGTCGCCATGCACAATAGAAGTGCTGCTGAATGCATACAGCTGTCTCAAAATCAATGATCAGTGGGTGGAGGCTGTTCCTCCAGACGTGTTCCAGGTGGGAAGATATTAATGGACTGCAGTTATTTTCTTCTACGGCTGAGATAGATCATTATATGTTATATTTCTCCATAAACATGTACACCACACCCATATGTACTTCTTCCTCAAACGGTTGAACAAAAACGTGAATGATGAATGGTAAGCATAATCTAATTATATGATATATATAAAGAGATGTTTACTTAAGGTCAGTGGAATTAGTCTTCAGTGTCAGCGCTTTGTAACAGTCAGTATGATTTCCTCCGTGGGAGAGTCATCAGCATGCCTTTCTTTCTTCTTCGACGTTCCCCTGTAACATAGCAAATATTTATTTAAAAAAGCAATTGCTCTTTTTGTACACGGTCAGGATATTTGAATGAGAAGTGTTCCACTGTGCTGTTTTCTCCCTACAGGAACATCACAACTTTTACGAGTCTCTGTTTGCCCTGGCCAATACTCCTCGCTCGCTGCAGCATCTGGCTCGCCACAGGATACGCACCTATCTAGAAGGCCGCGTGCACAAAGTGGTGCCTAAATTAGGCTTGCCCACGTTTCTGAAGGACTACCTGGTGCTGGAGATTCGAGGCTATGTTCACTAAGTGCCCGCTGAACCTAAAGTCTACCATCAGCTTTACAGTCATCGTGGTACAAGAGAAAAGGACACGGATGTTGACTAACACTGCGTAAAACTGTCCAATGACAGTTCAACTGTAGCTACTCCAGATTGTTCGAAAAAAAAGCATGTCTTCTTTTTTTTTTTTTTTTAAAATAAGGAATTCATTTGTATTAGCACATATCCTTTGTGTACGCCGGCAGAGGTGCCAATAATTACATTTAAGAGTTTTTGACTGTAATAGCGCTATAGGAGCTTAAAATACACCTGCCAGGAAAGGCGATTCAGCGAAAGGGAAAGGACACAGAATGTGAAATTTGCTGCTGGTTATGCTTATTTTCCACTTTTGATGTTGTCTAGGTGAACTTTGACCTTTGAAATCATCTTGTCTGTTTTTTGAGCCAAAAAAAAAAGAAGGAAGGAAGGAAGGACTTTGGTCTGTTTGGTTGATAAAGTAAAAATAAATAAATAAATAAATTGCTATCATGTTTCCATGTACACTCTGGTTGTTATATTCAGATAATTTTTGTTTTTCATGAAGAATTTATCTAGAATTTCTATAGATGCCTTGATCAATAATTTGAACTTGATTTCGAACATTGTAGTGACTGGAAGGTTGTGAGGTCAAATCCAAGCTGGAATTAAAAGCATCTGCCAAATGAATAAATGTAAATTGCCTGAAATGAGACACAAACATCATTCAGCACTGTGCATAAATGTGACATTTGACATTCATGACATGCATCTTTGATAGACTAGACTAAATGAACGTATTTATAACTGTGGAGCAAACAACATTTGAGAAGTGTTGTTTTTTTTTTTTTTAAGTGTTTAAGAGACTGATGGTGATGATGATGATGATGATGATGATGATGGTGTTGGTGGGGAGTAGCTTTTGTAGATGACGCTAATATGCATTCGGTTTTGCATTCTCTGTTTTACTGAAAGTGCACGTACAGGAATTAACATTAATTAGGCATTCAAAGAATGAGTTTTGTTGTGTGATTGAAGGATTATTGTAATCAAATCAAATATTGTATTATTGTAATAGTAGACTTATTTACCAGCTGGAATGCTTTTACATGTCTGATAGTTTCATTTTTCAGTGATGAGCTTATTGATGTCCAGGGCATTGTAGATATATTTTAGACCACAAGGGGGCGATCAGTATTTTGGCCTATCCCATCTATTTAGAAAGACAATATGAAGTGGTTTTAAGGTATAGCCTTGAACATTTATCTGCATTGACATACAAATAAAAAGGATTTCAAACTGCGTGTATTGTTGCTGAGTACCTGCCAGAATTATTGGCACACTTCCTTAAAAAAATACAGAAAATAAACAAATAATAATAATAAGAAGAAGAAGAAGAAGAAGAATACTTATTATTATTATTATTATTATTATTATTGTTGTTGTTGTTGTTGTTGTTGTTAGTAGTAGTAGTAGTTGTAGTAGTATACATAAAATACACCAGCAAAAAAATTAAAAAATATATAATAATTTAGAGCAAAAGTAGAAGGAATATTTTTAAATAAATCCAAACAAACTGTAAGTTTTGAAAATCTGATACTATTTTTCCATTCATTCTAATTCCCCCAGGAACACTGCTGTTGCTTTTAACTATTTCTTGTTTATCTGGGGTATAAATTAGATTGCTCACATGTAGAAATGGGTCACATCCATTACCAATGGAAAAACAGTAAAGACTACAGATTTTCACAAGGCACAAACAGTTGAAATAAAAATTAAATCCAAGCCAAATTGACTATTAGACACTAGAACAAAAATGTTTTGGTCATACATACCATCAGCACCTGATACACAGAAGTAAAGTCTGCAGATGGATCGCTGATGGGCTGGTTGCCTCTGCCAGGAGGTTCTTACCTGACCACAGAAAATATTAAACTTAACTTTAAACAAGCTGAACATGCTTCCACATCAACACAAATGGCTAAACAAAATAAAAATAAGTAAATAAAGGGTGCATTCTGAATGGCTGAATGGAGAAGAAAGAATTTCCTCCTTTCTTCTCCACCTCGTCCCATCCTACATTCAGAAGAAGTGACATCCTCTCATACAAACCTAAGAATATAAAGAAAGCAAAATGTTAAGTGTTTCACTACAGGAAGTGTCTTAGTGATGTTTTAAGAGCTGATAAATTGAAACCAGTGTTGTCTTGACAAAATTTGCAATATTTTAAAACAAAATAAGCAAAGAAATCTTTTTTCGTGTTTGGAAAAAATAAATAATGTTAACAACAAATATACAGTACACCTGTATGTTTGTCATAAAGTTTTCCAAAATTTAGCTTATATGTTAAATTAGAAATATTAAAATGTTCATTGTTTTAATCAATTCTTCAAATCTTCATGATTTGACAGTGATAATTCGATATACATTTCATAAACTCATTTCATAATTTAACAGAATATAATACTACAGTATTTATTTATTTATTTAAATAGAATTTTGACACAATGCTCTGTCCTTTCATATGCGATGGTTATCAATGTTGTGATCTGAGAGATATAAAGGCGAATCTGAAAAATTCTGGAAATTCATGCAAATGTTTAGAGATTATGATGATGATGATGATGATGATACTGCTGCTGATCATGATGATCCTGAAGCTACACTTCAGGCCTCACCAGGAAAGATGGAGCAGCCATCCATTCATGTTGAGTGTGACAGGAGCACTTTGACCTCTATCCTCAGTTACACCCTCCTCATCATCACACCGTCCTCATCAGTGCTTTCTTCCTTTCTTCTCCACCTCATCCAGTCCTCCATTAAGAAGAATGTACATATTCACATACACTTTGTATACAACATACTCAAGTGACGTTTATATATAATTTGACAGAATATATGAACAAGTTTGAAGTCATCTTATATTAAGAGCTGCAGAGATAAAAAAAAGAAAAGTAAAAAGAAAACTATTGTGGGGGGGGGGGGTGTTTAAAGACAGAAAAATACATACTGTACATTAGTGTTTTGGTAGATGTGAGAGAAGAAAAATATTATTATTATTATTATTATTATTATTATTATTATTGTTATTATTGTTGTTGTTGTTGTTAATAATAATAATAATAATAATAATAATAATAATAACATTTTAAAGATATTACAGTTATGATTTAATAAGGACCTTTATAATAAATAGTCGGAAGCTTATTTGTGATTTAGAAGATGACATCTTATAAATTATTTTATCCTGGAAGGTCTGAGAAACGTGTCATCAGCTTGATAGACAGTAGGGGGGCGGTGACAGGGAGGGGGGGTAGTGGGGGCAAGTGGGGCAGGGAGGGGGCATAAGTGCCTGGTTTGAATAGATCAAAGAGCGCGGCTACTCAATGGGGTCATTTGCATTTTTGAGAATAATTAGCATGTGGGGTCCAATCAGAGTCGGAGGTGATGGTTAATCAGACGGCTGGTCGGTGAGAGCGTGCGCCACCACCACCATCACCACCACCACTTCAGTGCGCCCAATCAGCAGCGCGAGCGGACTGGCATTTAAACCCGCAAAATGATCTCCGATTAAATGAATAGGCCACTTAAAATGGAGATGGAGAAAGTTTCGCTCCAATTAGCCTACTTTGCGCTCTGACAGTCCTGGCTCTGAGCCATGAAATTACAATTATTATTATTATTATTATTATTATTATTATTATTATTATTTATCATGATTATAATAATAATAATAATAATAATAATAATAATAATAGTAGTAGTAGTAGTAGTAGTAGAAGTAGTAGTATTAGCCTATTATTTGTATTGTTGTTGTTTGTTTTGGAGGACCTGTTTTCAAGTCCTCACTCCAAAATCCCGGGTCCAGAAATGTCACCAACCCTTGTAGTGCTACATCCAAAATGTAATTTCACTCAGAACGTTCTCTCCGGGGGCTTATTGTCGCCATGCTCTTAGAGGCCACAATTTCGCCATTTACCCTCACAGAATAAAGCCTCTCTCTCTCTCTCTCTCTCTCTCCCTCTCTCTTTCTCTCTCTCTCTCACGCACAGACTACAAGAGGGCCAAAACATCTGCGGTGCCATCGGCCCCCGAGTTTGGACAAAAAGGAGCGCCGTTTGTTGCGCGTCTCCTCTTGAATACAAAGTAATTGCTTGTCATCAATCAAAATTAATAATAGCTGATCGGGTCGGTGTGGTCAGCGATTACTGCGCTGAAGCGGTGTCTCGAGCATCTCACTCAGTGTGGACCAGGCCATTGTAGGAGCGGAGAGGGGGAAGACAGGGGGGAGAGGAGGGGGTGACTTGACCCGTCTGTTTGGTATCCACTGGGAAAGCGGCGCCAAAAAAGGCCCTGAATGAGGAAATGAAGCGTAATTTGAGGAAGATGGATGAGTCTCCAGGGCGACGCCCCCTTCTATCCTCTTGTGTTGATGATGAGCGTTCGCGCACTCACAGTGCGAGTGTGTGTGTATATGCGTGAGTGCGTGTGTGTGTGTGAGAGAGAGAGAGAGAGAGAGAGAGGAGAGAGAGAGAGGAGGGGGGAGAGGGAGAAGGGGTGGGAAGCAGGGAAAGAGGTGCGTGTGTGTGTTTACGTCTCACTATGTGACAAATAGTGAGAGAGAAGGACTGAGCTCGAGAGCTGTGAAGAAAAAAGAATCGGAGAGAACTTTTCAGTCGGCGAATAATCGACAGGAATAAGTTTTGCTTTTCCGGCAAGAAACAGTGAGACAATTCAGGATTTATACGGCGACGGAACACGGAGAGTTCAGCATGCAGAGGCCGAGCGGTCCAGGCACGGCGTTTTCCATAGACTCGTTAATCGGCACTCCGCAGCCGCGGCCGGGCCACTTGCTCTACACGGGCTACCCGATGTTCATGCCGTATCGACCGCTCGTGATCCCGCAAGCCCTTTCCCACTCGCCCTTGCCGTCGGCCATTCCTCCGCTCGCGCCTCTGGCGTCCTTCGCCGGCCGGTTAACCAACACGTTCTGCGCGAGCCTGGGTCAGGGCATGCCTTCCATGGTGGCCCTCACCACCACGCTGCCGGGATTCTCGGAGCCCGCGGACGGTTTCTACCCGCCTCAGGAGATCACCGGGCCCAGGTTAAGCGCGGACGCGGCGATCGGGCGCCAGGAGAGTCCGCACGAAGAGCTGCACGCGCGCGACAAGGCAGCCGAGCTCCTCAACTTCTCAGAAACTTTTCAGACCGTGGCAGGTAAGAGCAATAACCTCAACAAGCTTCAAATCGCTCTTTCAGTGCAACAAGGCTGATTACTGTTTGATTTAAAAAAAAAAATTCTACTGAGGAAACGAAATCCTCAGTAGAATTATTTTTTCGGCTGCACGAAAGACATTTCAGCAAAACAATGAAGAGTAAACAACTGCTCGTAAAAGAAGTTCTGTTTTGTAGGACGCTGTAGAAACAACAGCGTCAATGCAACACAGCAGAAGTGATTTCGACACCGTGTCAGTCAGCAACTTTGTCAAATTGCATGCACAAGTTTTTAAGTTAAGGGCATTATTTATGCGAACAAAAAAAGTCAAACCGAAATAAAAATAAATGACAAATACACGCATAAATATTTGTTTCTTTGCATTAACAAAGTGCTTCAAAACAAATTGGTAACAACTCCCGACAAATAAATATAAATAAAACTTGCACTAGAAGATGTGAGTTTTCTTATTAAACCTGTGGTTAGTTTGGAAACCGAAATCCTGCAAAAAAAAAAAAAGAAAGAAAAAAAAAAAAAAAGTCATCAAATTGGTTTTGAATGGATATGAACAGATGGTCAGGGATAACGCGCACATCTTCCTCTCATGTGTCTGTGTGTCAGGTGAGACTAAACTGTACAGCTCGGACGATGAGAAGCTGGACCTGAAGTCCGCCGAGGCGGCGTGCAGCGAGCGCGAGGACAGCTCGGCAGACAGCGAGAACGAGAGCTTCTCGGACGGCCACAGCTGCGGCTCCAAGAGCAAACTGAAAGCGGGCTCGCACGAGCCTCTGAGCTCCACGTCTACGGCGGCAGCGGCGGCGGCGGCAGGCGCGTCTTCGGCAGGCAAGAGCCGGCGGCGACGGACAGCGTTCACAAGCGAGCAGCTGCTCGAGCTGGAGAAGGAGTTCCACTGTAAGAAGTACCTGTCGCTGACCGAGCGCTCGCAGATCGCGCACGCGCTCAAGCTCAGCGAGGTGCAGGTGAAGATCTGGTTCCAGAACCGGCGCGCAAAGTGGAAGCGCATCAAAGCGGGAAACGTGAACAGCCGCTCCGGTGAGCCCGTGCGCAACCCAAAGATCGTCGTGCCCATCCCGGTGCACGTGAACCGCTTCGCCGTCAGGAGTCAGCACCAGCAGATCGAGCAAGGCACGAGGCCGTGAACTGCGCCATGCCGCCGCCCACGCGCCCTCCAGAAACTCGTTCCTGAAATGCATAGAAATAAATGCATGAAGCACAAAAAACGAGGGGATTAAAAACACGCTCTATTAAAAACTCGCGCATCTAGACGGATTATTATTCGACCTAGATGCATTTTTTTTAAATACTATTTTTTCTTATAACGTGGCCATGTCTTTAATTTATTGCTTTGTAAATAATGTGTAAATAGAAAAAAAAAATGTGTCTAAGCGACACGCCCATGTGCACTATGAAAGAAAATTGTTAAAAAGGACGTTTTTAAACAAAAAAAAATATTTATCAGTTGCAGTCTAGTTGGTTTATCTGCATGTTTATATGGTTACCATTGTATGGCTGTAAAAGGCCGGCTTTTTATGTTGTTCTCACATCTTGCATGCATCATTATCATCATCATCATCATCGTCGTCGTCATCTTCATTATGGTCTTTAGAGACTACTTATTTGTGGAAAAGAAAATTAAGGAAAGAGTGGTTGGTTGAAATAAATCAAGAGTTCATGACATTCAGTGCTACAGTTCTACTTCTAGACTGAAAGCTGAGAAAAAAACAAAACAAAACAAAAATGTGCAAACTATGGCACTGCGCAAAAAGGAAAAAAACAATTCTAATCGCCACCGCGACATGTTATTGGCCTAATTATAAATAATGGGTCCGTCAAGTCTAGAATTAGGCAGGATGACGTAGCATGTAATTAACCAATAGATTAATTGATATGTTGTTAACATGCATGGCAGGGGTTAGAACAATTTATTTCCATTTTACAAAATCAACAGCAAAGAAGAAAACCTCCTGCAGTATATTATTATTATTATTATTATTATTATTATTATTATTATTATTATTATTATTTCCACAACCTGCTATTCAGAAGATAGGGTTCATTTGTAGGATTGCAAACATAAAACATTTGGGATATAACATTATTTCACATAAATAAAATGCAAAGAAGGAGGATAAAACTCAAAAGGCTGTCATTCTGTTTAAAAAAAAAATGCATATATATCTATTTATTTATTCCTGCGTTCAGCAAGCTTCTTACATATTCAGAAATGTTTTGACTCCAAATGGTTTCATTATTCATTACAGAAATGTTGATTTAGGTTTTCTTTGTTTTTTTTTGCGTTAATTAAACAAATGTCTCTGCTCAGAGATTAAGAAAAAGTTTAGAGTTTTTATTTTTGTTCTTGTTGTTGTTCTTGGTCAGTAATAAGCACTCTTTTTTTGGTTTTGTTTTTTGGACTTCAACAATAATTTTAGTCCGAATTTCAAAGCATGATTTAAAGTTAAGCAAAAATTTTTGCAATTTGATATCAAAATTCCAACAAATTCCATATGTTTTGAGCTTTTTCTCAAGGCGACAAATCTGCCATATAAATACTTTTTTTATGTTGTTTTTTAATTAAATACTGACAAGTTCCTGAAAACACAAACGTATATAAATTTATTGACAATTCATATCTCAGACAGGCTGGGTTTTTTTTTTTTTTTTTATTCATGCGTATTTCAGCTTTATTATCTAAATTGCAAACTGTATACTACATCGGTGGATTTGAACTTATTTAAAGCTGGCATTTTTTATTTATTTGAATTAGACCAGGTTAGAAAGGATTAATTTTTAATATCCAAAGAACTAACTTGACTTGGAAGAAATTATATGTAAATTTATCTCTTTAAAAAAAAAAAAAACAACTAGTAATCGTTGATGATTTTGGCACGTGAATAAACAGAGAGAGAGAGAGAGAGAGAGAGAGAGAGAGAGAGAGAGAGAGAGAGAAAGATTTTGTTAATGAGTATGAGACTCATTTGTCTCTCTTTAGGAGGCCATGTTGTCAGAGACAAGAGTGATGGAGTTCTACACTGGTCATATTCACCTAACAGTAATGATCTTCAGCATCCATCACTCTCTCTCTCTCTCTCTCTCTCTATCGTCCCATACTGGGAAATCTCATTTTGTCGTCTGAACACATACAAAAATGGACAATTTGATTGACAAGTCCAAGTGATAGATGAAAAAAACAAAATGTTGCCTAATAGCCTATAATTTCTTTTTCTTTTTTTTTTTCTTGCCTTCCTGCATACTAATCTTTTTTTTAATGCTACATTTGTAGGGGTCAATTAAACAATCTGGCAGTTTGATTCATGGATGAAGAACCTGTTGCATTCGTAAATTCCTTTTCTGTAAAAATCAGAAAACTTTTTTTCCTTTTTCTCTCCCCTAAAAACTTCGCCTTCCCAACTACCGCACGGAACAGACTTCCAAGTCCAAGTCAAATACATATTATCCTCTAAATGCATACTAGTGTTCATTCCCCAGATAGTGCCCTTCCCACAAGGGTCGAGTGTATTATCTTGTGTAAATAACGTTGTCATTTGAACCTCTCATTAACGCACTTTAAGTTTTACATTAGTTTATACATATGTGTGTTGCAAAGTAACCTGCACAAAATGGCAACAAATATTGCACTATGTAGTGCAACAGACTCTTTTTTTTATGATGATTTTTTTTTCCAAGATATACTCTCATTAAAAAGGGTACTAGACTGTACTTTCTCTTCGACAATTCTTATCTCTTCGTGTTAAATTTACGGTCCGACTTAAAGGTACAGTACACACCCTTCCAAGGCAAAAGATACATTTTGAAAACACAAAATATGCACACTTAAGGGGTAACAACTGCAGAGACAAGCAATAGTACAGATTAGCACCCTTTATTTCTGAGAGTGTACCTCTCTGTCTCTTTTTTCCTCTTTGTTAATATCTCGTGGTCACGACTTAATATACCGTATCCACGAGTTACATTTCTCTTGACCACAAAGTGACATCTCGTGACTCAACGTGTAAAAAAAAAAAAAGTCATAGCTGGGTTAATAGCTTTTCGCACTTGCCTCCAAATAATTAGGTTAATTGTGCATATGACGTCCTACAATGTATTAAGTCGTGGTTCCAAAGTTACACCATCATGGGGCAACTTTGGTATCTCCTGGCCACAACATCATTTTTGACTATCAGAAGTTTTGAACTCGATGTCTCAGCATAAAATATCATGAGGACACCTTTTTTTATTTAAAACAAATAAACAAACAAACAAACAAAAAGTCGTCGCAATTTTAGGGGAGAGCGGGGTCGATTGTAACTTGTCGCAAAGCTTTTTTTTTTTTTTTTTTAGACATTATAAGTACTGTAGTCTTTTATCTAGTCACAGTTATCACACACTATTTTATGTTTATAGAAATGGATATTTGAAATTAAAGGAGGCGTCGGCTGGAATATCTTAATTCATCTCAAATTATTTTAATCGTTGCAGTAAGTAACTTGAATGTAAGTAGTGTTTGCACCAGATGAAGACCACGTTCTTTTGCTCAACAAATTCCTTAAGTGAACGCAGAAAACGTTCGGTACTGTATACATTAGTCACACAGATAAAGAGCCAATAAGCTAAGGTTTTCATTCTTGTGCCATAAAGTATTCCAGGAAGGAAATTACTGTTCAAGTAAGTGGAATCTCCTTTTCATTTTTTAAGTTAAATCACTTAAATACGTGAATTTTTGACACTGTTTCAACTGACCCCACACGGTCAACCATCAATTCTGATATGCTTGATAACCTGCTTAGTCGACTTGCTGACTATGGGTCATGCTAACTGAAAGTCAATTAGACACCGATCTGAACTAGCCCGCTAGGGTTTCATTTGCACATCTTTCAAAAATGTTCTCCAGGGAAATGACTTACCTCAAAATTGGAGTTTTGATGCTAAATTCTCCAGAGCTGTCTTCATGCCAGTGTTGATTTGCTGGCAGACAGAAGATGCTGCTGAGCATGTGCAGAGAGAGTGTCACTACTGTAACTTGTTGCTGATTGGAGTAATGGATAATATTACAAGTGACCCCTGTTATAACCAGTGTTGCCAACTTTGTAGACCACTACAGCAACTTAATTTCAAAAATGTGAAAGTGACGTATCTAGCCAATTTTGAGGACACGTCAGACTGTCCTGTGCTCAATACAGCTCTAAAGCTCACAGTACAGTTGCCAGTTGAGAATTGCAGGTTCAATCGACTCACCACCAGTATTTATTTAAAGCCTGACCAAGTTGCACTTGTAGTTGCAACCAACTAATCATCGATCACCATTGTTCGTCCCACCTGTGCATTTCATTGTTCCACATTTTGAACTTTCTTTTTGGTGATAATTATAAAATCAGACAGAAGTAAGCGATTCTTAACCGTTTCCTTCGTGTCTGTGTTCTAATCCTCAGTACCACTGCTTGACAGAAATTAATATTAATTAAAGACTAATTCTGGTCTATAAGAAGTAGTTTATATTGTGGCATTTTTTTTTGAAGAGAAATAGAAAATTTACAGAACGAGTCAAGTGCTTTGTAATAGCCAGCGGTAAAGTCTTCAGAACAAAGGAATGCGAGCTCCTTTCTTACTATAAGCATGACATGTTCATTAGTAAATCAAGAAATAATAATCATTGGCATCTTGCTGTGTTATAAGAGAATTAAATCATGGTTGGGTCATTCAGTAATTGGAACATTGTCCACTTTGGAGTGGTAACAGCACAGGCTAATTTAGGTAGGGTACAGCATTGATGCTCACACAGGGTGAAGTATTCATACTTGCATGCATGATGCGCCTAGAGTGTTTCCCTCTAGGAAACACTGTCACATGAAATGCACCATAACTTACTGATTTTACATGTAGAAGAAAAGTGAAAAAAAAGGAATACACGGTCTGTGTTTCATTGTAGGAATAATAAACAGAAAATGCTGTACCCTGTAGACGAGATCGATTACAGAAGTATAAATTGGCCTTAACATTTAAGTTTCTTAAAAAAAAAAAACTTTTTCATTTTAAAGTGCAAATAATCAAGACGATTCAATAAATATGCAAATGAGGCTATTGCGTCACATAAAGCTTACTCAATACATCCTTTCCTTCCTGATCGTAGCAAGACTGTTACAACTGAACCCGTTCTCCCCAATTCAGTGGGTTCTTAGAATATGGAGGCGTTCTTTAAACAGGTCCATTCTTCAAAAAAAAAAAAAAAAAAAAAAAAAAAAATTAACTTTCTAAACTTTGGGCATGAAATGTCTATCACCTTTTCTTATACCCCTCAACTCAGGCATTAGCAGTTAGCTGTGTTCCTGAAGAAGCTCTAGGCTCTAGTGGCAAGCATCAAATTTTTACACCAAGACGTGAAAGCACACGAATAAACACTTCAACCATTTGCATACAAACACCTCAGTGTTCGGACATCATGAAAAATGCACAGACTTTGAGATAAATGATCACCCTTTAGGCGAACTTTTAACCAAAACTGCTATGCTAATGTTGACGCTAATAATATTGGCTGCTAACTAGCATTGGCCTGAAGTTTACCTCATTCAGATTAGCAAACTAGACATTACTAAAGTTGTGTGTTTGAATCTACAATTAGGGTGCTATTACATTTACAAATGTGTGTGAGGTAAAGGTAAAAGACATTTTCATGTTTCAGGTAAATCGTTTACAACATTAATGAAACCTACAGTGCGTTAAATCTACAATGTATCCTGAAGTCAAATTCTCTTCATTAATTTTTTCAAATCTCGTGCTTGAAACACCTTGTTAATTTTTTTTGACCCCCTCACGACTTGTCTGATAGGTTATAAAAAAAAATGAAATTGTTGGTACACGTTCATGATGTCATGGACTCCTACGTCAGGAAGTTGCGTCATCTGAATTTCCCGAAGACCGAGGGAAGAAGAAAAGCAAAAGACATTCCGTTTACTTTATTTTCATATATCGCGATATTGACATCGACGGGATCGTACTGGCATCGTCAACATCGACACCGACAGTGTCCTTAGTGTGAAACGATCATGGGTGCTTGTGAAATAGATGGTTAAATGCACGTTTTGAAAAAGATGCTAAGAGAATAAACGAACGAATCAAATTCCAGCGCTGGTTGTTTTTAGCACAATGGGAGAGAGAGAAAGCAAAGAGGAAATGTCTGGAAATGGGAGGATCTGGAGGCCATCACAGGGAATACACCCTGGATTGGATGAGAGTCCATAGCCGGGCACCACACACACTCGTTCATAACTAAATGAAATTTACTTTAGCCAATATGCCTACTGGGAGGTGGGAGAAAACCAGGGAACCCAGAGGAAACCCACACAGAAAGTAACCCAAGGACTGCATAATTGGCCTGTTTAAACTACTACTTGTATATCGTTAACCAACAAGTCCCCAATGCTAAGGTATTCTTCAGAGCAGGAGCAGGTTCTCCTAGGCAGCAGGATCAGGCCTGAATCCCGAGGAGTGTTGGGGATGGGATGTGGTGGTGGGGTGTGTGTGCAGAGGACGCCCACGAGCCTGAAAATATGGGCAGATGCATCGAATCGCACAAGATAAACAAGCGATGAATTTCATCAGGGCCATCATAGCCTTAATTTGGCTGCCTAATGAGTCAGATCCAGTGGCGGAGATAAAAGTTGTCAGAGGCGCGGCTCTAATGAATTTCTTGCCACTTGTAATCAAGGTTGGCTGTCTGAGGAGCAATGATTAATGGAACCCTGGAGGATTCCCTCGGCCTTCGGCTCTCATTACGGCTAATGCATTCTCAAGCAAATTAACACAAGGGGGGGTGGCGGAGGAGATAGCGAGAGGGAGAGAGAGAAGAGGGATGCAGAGAGCACAGCAGGCAGAGATTGTGAGAAGAGACTGAAAGAGAGATAGGTGAAGGCAAACAGCAGGGAGAAGGTGAGACTCTCGGATCCTTGACGAGGGAAGTCGAGAGGGAAAAGAAATGAGCTGGCTAAAATTAAACAAGAAAGATGCCAAGGACGAGGTTAAGAAATAAAACATGAATGGAGTCGTATATAATGTTAGTTTATTCATTCATACATACATCTTCAGTGACTGTAGCCAATCCAGAACCATGGACACGATGCAGGAATGAACCCTAGACAGAACTATATAGGAAAAGATGAAGGGAACTCGTACATGCCATATTCTCACCCCTTTGTGATTAACTATTACCCCCTAGTTTATTTTTTTTTTAAAACCATAATGAACAAACTGATTAATGAAAGAACAACACTCGGGTGTGCTATGGTATAAATCATTTTATTCGAGTGTTTATTATGTCAATAGTCAGCCAAGCATCCGGGCACACACTCATGAAGTCACTTCATTATGTAAAAACAATGGAAAAATTGAAGAGAAAGAAGAAAAAAAAAGGACAAACCGTTTAATAAAAGCGACAAAAAAACAAACAAACAATATTTACATCCGGCGTTTTTTTTGTGTTTTTTTTTTATAAATATGTAAAATGTACATCATTATACACAAAAAAATACCTTTGACGGTCAGGCAATGTGATGACAGGCACATTGAGACCAATGCATGGTACTGGAAAAAAGAGAAGTAAACTAAAAGAGGGCTAAAATGCTCTCTTGAGGAGAAAAAAAAAAAAGAGAAGTGCGCAGGTACTTCTGCAAGTTTAGTCCATTCAGAGCCATTTCATTGGTGCGCTAGCTCACGAGCCAATCAGCACACAGTAGAACCAATCAAATACACAGACGACTTGATTTTGAAATTATCATCCAGGCCAAGAAATGAGGACGAGCTGCGTTTTTGTCGTGTCCTAATAATTCGATCCTTGAGTGAAGTTCAAAAAGCAGTGGCGCCAACATTGCAGGCACAGAGATCAAATTTTACATCAAGGTTAGATGAGGAGGCAGTGAATATACAAATATACGAATATAAGCAAATGCACGTCCTTTCCCCTTCATTGAATTGCTAGTTTCGGAACAAGGTTGCGGATGGCAGGTTTTTTGGGCTGTTTAATAATAGTCCACGACTATTATTAAACATTATTATTATATTATTAATTATATTATATTAATATTATTATTGGGGGGGGGGGGGGGCG
>JAOVYU010000056.1:1058277-1071928 GCA_025674565.1 Synodontis membranacea | reverse complement strand
GTGTGTGTGTGTGTGTGTGTGTGTGTGTGTGTGTGTGCAATTGAGCCAGACAGAGAAGACAAGACGTTCAGTACGAAGATGAAAATGAGATCTGTCAGTCTTAATAACAGATTTCCCTCAATGCACCACCTGTATGCACACACACACACACACACTGCAAGCTCAGAAAGACAAAGAGAAGAAATACACACAGAAGAATAAGCTGTTTTTAGTCATTTTAGTAAGCTCAGAACTAATGTTTAAGGACTTAAGGATCTGATGTAATTTCCACCTTTAATGGTCCCACATGAGACCCCTGAGGAACACCATGGAAATGTGTTAGAACATTAAGTACTTGACAAAAGATCCAATTCAAACCAAAGACCTAACCTAAGTTATGGCACATATAATTTATTATTTTATACCTTATTCTTGCTACTTTCACATGACTGCAAGCTGGCAAATATCTGACTCTCGATGGCTTGGACCCAGAGCTCTCTCTCCTCGTACGTTGACGCCTCAAAATGCCACATCTGTCCGGTCAGTGATACAATGATGAACTCAAAGGACTCTTCTTGCTCTGAAAACAAGACATTTATTTTAAGATTAGCACAAAAACACTGGTGAGGCATTAACAGGATTCAAGGAAACAAACCAGGAACAGAAAATTGAACAGAAAAAAATTGTCCATCCTATTGTCAGTGAATCGAGAGTTTAAATTCTGAACGATGCCGGGAGTCAAGACAGCAAAACTGGCTGTGGTCTTGAGGTAGGAGGGGTATAGCCTCCCCACACAATCAACCCAAACAAATCAGAATTCCCGAGGTGAGCAACCATCCCCTGTTGTGCTACTCTCCAGGCATAATAATACACGAAGAGAGACAAAACACATATTTTAGCTCCGGCACGAAGCTAAAAAGACAGCAATCGAGGGCAAACATGACTTCCTGTCATCAATTCCAGTAGCCGTGGCACATCAGCATAATAAAAATGGACTCATTTACAAGGTAAACATATCCATTAGAGCTTTTATCTCATTATCATCCAATCGCATTACAGAGCAACCGCCTAACTAGAATCTAATGTGGGTTAATCATTCGGGTCGCGCTAATTTCCACATCACGAACATGAGGCGAGACAAAGGGGTGCGCGTCGGCCGACGCAACAAGAGGCGAGAGGTGAGGAAGGAACCATCAGCTCTGCGATAATTTGCTTGATGATCATTTTTACAGCCGTGATGACTTTAACACGTTCATGATGATCAGATGAGCATCGGGAATACTTGGGGTATTTAGCTGCTTGGGTCATCTGAATATTTTGAACAAAAAAAAAAAAAAAAAAAAAAAAGAGAAGAGAATAGAAGAGAAACATGTTTAGCATTTGATACACCGATCAATGTCCCAGATAGGTGTAAATATGACTTGTTTGAGATATCCCACATTAATTGCTTTCCTATGAGAATCTACATCTGGTAAGAGGAACCAGCGTCCCAAATAACAGATGTACGATTACACAGAACACGTCGTATTGTTCAGCACAGCTACGTAGCCTCGAGCCGAAAACAATAATCCAATTAGCTCTACACCATCTTCAATTATCTGATTTCATTCATGGGACTCGACTCCAGGCTCAAGATCGATGAAAAGCCAGGAGGTGTGTATCTAAATCAAGGACTAAAGGGTGAGGGAGCACTGCCCGGCCACTGTTTACTTTTCAGGTTGTCTAGGGCTTGAAATTCCACTGCAGTGCCTGCATTGATGCTAATTACACGGAGTAGATATCTCAATTACTTGGTGTTGTACCAGACTGCTGGTAAAGTGGCCTTGACTGTACTTCTGGCTTCGTTTTAACACAAACCCCAAGAAGTTAAAACAAAACAAAAAAAAAAGGTTTGGTAAGGGAAGGGTTGTTTATAGCTGCTATAATCAAAATGAAAACAACTTTCCGCATAAATCTAACACTGCTAATCATGCCGAGAACACTAATCGCAGAGCTGAAACAAGGTGTTGGGAGCATCAAATTAAGAGTTACCCTTTATCTCTTGGTTGTGTCTCAGACTCCCCTTACCTCGTCACGGACTTTTGCTGGATGCCCTTCTCTAGATCAGGGTTGTGCAGTGTTCTTTTCTCCATGGAATGTTCAAACCCTGACTGATACGCTCTTGCAGATTTGTCTTGATAGCACCTCCTAACAGGTTTTTGTGATGCCGCTGATCTCTAACATCTCGTAACAATTCTCGCCCCAGGTTGGAAGAGAAACCTAGTTCTGCGAATTAATTACATAGCTAGCTAGTTTAATTACATGCTCTTGGGCACTCTGTCCTCTGAGTAGGGTCCCAGACTGGGGTTTGCGCTTGGGGCTTTTACGATACTTTGGTAGTGGTTTTCAAAACTGGCATTTGTTTTCTCCATGGTTTTGTTCAATTATACGTACTTTTTTATGTGCAGCCGCTCTCTTCCCTTCTCACATTGTTAATGCTAATACGTATGCCAACATAATTATCTGGAACTCCTGCTGGTCCTGTGATTATACACCTATGAATCCGAACACAGACAATTACCTTGTTGGCTGGTCATCTGAAAAAATTGCCATTACAACAGGTAATTTCCATATGGAAATCTAAAATATCAAGCGGTTGCTAAAATTACAAGCAAATAAGGGCCCGAGTAAGCTCGCTAAAGTCACATCCAAATGGTCCTGGGTCTTAAGGGAAAACTAATTTTGAGCGGCTTGTGAAATAATGACTTGGCAACGCTGGTTTAACGGGCATGTGTTATAGACTATTAATGAAATGTCATGATTTTTAAAAATTTGGTACAATTTGCGTACTTTTTACTACGAACAAGGGCCTTGTACAACGATGCTTTATGGATCGCTACGCTGTAGATTTGCGTCAGCAACAAGTACGCTTAAAACCGAGATATAAAAGAGAAGTGGGTCTGAAATTCAATCTGGGTGCAGTGAGCGAGGATGCTGCGATGTACCCTAATTAACACAATTAAAAGGGAGTTCAAGATAATGACTCGGGAAGTTAAAGTGTGGTATTTCCTGTCTCCTGGCTCCTTTCCAGATTCCCATGCATCAGGAATTCAACGGACAGCCTTTTTTTTTGGCCTCACTCATGTCTTAACTGCAAACGATGAAGGTCATTAGCAGCTTTAATCGAATGTAATTGGAGTCGTTAACCTTACAGAAGCTCATCAGCACTTCGCCATGTGCAAATATTGTGATGTTTCGGGACACGGTGCTCTACGGGAGACATATGGTGGCCAATCTGCTTACTCAAATGTTATGAAATAAGAGAAGGAGTGTGTATATGGAGGGGGTGTGTACGGCTGGTTGCTGAGCGGGTGAGTGTCTCAGGATTCATTCAGGTGAATCCTCTGATTCTGATTATGTTCTGGGAGCAGATGCTTTGGTTCCAGACCCCCGGGCTTGCGGGATCTTCTTGCGCTGACCACAGCTGGACAAGGCGGTGTGTCCCGATTGCTATTCTGTCAGAGTCCGCTGCCATGATCCATCAAGTCATACGCAAGGCAAAGCCGTCAGGGTTTGCTTTTTTTTTTTTTTCTTCTTCTTCTTTGCATGTGCATCGTTAAAACCAAACAGCATTTTTAAATACACTCCCAACCCTTGACCGGATCAAATATACTTCAAGGCAAAAAAAAAAAAAAAAAAAAAAAAAAAAAAAAGAAGAAAAAAAAATGATGATAAAAGGTGCAAGGTGCTAGTCATTTGCTGTGAATTAACAGGCAGTTGGGAGGAACCGAGTCTGCTGGTGCCATCTGTAAATGTCAGCGCTGGCGCTTGCTCATTTTACACATCATTAAAGGCAATATTCCTAACCTGTATTAGAGCAATCAGCACAGGACCATTACCAAGACAAGCCTGGGGGGACACAGGCCAAACAGAGAGGAGGAGAGGAGACGACAATGCGCTCTCTATCTCTCTCCGACACACAACAGTCATAGAAAACAAGCTAAACACATACACAAACAATATTCCTGTAATGAGATATACGGACAATTGGATAAGCATGACTGTCCTTGCCACGCACAGGCGCGCGTATACCCAACACCGGTGTTCTCAAAGTCCGACCCTGTGTTTGTCTGGGCGTGTGTGTATGTGACTGTGTAGCGTGGCATGCGAACAATAATCTTGTTATTTCTGCCTCCGAAGTGCGGCCCTCCACAGCAGCTCCATTAGAGAGGCAGGGGCTCGGGGGAGCACTTGGGGAAACGAGAGCGGGTTGGAGAATGACAAAACAAAAGTATTGAGATAAACACCCTCCATTAGGCCAGGCAGTTAAAGCTTCATTTGCTACCGGCCGCTTGGACTCCCAGCGAGGGAAGAGTTAACCCTTTATCCACTCAAACCATCGTGGCCCCGCTAAAATAAAAAGTACCGCTGCAGAGAAAGATAACTGACATTTTAATGTGGCTAAGAATAAACAAAAGCCAGCGGAGCCCATTCTTGCATTCTGATGCAGTCCGATATAAGCTACTAAGAAGTTTGACAAGCCGTGTTTTTTCCCCTTTAGTCGTATTAATGCTACGAGAGTGATTTAAGATAAAAAAAAAAAGAGACGTCGATGAGGGAAGGACTGTCCATAGCTGCCATAACTTACCTCACAGCAGGAACTAACTTGTTTCATAGGTGTTCCGCGTTAAATGTAACTAAAAATGGATAAAAAGTCAGTCTTACAAACAATCTCTGGTTACATTAAACGGTTAAAGAGCGCCACTTAAGAATAAGGACCTACCACTTTGCTAACGCAGAGTCATGGTCGGTGTAACCCGTGGTCATTTAGCAAAAAAATAAAAATAAAAGTATAATAGAAAAAATGACAAGATGTAACTATTAGTAGATTAAATCTTTGCTCGAACAGATTCTTTCCAGAGTAAGGAAAAAGAAAAAAAAAAAAAAACTTGCTTAATCTTTTTTCAAAAGCTACCGCATATTTGATTTATGATGCTTCAGAACAACTAAAATTCAATTTCTGCATTCAGCGCTTGTGATTGCCTCATAAATGAGATAAACTGATAGCAATTTATTCAAGGATCCAACCCACCTGTCTCTCTCTCTCTCTCTCTCTCTCTCTCTCTCACACACACACACACACACACACACACTTTCTGTGGCTCCACATGAGTGCCTCCCATACTTAAGCAATATGTCTGTATTCTGCATGCGCTCACCAGAACAGACACGCGCATGCTAATAGAACCTTTCAGGAAAGAAGCAAGGAGGAAGAGACGACTCTTGATGGAAAGCAAAAGTTTTTTTTTTTTTTGTTTTTTTTTTTTAAAAAAGTGCCTGTGACTGTCGCCTCACGTTCAGCCCTGACGGTTTTGACAGCGTTCTACATGTAATGGGACGTACCTCAGTCTTCTCCTGTATGAGGGAACAGTTTAGAACAATGAGATGCCACCATGCCTGTAATCCCCCTTGGGCCCTTAATGTCAGACATCACTCACTGCTAGGCCATTAAAACCCCTTTAACACCCTTCAATCAGTCAGCGGACTCCCGCTGGGCTGCATCGCGCCGCGTCGTCTGCTCTTACACCTTTACAGCTTTTCTGTTGCTAACTAAGACCGGGAACGGGATCCGGTTTGGCTATTAGCCGACGCAACAATAACGACGATGAGCAAAATCATTAGCGCCGTGACACACCGGTGACAATTTGTGAAGGACAGCACGCATCAGCGTGATTGATTGGCCCCCTTGAGTGCGAATAGCCTGAGAGAAGCGCTTTTGTTTTCTCAATGCCACCCAATTATGGGTCTTCATTCGTCACACGGGCTGTAGCGATGGCACGCAGGTGATGAGTTCGTGACATATTATCTCCGTCACCGAGAACAATGGCATGAATCAAAGCTTCGGAAAGAGGGCCAGTCATGCTTTCAAAGAGGTATATGATCAACTGGGCGTACTGGGTACATCATGGTCTTTGAAAACAGGGTCCCTAAGGGTTCTAGCTTTCTACAGGGTGAAAAGGGAAACCTTCTGGTCACCATAGAACCTTGACGGGTTTCCACCAAGGATCAAACCAGACCGGGATGGAGGTTGGGAAGGTTCCAACGAAAACCCCATTAAAGAGCTAGATCCATTAGCAACCCTGGAGAAGAATCGATGTTACTGTAAATGCGAGCACACGCCTTACCTTCATTCCCTGCTGACAGCCCGTCAGGTTTGGTGATGCCCGTACTCTTTTTCCGTCTGTGCTTTTTGCGGTTGGCATGCGGCGAAGGAGGTGGCTCCAGTTTTGGACTGGTGGGTCCGCCTAGGCCAGCGGCGGCGCTGAGAGAATCCAACGTCCCATTGGCTGGAGAGATAGAGGACTGAGGGTTAGCGAGGAGAAAGGCTAATTATACCAGCTC
Organism: Synodontis membranacea; assembly: GCA_025674565.1. Classification (NCBI taxonomy): domain Eukaryota; kingdom Metazoa; phylum Chordata; class Actinopteri; order Siluriformes; family Mochokidae; genus Synodontis; species Synodontis membranacea. Next base: position 1,065,568 of record JAOVYU010000056.1, on the reverse strand, counting down.
GTCCAACTATACTGGGGTTCCTGTTCACCAGTCGGACAACAAGTCTTTCGTAGGACTCGATCTTTGTTTGAACCTCCCTTTTCAGACTCTTGATAAATATTCAAATTGGAATCTTACAAACGGATCTATCTTGCTATAAGTATAATGTAACCAACCGGGTTATTTTCCCTTTTTTGGCTTCAACATTAATCAGAATCCAGAATGCAACAGTGCTACGGTATATGGTGATTTTAATATGTTAACTTTCCACTCTTTAAAGGCTTGAGTGTGGTGGGTAAGTATGATGGTGTGTCTGTTTGTGTGTGGAGGGTATCAATAGGGACAATAGGTAAAGGGTGGTCATATTTCTAAGCCTCTTGACACTTGGACATCACTTTTCCATCCCCCTAGGACACCATTATCCACAAGCCCTGGAGCACAAGGGCCTTGGCAAAGCGGACCTCATATTGCTACACCCTCACACACACACACACACACACACACACACACACACACACACACACACACACACTCGCGTCAGTACTGGCAGCCCCTCTATTGTCTTGGCATCAAAAGCTCATTGTGGTGGTACACACTCTATTCATCTCAACAGGCCTGGGGTGGCTGTGTGTGTGCATGTGCATGTTTGTGTGTGTGGACAGTGGTCTGGGAACATCTGAAAACCCGTGGTGCCAAACGCTACATATTCTAATGGCGCTGACGACCATTAGCCGGCGCGGAACATTAGACCTAATTTAGAAGATCCCTTCAGGGAGTGCAGCCTTAGCGCCGTCTTTAAGAGAAGAGAAGAAGATGGCACCCATGTGGGGGGTAGAAGAGACTCGGCTACAGCTTTCACATCTGCCTTGGGCTTCATAGGGTTTAGCGTGGGCTGGCATAGAGTTGTGTGTGTGTGTGGGGGGGGTCTGTATGAAATGCATACGACAGTTTATTTGCAATTGTTAGCAAGCTTGGCATATTAAAAAAAAATACAGTGTATAATTACTTATCGTTTGCCCAGTCATAAGCTGCTCTGTCACTCCTTTGTTGCTGTGTTTTACTTTGAACCTTTAAGAGTTCCCCCAGGGGGTAGAAGAGCCCGGTGGACTCTCAAGGGTGCTCCCATTTTTTTCTTAACAGTGTACAGGGATTGTAAAACTTTCAAGGAAAATCTCTTTACAGCGCTAAAACCATTAACAATCCATACAACTCCGGGGCACGATGTCAGTGGTGCTCGTTTCTGCTACATCAATGGCTTGGGAGGTGGTGGCATTTGACTTGTCATAACTACCAAAATTAACCTAAACTGCAACAGTTTAGCAAATCAGAAGTTTTGGGAATAATTCCAATCCTATATTCTTCCCAGTTTGGTGTTTTCCAATCTCCACCCACTAGCCTACTCTGACCAATCACAGGACAGGGATGCTGAAAGCTAGCACGTGCTTCCTCTGAGACTTAATCAACCTTTATCTTTTTTTGGATCTGCTGCTTGTGCTGCATCCCTGGGCGGCATAACCCCCATGGAAAAAAGTGCTATCCGCCCTGTTCTGCATAAAAAGATCGCAGATGCCCATGATTGACTAGTGTTGCTGTGACTAACAGTATAGAAAGAGTATGCCCCTCCTACCCAGAGCGCATGGCTCATTTCTCTCTCTTGACTCCTGGCAGCGGAATACTCATTTTACTTGCAATTACAGCCAATGGAATTCGGAGCCACATCGCTGATCGTTTACTCTAGTGCAACGTGATTTGATCAATCAAGACCATCATCTCTCAGGTTGGTTGAATCATTGATGACATAACTCTAAAGAACTCGAAACTCTAAAGGACTCGACTTTGGCGTAACACGGTCTCAAAGGCACCTTGTCAGAATCTCCACCATGGTTTTTTTATGCCTTTAACGGGGAAAATCACATCTGATTATATATATAATTATACTGTTCTTCGTTCTCTGAAAGGAACCAGTCACATGTCCATGGAGGAAAGGGGGGTCAAATTTCCCAGAACCTTCAAACGGAGTGGACTACCAGGCACACACTGTCTTTCAAACGAGTCGAATGTTGCACTGGTAAAAGGTGAAACCATTGCTAATGAGAGGAGCCACCATTCTAAGGAGGAAGCTCAATTAGAACAGCTTTATAATGAATAAATAATGAAGCAGCGGAATACCGAAACTCAGTGGGATTTGAGCTGAATTGCACGTGATGAGAAAAAGCGAAGAGTTTAACTATAATTCCCTTCATCAAGGATGGCCATTTTGTTCATCATCCTTGTAACTGATCATTATTTAATAGTGATTGCACTTGCTGAGTCTTGCTGCTTTACCCCCAAAGTTGATTGTTTTCCAATAATAGTACAACGCTGAGCATCTTATACCTCTTTCAACTTAAAACTATTCAGTCATGAACCCTTTCCAGGGCTGGAAAATTTCTTGACCAATAAACCCCCGACCCTGGAGCTGAATGTTCATGTGAAGTCCCTGGTAAGTCAAAATGATAAAGAGTGTGAATTCTGACCAATCACAATCGAGAACGTGACATCACAGTGTTCTAAAGAGAAATACCAACGATTAAAAAAAAATAAATTGATTCATGGAAAGGTTGAAGAAGAATGGTTGTGCACACATTGTTGTTTTTTCTTTATCCTCTCGCTTATACTCCTTTTGGCTATTACAATTATTATTACAGTGACTGAAGCCGCAAGGAAGCAGACTGTAATTACTACGGCGATAAGAACATGGCAGGAGCTGACGCTTTTCGTCTCTCGACACTGCTCCCGTCATTGATATTCATGACTATTAGGTGCCGTTCGCGCTCGCTCGTTCTGAATGGAGAAGCGCGGCGCACAGCTGCCACACACGTTGTGTTCGGCGTCGTGAACGTCTGTTTCAATTTCCACACTCCTCTTCCCCAACAGCCCCCCCGGGACCTATCATTAGCCAGAGCAGACAGCTGGGGGCAGAGGGGCTCCTGAGAACACCGTTCACACACACACTCGCATGTGCACACGCGCACACACACGCCGTATGGCGCACAGGGGGAGAACACCCAACCTGTTCGGTGCCAGAGGGTGTATTGTGTGCGTAGCGTGAGGTTAAAGTGGTAGCTTGCCCCTGTCTCTCACACGAGACCTGTAATTCATTCATATGGTTTGACTCACACAATCAAAGTCAGTCAACGGACGAACGACACTCAAAAGGCCTGCGAACAGTAACGGCTATTTGCTTAAAATCAGAGGGACATACCACACTTCCGAACCCTAAGTGCTGCTTTAAAGTTAAAAAGGAGTACACTTTTTTTTCCTGGCACACCTTTGGCACACAGTACAGAAAAGAAAGGATTCAGGTATCCAGGTATGACGTCAGGTAGGAGGACACTAAACCTACTACTCTCGATACCAGGTCCAGTTAGCCACCTGTCTGTAAAGAGTTTTAAGAGTTAACCTGTTATGTGAGACTTTTTTTTTTTATGTAACCACGGAGGAAAGGGATCAAGAGGTCCGCTTAGCCACTCGCCACCTAGTTAACCATCAATAACCTGCAATTTGTCGCCTATTCAAAACGCCGCACTGACCTGCTTAATTACTACTCATATGTTCTAATGGAGACGGCTTCAAGATTAAGAGCCAAAGTGGCAGGCCAGCCAACTCGGCAGGAAGTGCAGCGAGATCAGTTTGGCATTAGCGGAGAGGGCGAGGAGCTATAATGAAGCACGGGAGGGATCTGCAGCCATTCGGGTCCGAAACCAAGTCCCCCCCCTTCCCCTGAGGAGGAGGCGGAGGAAAGAGGTGGCGAGCTAACCTGCAATTACAGCCCATTACCATCCCGGCGGGAGACGGAACTTAAAAAAGTGGCGTGTTCTGGTGATGAGGGCGAAAGGTGGAAACTCATTTCTTTGTCAGCGTAAGTGTGAACGGACTTCCTCCGGTAATTCGTGAGCACACAGGGTGCAAAGCGGTACATTTTTTTTGTTTTTTTTTTGGTGAAGAAACCTCTGCACCACCCCTCCCGCCTGTAATCAAAGGCAATAGCGGCAATTAATGGAAGTGTTAAAAAAAAAAAAAATCAAAAAGACAGAAAAAAATCCTTGAACACAATCACTACCTCCTTCTTATTATAGTCAATTAGAGCGCGCTAATCAAGGTGCAGGCGGCTGCTCTCGGCAAACGAAATGTCAAACTTCATTACGGCCACGCTCGCAGCCTCCTCACCCGCCGTGGGGAAGCGTCACACCCCTCCCTCCAGCCCTCGATCTGCGAATCCTGAATGCACACTGCTACCGTCGGTAATCATTTTCAAACACGTTCGTTTCGGCGCACGACAGGAACCATGAGCTAACCATAGGCAAGAAGATACAACATTCATAAACGGAAACTTTACACCAATATAGAGCGATGTGATTACTCTAACAAGGCTACAAGGTACGCTAAAAACCTATCGTGGTACTGCTTGCTGCCTATTATACCACATCGCCACTGAATTCTTGATTCTGATTGGTTCATTTCCTATAACAGAATTTCGGACACTTTCCTTTGCAGGAATGGGTCTCCAGTGGTGGTACTTCCTAACCAAGTTTTGCACCGTGTCGTGGTAGTTTGACAAGCCGCCTTATTTTGTTTCAAGAAAGAGGGAAAAAAATATAATGACAGTTGATTGCTGCTATAACAGAAGCGATAACAAAGTCTAGCAGTTGCTACAACGTTACATGTAGCTATAAACGGACAAAAAGTATGACGTATCGCATCGTATGGCATTTTCCTGCTGCATTACAGGAAGTGCTGTATCTGGAAAACAGCATCACTGCTTCATCACAGCACCCAGTCAGTGATTATTGTCAGCGAGCTCCGCATCACCCTGTCGTCATTTCATAAATGGCGTCGCTCCTTAAATAAAACGGAGAAGCCTCCTCGGTTACATACATCTTACATTTCCGAGACGCCATCAATCTGAGAGCGCTCATCATCTTCCTATATCATCTACGCTGACCTTCAACCAGCCAGAGCAAGAAGGAGTTCTAACGACTGCCTTTTTGACACAAGTGCATCCGAAAACGGCTACATATACCGTACAGATCAATTTACGAACAGTGTATAGGAAGAGATACGAACCGGAGTCAGAAAAATTCATTTTCTCATCGACACTAGGTCTCAATCGCCCGAGTCATCCGTCCTCCATGAAACACTCGGATGAAAATGACTCGTCCAAATGGCTCACTCTGTCAAGTTATTTACCTTCTAATTATAGCTACGGTGCCAAATTAGATTATAATAAGATTGCTTGAGAACAGGAAGCGTCTAATAATCTCGAGTCATGCTTCTCGAAATGGTGTTCGGGGTACCCCGGGGAGTCGGTAAAATTTTAGGTTCTTGTTCCAGTGGCGGAAATCATAAACCACCGATGATAAAAAGACGATTATTTTGATCATTACTGAGTCGTTAACTTCTTTATTAGCCCATTTGAACTGAACCGGGATTAGTCGCAACCTCAGTAACTTAAAAAAACATGTTGTAAATATATTAACAGAAAACTTATTTAAAAAAAAAAAAAAAAGTTTTCTTTAGGTAGAAATTTCCAAAATTGGGGGAAAAAAACATAAATCTCCAACAGCACACATTTAAATACACAACAACCTGTGAGCTGTAGAAATTGTGACAAATAGTACGAAACAGTAATCAATTCCGGCTGCTAAGTGTGTAAGAAGAACTTTAAATGTAACTAAAAATAGATGAAAAAAAAAAAACTCTCAGACATGCCACTCTTTAATTATTCTGTTGTAGCTAACGTACAGTTAAACGTAATTGCAAACAGGTAAAAGTCTGTTACACGCACACTCAACAAATAGCTGTTTAATAAACAATTAGAAGCAATTTGTAGCAGCACGGCGGTTTGGAACACTCCTGTGTAGCTAATTTTGGAAAAGTGTTACTAGAAATTTGTTTAAAAAAAAAAGGGCAAAACGTAAATTTTCTTTAATTTAAAAAAAAATTGTAACGACTGGCAAAAAAAAAAAAAAAAAAAAAAAAACTTTTTTACTAAATATATGGTAAAAAAAAAATGTATTCTGACAAAAAATAATAATAATTATATAAATAAACAGACACTAGAACAATAATGAGATGCTAACAATAACACAACTAACTATACTACTACTACTACAACTAATAATAATAATAATAAAAGTTGCAAGAAAGAAACTAAATGTTACTAGAAATGGATAAAAAAAGTGCGAAAAGTAAATTATATATATATATAGTTATAGATATAGATATAATATAGATTTTTTTTATTTTGTATAAAAATTTAGTGTTGCAAGACTGATGTACTAAAATTCCACTCATTTATAAACCTTTTTTCCCCACCGCATAATCGTCCACCAAAGGTCCCACTTAATGTTTCCGCGATGGGTATAAAGGCTCTGGCAGGAATGGTTCAACACTAACACACTCTCTCACACACACACACACACACACACACCCAGAGTGCGGTAGAGCTCATTGGGAGGGCAGCGGCCCTGCGAGTAATTCTGCTTTGGGGTGTGGAGCTGATGGGCGCAGGCGGGGGGCCGATGGCGGCTGAAATTGATTGTTCGACAGGCGGAGAGACGGAGAGAGGAGAGAGAAGGGCGAGTGTGTGTGTGTGTGTGTGTGTGTGATGTGTTCAGTCTGCAGCACCACGGGGCCACAGTGTGTGTGCTCGTAAAGAGCGCTCTTTAAACTAGCGGGAGAGAGAGGGAGAAAGAGAGAGTGACATGGAGAAAGAGTTGAGAGTGTGTGCATGCGTGTGTGTGTGTTAAAGAGAGAGAGAGAGACATGAAGAAAGAGAAAAAGAGTGAAGTGTGTGTATGAGTGTCAGATACAGAGAGAGAGAGAGAGAGAGAGAGAGAGAGAGGGAGAGGGAGAGAGAGAGAGAAAGCGATGGAGCAGCCACTAATGAGAACGACGAGTGTGCAAACATGCATGGAAATGACTGTTATTCTGTTGATGTGCATTTAAGTGCTTTTTTACTGCCAGCCGACAAAGAGATGGAAATAACCAGTGATGAATGTTGCCCCCGTAAAACATTCATTTTCCCCACACAGGAGGGAAAAAGGAAGAAGGGAAGGACGGGGGAAGAGAGAGAGAGAGAGAGAGAGAGAGAGAGAGAGAGAGAGAGAGAGAGAGAGAGAGCGTAGCATTGTTACGCCTGGCAAATATATTATTTGACTTCAGTCAAGTGCATTGACAGGACGGTGGAACGAAGAGAGAGAGAGAGAGAGAGAGAGAGAGAGAGGAGAGAGAAAGAAAGAGACTTTGTGCTGCAGTGGGAGCAAGGCTG
>JAOVYU010000056.1:958524-969093 GCA_025674565.1 Synodontis membranacea | reverse complement strand
TCCCATGGTGGAAAACCTACTGATATAAAAATAAACAAAACAAAACAAAAAACACTGACACTGGAGACTCCTTCCAGAAAACATCTTTCTAAATACCAGAATGTTTATTACTAATCGCAGAATCTGCAAAGCGTCCAATATACAAATCCGTTAATTATCCGTAACTATAGAAACGATTACAAACAAACACGTTAATATAAACCTATGATGTTCGGTTAAAAATGAAAATAATAAAAAAAATAAATAATGTTTTTTTATTCAGAAGCTCTTTTAGTTCACTCAGATGAATAGTAAAAATCTTATTTTAGCCCTCTCAGCACGGTCCATGAGACAATCTCTACTCTCTATTTATAAAACCCATTACGAAATTAAAAAAAAAAAAAAGAAAGAATGAAAAGGAAATGCAGAGAAATAAGCAGGATTGTCAGAGTAATGGTTTAATCAAAGGCAAAAGGAAATGATCTCCTTGCCTGTGTGCTGCAGGGAAGAACCTAAAGAAGGACAGACCTGGAATATCCTTGAATGACCTTGTATTAAAAAAATAATAATAATAGAAGTATGAAATGTCCCAGTTCCATAATCGGAATCGAGAAGTTCAATTTCATTTCCCATAAATAGAGCGTGAAAGCTCCAGTTAGTTGGTGGTTTAAACACTTCATCCAGCCCCTCCTCCAAGACCATACCATCAGCCGGGTCCTACAGCGAGAACATTAAGCAAAAGTCCAGGCTTCGATTTCTGATCAGAGTTCCTGAGATCAATAACATGGAACAACAGAAGTGTTCCAGCATCGCCAGGTTGCCACACTGGTGCCCTTGAGCAAGGTCTTTACCCCTTAACTTCTCACTTCTATCCTGTCTCGACGATAAATCTAAACGCAATCCAGATTTCCAATTTGGAAGGAGCTCCATCTTGGTTTGACCTCCATTTTGGTTTTGCGTCACCAAACACCCATGCGCGGCGAGAGAGAAGGTGAGAACGCGAACGTGTCCGCCTTCGTGCCAAAGGAGACCCAGGGTTCCAGGCATGTTTGGCTCCATGCTCTCCAAAGCCTCTTCTCATGTCATTGGCCATCTGTTGCTCAGCAGCCCTGCCGATCCTGACGAAGAGCTCCAGCACGCTGCTCCAGATGCCTATCCGGCATTTCTTCCCCGAGCTCCAGAGACTTTGCGTCATCTGGCTCTCTTCGCCAAGTCTCCGGCAGATGCCTCCACCCCACCACTACAGCAGGTTGGGGTTGTTGGTTTTTTTTTTTTTTTTTTTGTTCGTTTGTTGCATTGGAACACATCCTCAAATGTCACGGTCGAAAGGGTCGGCTCGCAAAAGTTTTACCCATTTGCATAATCAGAAACGCTTCCCCAACTACCATTCAGCCATGTCATCGACGTGAAACAATTCGCCAATGATACGAGTCGACGCAATCAAAGGTCGCATTAGTGAGTCTTATTCCACAAACCCAATTTACGACTAAATTCATCAGCTTGATAAATGAGGCATTTATCTTTTGGAAAGGAAATGGATATGACTGCTGGATCCCAACACAAAAGGTCTCATTACTGTAAGATTTGTCTAACCATCGCTACTAATTGCGAGACAAATATCACCTTCAAAGCAGCGCTAACATCCCTCAGTCCCCGTGGTGAAGCAAAAAAGGAGACGCGTGCTCTCTAAAGACGAGGGGAGGGGAGAACGGCCCGTCAGGCAAATTTAAAGAGAGCGCCTTTGTTTCGCCGTTACAATGGCCTACTTTCTTTTCTTCATCCAGGGAATAACATCAGACTCTCATCGCCGTTGCACCAAGCGACGCCAAGAACCGCCCCACGTGTGGAGCCACGATCTTTCCTTTCCAGAAACCAGATTATGGTCAAAAGGTCAGAAGCCCAAAGTTGGACTCATTAGCATAATCGTGAATGGCGTTCCGAAGCCGTGATTGACAGGACGTCGAGGGATCTCAACAATACGCCTTTAGGCCAGAGGCACGTGCTCTCAGATGTCCAAAACGAGGGCTAATTCAGATGACTAGCCGACACCACGAGGCAGTTTGTTTTTTTGTTTTTTTTGGTCGTTGCAATAATTAGTCGCTTAAAAAAGCCTGTGCATAATGTTTAATGATCGACGCTGAGCGTTAATCACTTTTATGTCGTGATATTACGTTACAAAGTCGGTCAAGAATGAAAGCCCTTTATCAGCTCGGTTATTCCAGGATTGATGTGTTTGGTTTAGACGGCGCTCTGATGTTTAAAGGTCTTCATTTATCTTACCACAGTGATTTATCTGTGTTACTCCGGCGGCGAGAAAAACGCCAGTTAGCGGAGCAGAAAGGTGGCACGGGACGTAGCATAGCTCCGGGTTTTCATTATTAATCCTAGGACAAGGTTACTGTGGGTTTCCTTCGCATTCCTCTGGTTTCCTCCACCTCACAAAAAACATGGCCAAACCTACTGCTGTTGATGCCTCAAGAACTCACGAACACCTGCGATCATTAGCTACGTCGTTTTTCTTCCTGTTTTTTGGGTTTTTTTTTTTTTCAGAAACCCCGCCTCTTTCGCATATTTAAGGCAAATAACGTTTATGTTTAAGGTCGAACACATTAATTGTTTTTTCCTTCCGATTTAAGAAACACAAAGCGTTCTCAGTTTTTTCTTAACAAAGAAAAGTGGGCGGGGCTGGGTGAGGTGGGCGGGGTTTTTTGGGACTTCCAGCTTGCGCAAGGTTGCAGTCGTTTCATTTCTGCAAATCCAAAACAATCAGAATTCTGAGCCGGATATATATATTTTTTCTTTCTGGATTGACATTAGCATGTTAGCACAGTAGCACGTTAGCACGTCTGTCAACGGGCGGGGGGGGGGGAGAAAACGCTGGTGCCAAATCTGCATTCTGATTAGATAAAACCCTGACAATGGGCTTCTTAATCGCCAAAATGGATGGATTTGCGGTTGACGAAACTAGTTTTTTCACGACTAATCAGATCGGCAGCTTCTACGCGGCGACGTTAAGCCCTCATTCTGGTCCCCGATACGCTCGAGTAAATACTTTCTCAGCAAAAATGAGTTTATTTTGTCTTCCAGGACGTTGTTTAGACTGGTGCATAAGTACAATTGTCGGAAGGAGGTGGACGCAGGATAATCTCCGAAATACAGCTGCGCGCTGGAGCGCTCGGAGGACGTGCAACGGAGCCGTACAATCAGATCCGAGTTGTTCTCTAATCCCTTTTTATATTTCTTTCTTTCTTTTTTTTAAAATTCCTGTTCTCTTCTCTTTTCATCTTCAGCAAAACTATGAGCCTCTGGTTCCTAAGCAACAGGCAGGCACTGTGCTTTAATGCAGAACCGCGGCAAAAGTCTGCAGTCCAGGCGTACAGGTGGGTGGGTGGGTGTGCGTGCGCACACACACACACACACACACACACACACACACACACACACACAATCACTGTCTCACCCTGTAACAGCTCCACAAGGTTTGCTGCAGTGAAGAGTGCTGCATAGATTCTCTCTTCGGACTTTTTTTCCCCCCCGCTCTGACGCATTAAATTGGAGTTCAGAGCCACGGGAGAATGCAGCAAAGGCACTCGGTTATTTATTTATTTTTCCCTTCTTTTAATTAGAATCAAAGCCACGTGCAAACATCTAACGTCTTTGTTTATTTCAGTGACACACACACACACATATCAGGGAATGTGAAGAGGACGATTAGAGAATCCGAACGTGTAACGTGATCTGCGACGTTAATGACAAAACAATCAAGTGCTCATTCCTGGTTGGGGTTTTTTTTTTTGTTTTGTTTTTTTCCAGAAAGTTTGCAACGACGAAGGAAAAACAAACAAAAAAAAAAAACATCCGAGATTGTTCAGATCGGACGACAATTCTCCAATAAATAAATAAATAAATAAATACGTTTTAAAACGTCAGCGCTGTAAATTGCTGCCTTTTTAATTTTTTTTTACGGTAGAGTTGAGCTCTTTGGTCATTGTGGACACTCTGGCTCTGTTTTATTTACATTCAGGACGAGTCAGGACTACGAGCGTCTTGATCGGGTTCACGCACTAATCAACGCGAGGCAGGACTAGCACATCACCGTGCGTCTAAAAACAGCACGTGGGGATGAACGGTTGAGCCAAGAATTAACCGTGGGGGGAGAATGAATCACTGTGATTCACAAAAAGTCACAAAAAGATTGGATTTAGTGTTTAGTGACACAACATGGCCGTTGCATTTACGCAAAAAAAAAAAAACACAAGGTTACTGAAGGCAAGAGGGCGGCAAACATCGTTCACGTTTCCCGATTACAAAAAAAAATGTTACCAAAGACTGACCCAAAAAAAAAAGTGGTGGTGAAATCTGGATTCTGATTGGTCAGAAGGCGATGATTCGTTTTCTACAACAGCTGCTTGGACAGTAGTGTAGCTCCAAACCAAACCCATTGTTAGTGTCACAGTTTAAAACAAAAAAAAAAGTATATTAAAAATTTTTTAAAAAGCTGCTATAATGTATGCAGGCTGTAATGTAACTATAAATGGATAAAAAAAAATGTAAGAATTTTTTTATGAATACTATTTTGTTCCAGCAGTGAATTGCTGTAGTTGTGGAATAATAATAATAATAATAATAATAATAATAATAATAATAATAATAATAATTGATCCGTTCATCCGTTTTCTATACCGCTTACACAGGAGCCAATCACAGCTCTCCTCAAACGAGAGGCGGGGCAAACGCTGAGCAGGTCGTCAATCCGAGCAGCTCTGTGATACAACATTATAAGATATGAAACCGTTCCTGTCAACCTCGGAGGGGTAACAGTGACTTCACTCCAACACACTTGCCCTCCATCGTTGATTACTTTCCTACATTCCTTATTTAATCCTGCTTTAATGATTTGGATTAGAAGAATAAAACTACACTATTTCCAAGGTCCAGATAGGCAGACTAGTCAGGAAGGGGTTAAAAACGCAGCCAGGATAGACACAATGGCACTTGAGAGGCAGTTAAGAGGCGTGCATGTTGTATCACGAACAAAATCGCACAAAGGTCATGTGTAGTCGAAAAACAATTTGGCAAGATAATAAGTCCTCGAGAAACGTTCGGCTCTTCGTGCTGGAGTAGTAAAAGAGGTTGGAGTGCACCGGTACTTCATTAGTAAATACCCAACGCGGCTTTCTTCTCGCAAATTCCCGGATCCGATTGGTCATTTCCTTCCAACCGCGTCGTCTCTATAGTCACGGCAAGTTCACGTCCATGGCGTGACTTTTCTTTGCCTAGAGAAAGAGGCGAAGCTGTGACTCTCCAGAACATCTGCTCACAGCTGCTGCTTCATGGACCTTCCTTAACAATCAACATTGTGACATGTAACCAAAAATGGATAAAAAAACAAACAAACAAAAGAACGAATCCATGCATTTGGAGGGATGTGCTGTTATTGGAAAACAATCAACTTGATAATTGATATCTTCCAGCAAACCCCCCCCCCACCCTACAGCACGCTCTCACGCTTTCATTCCTTACGTAACATGTCGGAGAATCAGAAGCCGCGGCGTATCTCCGAGTGCACTTGACTGATCACCAGCGCGCTCGCTTTACTCGGCCTTGCCAACATCAAACCAACCTGTCATAAATCTCCCTAATGCAGCCTAGCAGGCTGATCAATAAACAAGTACAGTATGTGCTAAAAGGCTGCAGTGTACAGTAAGGAAGATTAACGAGCTTTGTTGAAAAAGAGAACTTTTCGAACACTCTTCTTGTCCCATTTGTTCAGAACTTGGCGAAAAAGTCTACCCGCCCGTAATCGTCCTTCTGGGAGATTCTGGATCTAGTCACCGCACGACGCCGACCCTACGATCCAGCGTCAGTTTCTACACGGAGTTGCGAGATCGAGCTACAACCGAATTTCTCAGTCCTGTATAACGTGATAAATCCATGACGTCCGGCTCCTCGGACCAACGCTATGACGCGTCTCGTGCGATGTTTCATCCTGTATGTCTTTTAACTGATTTCCTTGATACAGCTACGTACAGCTACAAAAAACAGTTCCTATTGTAGGGGCCATGACGATGTGGGTGTGGCCTATCCAAACAACTTCCGAGGTGTGAAAAAACGATTCGGTTTCGATTTACGTGGCGCGCGCGAGGCTTCGTGGACAGATTACCAAAGCACCAGCTTGCGTCCATACGCTCGCCATACACACCGCCGACCTCTGCTCCTTCCGCCCCAGGTTTATTTTTCGTAGAACAAGATGAAGTGACGTATTTCGCCTGTTAGGCAATAAGAGGATTAACTGCAGTTGGAAACTAAAGTGTTTTTCCCGCCCCTGCTTGTTAGTGTGAACGCAGGATCACTGAGAGGATGCAGGAACCGGATCAGTTCTTTACCCATCAAGACCTGTGATATATGGGACCTAGGGAACGTTTGTGATGGTAGATTTCACTACAGTAGCGTGTCTGATGCTGAGCATTAACAACAGTTCCGAATTATTCATGGTTCATTGTTTTGTGGTTGGAAAGTACTGCATTGTTGACCTTTTTTTTTTTGGAACACAGACGATATATATATATATTTTTATCCAGAGTAAATATCGCGATACTGCGCTGAATCAGTGATCGACCAGAGGCTTAGTGGAATGTCAGGAAAGGGATCTGATGATACTGGTTTTGGTTAACGGATCTAATCTATTAAGAATGAATCTGATCTAAGCGGGGTTTCCTCGGGTGGTGTAATTCTTTACAGAGGTGAAGCGGATCGAGAGCCCGCGCTGCTGGTGATGCGGTGCGGTGCGGTGCGGTGCGGTGCGGTGTCTCTTGGTGACCGTGCTTACCTTCGATGGAGATGACGTGCTCGCGGATCTGGTTCTGGAGCGCGAGGTCGTCGATGCGCTCGATCAGGTCGTAGATGGCGTAGATGTTCGGGTGCACGGATTCGAAGCGGTGGATCTCGGCTCGGATCGCGGCCGAATTGGACAGGACGAACTGCGAGCCTGGAGCGCCGGGCTGAGCCGCCGGGCCTGACGCCGTCCCCGAGCCGAACTGAGCCGGCCCGGAGCTGCCTGATGATCCGGAACCGAACTGAGACGCCATGGGTTGCGGTACGGGGACCGGGACCGGAGCTGGGACCGCACCCGGGGCAGGCATGGCCGGCTGTGATGGCGGCGAGATGCCCGAGACCGGGACGCTCGACTGGTAATTCATCGCGGTGGAGGACGATGCTGAACGCGCTCGGGGCTGATGTGAGAAATAACGGGGAGGATTTTGTGGCTGGATCGGCGGCGCTTAGCCTACACTGCGATGTTGTGATGCATCAACGCTCAGTCTCCGCCTGCAACGAGCCGCGCTTCATATTACCAAAACTTGATGCGCGAGCATTGTTCCTCTCCCCCCCTCTATTCTAGCGCGTATTGTCCTTCTTTACTACTGGGACGCCTTACGCCTTACCGGACACGCCTGTTCTCGCGCTCCCTTTTTTGGAAGAAAAAAAAATATTACACGAAAAAAACAAAAAAAAAATCAATTTGTTACCAAACTGAACTGTTTTGTTTCTCTTCTTAAGCCGCACAACTGTGTCCGTTTTACCGGAGCGCGCGCGGATCCATGGACTGCGGCGTTTGTGCACTGAAGTCATAAAAGCCTCATAAAGCCTTTCTCTCTCTCTCTCTCTTTCTCTCTTTCCCTATCTGTGTGGTTTTTTTCCCCCTTTAGGTCCGAGAAGCTCCGCCCAGCGTGCCCACCTCCGCGCGTGGTGACGTCACGGAGCGCGTAATTGCTGCGCGCAAGGAGAGAGGATGGATGGACGGATGGAGGGAGAGGGATGGAGGGAGGGAGGGAGGGAGAGAGGGATGGGGGTTGGGTGGAACGAGATTGGACGTCCTTGTGGCGAAGGGATGAAGCACATCGGTTTGATTCCTGGCCATATTATGCAACTGTGTGTTGTATTAATATTTTCTGACCTGGAAAGGCCAAACACACACACACACACACACTCACACACACACACACACATTAATAATGAACATTTAGTCAGCATATCCAGGCTTTGTTGTTGTCATTTCAAAGCACTGAAAGAACCAGAACTAGATAAGGAAGAAAAATCTCAGAACCGGCCATCGTTTCCAATGGTTCATTTGTCCTGTAAGATAAAACCTCTTGTTCCTCACCAACCTCCTCTACTTTTTTTTTCCCTCAAAACACAAACGTGGTATCACGTGAACAAGATAAACTCTGTCTGTCTGAAAAAAAACAAAAACAAACAAACACTGGAGACTCCTTCCAACAAATCTGCTATAGAACGTATTTCTAGCGGGCAGATCTTGAACCCTTACGAGCTCCCACAGAGGGGCAAGATGAAGAGTGCTGTAAGGTACTAGACAAAGAACCATTTTGTCTCTAACCCTACATTTTAACCCTTCATTTTAACACCAAACACATGGCCTTCATATAATAACGTGTCCTCATTGGCTGCTTCTACCCTATAACAAATGAAATGCCTTTTTTTTATTTATTATTTTTTTTTCTTTTTTACTCCATCTCCATCTCCCTGTTTCAGATGAATAAGTGTTTTGTTTTTTTTTTCTTTTCTTTTTATGTGATGTGTGTTTACGTGATCATAATCTGAATTGGCCGCTTTCTCTAACAGCTCTGTGTGCTTCATCGCTGACCCATGCACAGGAAGGAAGCCCTAACAAGCACTGATTACAACTTCCTTAAAACCCAGCGAGGGATAAAGCTCTGTGTTAAAACACTTGAAGTGGCCACTTGAAGAGTGAAAAGAGGAGGCTGGAGCACAATTAGCTTCCTTAAGAAGCTACTTGCTAACAGAGTCCTCTGTTAGAGCAGATCTTCAGTGGCGTCCAGGGATTATTTTGGAGCAAAATTCTTTTAGAACGAGTTTTAACCTAGGGACAGTGAAGCGGCGGCGCTTTAGTTTTTTAGCCTGTCCAGCTCTCTCACTGCAGGTTTCATGCTAATCAATGGCATGTTACTCGTCAGTCTTTTTCCTACATATTAATAGCTATGGGAAATATTCTAGGAACAGCAACTGCTAACGATAATGTAACACTAACTAATAAATTACCCCTAAGCAGAACATAATAAGGAAAACTGTCTGCTATCCGCCCTCTTCCGCATACATGAGCTCATGGATGCACGCGATTGGCTCGTGTCGCTTTGACATGCAAGGGAAGAGAAAGGAGTAAAACAATTTAGTGTCATCAGGATTCGTTCTGATGATTTACTCAACAAATGCACCGAATCATCATCAGTTCTGAAAACATTTCCATCAATATTCGCCCAATTGTGTATCTTTGACTGTCCTGGTGTCGATGTCTTAAGCTGTCCTCTTTACCAGAGTGAGGATAAAACTCATTAAACTTAAGTCATTAAGAGATAAGACAAGGAAAGTGCTGGCCCACTTTCACACTGTAAAATTCCACCTTCTCGGCTTTTCGAGCTTCCTGCTGCTGATGCCGCGCTGGAATATTTTTTCACATTTTGTCAAGAATGTGAAGTGTTATGTAGCTTTGTACAGATTTTTAGCCTTGTAGTTTCAAGCTTCATAATTTTTTTTTTTCTTGTGACTGTGTTACGTAATATCTGAGGGGGGAGAAAAATCACATGTAAAAATAAATGAATAATTGGAGCAAGAATTACACGCGTCTTATGCGAATAAAGAACTGTGTAAAAATCACATGGGATAATAAATAAAATAAAATAAACACAATGAGTAAATATCATATGTGAAAATGAGTGATTCATGGAAAAATCACATCTAAAAATAGATAGGTCATGGAAAAACCTACATGTAAGAAACAAATGAAAAGTATGTTAAAGAAATTACATGGGAAAATGAATAAATCACGTGTAAAAAAAAAATCTGATGTGAAAAAGCAAATGTGAAAAAAAATCATGTAAAATAATTAATGAATTGTGCAAAACCCATGCATGAAAATAAATGAATTATATAAAAAAGCATGTGTGAAAATAAAGAAAGAAAGAAATCACTTGTAAAATACCAAATTTGAAAAAAAAATAAATAAATTCACGCGAAAATTTAATTCTGTAAAAATAACGTGAAAAAACATAAAAAAATAAAGAAATCATGAAAAATCGCATACAAAATACCAAATTTGGAAAAAAAAAAAAATTCACATGAAAATTTAATTATATAAAAATAACGTTCTAAAAAACATATGAAAAAATTCACGTGAAAATAAAGAAATCATGAAAAATCACAAACAAAATACCAAATTTGAAAAAAAAAAAAAAAAGTGGGAAATAAACATGAAAAGTATTTAAAAATTAATCATGGAATAATCACATGTGAATAGAAAAACTGAAAATGAATGAATCATGTGCAAAAAAAAGAAAAGAAATCTTCTTAAAATGAATGAATAATTTGTTGGTACATGGATAGTGAAAATCTCAGCCTGATTCTACACTTATTACACACACCTGCCGTGTTGTGTGTGTACGGGGACACACTATAGCTCGTGGCATTTTCAGTGTTGGTTTCATTTAAACGTATAAAGTGTGCTGTTTTCATCTGATACAATCAAGGACCACACACACACACACACACACACACACA
>JAOVYU010000056.1:928388-942584 GCA_025674565.1 Synodontis membranacea | reverse complement strand
ATAATATTTAACCTTAAAATTAAACAGCAACAACAACAACATATATAATAATAATGATATTATGATATTATAATCATAATAATAATAAAGAGGTGGTGCAGCAGGTTGGGTTGTCACCTCACAGCTCCAGAGTCCGCAGTTCAGTCCTATATCAGTATTGAGTTTCAGTTTATATGGAGATTCACATGGACTTTCTTTGATAGCATGGGGTTTCCTCCTTGTTCTCCAGTCTCTTTCCGCCTCCCGAACCATGCCAGTAGGACTGATGTCCCATTTAGGAAGTATTATCTCTTCCAGGAAAGTGTTCCTGGGGACTTCAGATCTACTTTGACCCTTACGATGAGGATGACGATGATGATGATTATTATTATTATTATTATTAATAGTAGAATTCATGTATTAATCTTCAGTACTCTTTTTAATCTTGGTCATGGTCTCTGTGGATCCAGAGTCTTTCCCAGGAACACTAGGTGCTAGGCAGGAATACACAGTCCATTGCAGATGATGATGATGAAGATGATGATGATGATGATGATGATGATGATGATTACTATGAATGGGTTGTATTAAGCTGACGTCATTGTCAAAATACACATAAATGAAAACAACGCGGCGGCCATTTTACAAGGGATCTGATTACCTCGAACTGTTCACTGGAACAATGGCTTTTACTAAGCACCAAATAATTAAATAAACAAGGACAGGATATCGGGGGAAATATTTCTTCATCTCGCATACACTCTGTTATAATAACATCATATGGATCCCTGCCGCCAATTGATTCCAACTTCTTGCAATACCGCATCGAACTTTCTGCAATCTAATGAATTGTATTGTAAAGTGTAATTTGTCTCTTTTCATAACTTTACATAACTGAGGTAAATGTTTAGATTCCTGACTCAACCCATCTAACTGAGCTACGTATGACATCTTCGACATTCCCTGGTAAAATGGCCGCTAAGCGCAAATTGTGACGTAACTTAACACAACCCAGTGATAATAGGTGCTAAGCAGGAATACACACTGGAAGGGAGACCACGTCATTGTAGATGATGATGATGATGATGATGATGGTGATGATGATGATTACTATGAATTGACTTATCAACTTATGTCAACTTATCAACTCTACACTTTTAAGGGGTACAAAAAACACAATCTGGCAACTTGAATCTTAGTCGACTGACGATCTCATCAGCGAGTTGCCGCCCTCCAAAAGTTTCTTCTCTGATCTTCAAATCTCCGCTGGATCTTTCTGGAACAAAGCTAAATAGCAGTTCTGTGACTCATTTCAACATTTCATTGTTGCTGTCATCAAATCTGAATTTTAAATTTTGCCATGACACTTCTGGATACAACGAACTGGTGAGAACAGACATAAAAGCCCGCCCTCACTGAAAGCTGATTGGTGTACTTAATAAGACAGGCCAATCAGGATCAGGCTCTCTCTCACACACACACACACACACACACACACACACATGTACACGCACACGTATACAAACACACACATTTACACACAGACACACACACAGTAGCACGAACACAGGGTCTCTCTCTCTCTCTCTCTCTCTCTCTCTCTCAAATTCAAAGAGCTTTACTGGCATGACAGTGAGCATGTACAGTATTGCCAAAGCATTGAAATTAAATAAGTGATTTAACAATAGAGTGAAGTAAAAAAAAAAAAATTAAGATTTAAGAATTATACATATATACACATGTAGCAGCAAACATAAAAAGAGGTAGATGCAAAAGTGACCAGAGTCAATACAGATAAGTCTGTAACAAGTAATAATAATAATAATAATAATAATAATAATAATAATAATAATAATCTTATCACTCAGAATTAGATATAATAGTAGTAGTAGTAGTAGTAGTAGTAGTAATAATAATAATAATAATAATAAAAATATAGTGCAAGTGTAGTGATTGTAAGTGAAATAAAATACAGATAAAGTGAAATATATTGGGGAAAGAAAAGAAAACAATAGAATTAAATAAAATAAAAATAAATAAAAAGTAGTCAAAATGAAGTAAGTTATATTAGGAGACAATCAGGGCTGTGTGTGTGTGTGTGTGTGTGTGTGTGTGTGTCACTTGCTGTCCCTCAGTTTGTGGCAGGCAGATACGTACTGTCCTGCTAGTACGCAGCTCTCCTTCCTTTCCCCCAACAGGACGGGCAGTTTGTCAGTGTTGTGTAGGAGGGAGAACTGGGGGTGTGTTAGCGCAAATTGTTTAAAATAAATTTCATGAATGTGTGTGTATCTGTCTCTCTCTCTCTCTCTCTCTCTCTCTCTCTCTCTCTCTCGTTCTTTCTCTCTCTCTCTCTGTCTCTCTCTCCCCCAGTCTCTCTGTCTCTTTCGCTCTCTCTCTCTCTGTGTCTCTCCCCCCCCCCCCTCTTTCCCCCCCTCTCTCTCTCCCTCTCCCAGGCTGTGCTGTATTAGATTGTGCTAAGGATTGAATTAGAAAGCACTAGGAGTTGTAGCAGAGTCAATAGAACTTAAAGCTCAGACCTAATTTGAGTGTGAAGGCAGCTCCAGTGTTGTTATTGTTACCCCAGACTTCACTCCTTATAATGTCATGTGAAGAATGTGTGAAGTCATGGTGCGAGAACGTAAACCCCGTCTATCCAAAAATAAAAGTCAGCTAAATTTATAAAGCGTTTCAAACAACATGATGTGATGCTGGGACTGATTTTTATTATTTTTTTATTATTTTATTTATTTTTATTCCAGCCCAGACTGTAGATTTGACAGTGGAATTTAAAAACAAAACATCACCACCAAGTGGTCTCAAAAGGAATTATTATTATTATTATTATATGTTTATTTTATAGGAAGATATCGAATTACAGTCCAGAGTGCAGAATCGGGTCCGTGTCCTCGGGATGTCATTTTGACCATAAATGGAATTCGTTTCCTCCTCAGGCGATCATCGCAGACTAGATGAAGGAACCAGGCCGGGGAGAAGCTGAGAGGAGAATTCAACATGAAGTTGCACGTGTTCCAGGTCAATAACGGGAGCACGCTGACCTTCGATACCGAACTAGCGGTGCAAACGTAAGTTGTCGCCAAAAACGTGGTGTATTTTAAGATTTCGTCGTATCGTCACTCAGATGAATCGATTAGCTCTCCAGTTTGTATTCTGTCTGATGCGCACGCGTTTCTGTCTTCGCTGTTGCAGCGTTCTGGACCTCAAACATGCAATCCAGGCGAAGTACAAGATCGCCGCTCAGCACCAGGTGCTGGTGGTTAACGGGGGCGAGTGCATGGTGGCCGAGAGGAGAGTGTGTAGCTACAGTGCCGGCACCGTGAGTATGACCACAACCTGTCGTTCCCCAACGATGACTCGGATAACGAAAACGACACGCTTCCTCCCTGACCTGTGCTTCGAACTGTTGCTCACCACGGAGAGGGGATAGGGGGCATAACACGCAAATATTAAAGCGCTATCCGCCCTGTTTTGCATACACGAGACAGTAAACTCCTCTCACCCGGCTTTCCCGCTGCATCCACGCCGGATCGGTGTTCCTGATTGGGCGGTTTTGAAAAGCATTGATTTGTCCTGTGGATTTTTGTAGTTTATAGAAACGTAACACCACGCTGTCTTTTTTTTTTTTTTTTTTTTTCTCGTCCCAGGAAACGAATCCCATCTTTCTGTTCAACAAAGAGATGATCCTGTGCGACCGTGCGCCGACCATCCCCAAAACCACCTTCTCCGTCGAGAACGAGATGGGGATGAAGGTGGAGGAGTCCCTCATGATGCCGGCCGTGTTTCACACCGTCGCCTCGCGGACGCAGCTCGCCGTGGTACTCTCGACACACTTTAATAACGAGGCTCATGAGTAAAGAATCGACAGCGTTCAAACGTATTCTGTTTCTGAGCTGTTCTCACGTCACATTCTCTCTCTCTCTCTCCCTCTCTCTCTCTCTCTCTCTCTCTCTCTCTTTTTTTTTTTTTTTTTCACCCCCTCAGGAAATGTTTGACGTTGCCAAGAAGCTGTGCTCCTTCTGCGAACGCCTGGTCCATGACGAGCACCTTCAGCACCAGGGCTGGGCCGCCATCATGGCCAACCTGGACGACTGCACAACGTCCTATCAGAAGCTGCTGTCCAAGTTTGACATCGCGTACACTAATTACCAACAGGACTTCGAAGACATCAAAGTGAAGCTCTCAAAGTGAGTAGCGCTACAGTGTACACCGCGGTGCAAAACGTTACCCTTCCAATAGTCACACCTGTTGCCTTGTTTCGTTGCTCGTATACATCCAGGCTCGGAACGGCCGTCTCGGTCATGGCTAAAATCCCTCTGCTGGAGTGCCTGACTCGCCACAGCTACAGAGAGAGCCTGGAGAAGTCGTCCTCTCCACGTCCCAGAACCGAGGCGGAGCCAAACGACTGCGAAGAAGGAGGCCCAACGTCCTCCAAGGGCCAGCGGAACCAGAAACCCCCCGCTCCAGGAGGATCGGCGGCTCAGGACGAAGTGGCGGGCGGCAGCAGTGGCGGGCTTCAGGAGGCGCTGGAGGAAGAAAAGGAGCTGGAAGAGATGGAAAAAATGGACGCCCCGTCGTTTAACGTCACGCTGCTGGACTGGATTAATGTGCAGGACCGACCCAATGACGTGGAAGCTGTAGTGAGGAAGTGCTTCGATTCCATCAACAGAGTAAGCGAGAGATTACAGGACACGATCGGGGGAAAAAAAATTGGTTCTCGGGTTCTACGGCTCTGGCAGAAGGAGTTTATTTGTTTGTAACTTGCATGATGTTCGTGATAACTTGCGCTTGCTGTTGTCTCATGTCCGCACGTGTTCTGATTTTGTAGCTCGATCCGCGGATTATTCAGCCGTTTCTCGTCGAGTGCCGGGACACTATTAACAAACTGGATAATCAGAACATGAAGGCCATAAAGGGGCTGGAGGACAGACTGTACGCCCTCGACCAAATGATCGCCAGCTGCAAAAAGCTAGTGAACGAACAGAAGGAGCTCGCTCAGGTACGGCGTTTATTTCTCCCATCGGCTTGATTCGAATCTTTATTCCGTCCTTCTTTCCTGACCTTGTGTGAATTTATCCGACAGGGATTTTTAGCCAATCAGATGAGGGCTGAAAACCTGAAGGACAACTCGGTGTTGCCGGACCTGTGTCTGAGTCACGCCAATCAGCTGATGATCATGCTGAACAACCACAAGAAGCTGCTGGACATTAAGCAGAAGTGCACGACCGCCAAACAGGAACTGGCCAACAACCTGCAAGTCCGTCTAAAGTACGTTTTTTTCTTAACGGGTAACGGTAATAGTCTCGGAGACGTCCACAGTCTGTCGTATGAGCGTGAGCGTGAATGTTCTTTCCCGTGTCTTGCTTTATAGATGGTGCTGCTACGTGATGCTGCATGCGGATCAGGATGGCGAGAAGCTTCAAGCGCTGCTGCGCCTCCTGACCGAGCTGCTGGAGCGAGTGCGTGTGGTGGAAGCCCTCAGTACCGTCCCGCAGATGTACTGCCTGGCCGTGGTAGAGGTGGTGCGCCGGAAAATGTTCAGTAAACACTACAGAGAGGTGAGGCTGTACGAGGTGACGGCTCTGATTGGCCAGTAGGCGCGGAAGTTTCCGTGTAACTATAAATGGATAAAAAGCTGACGTTTGATTTTTTTTTTTTTTTTTTTTTCCTTCTCTTTTTAAGTTGTTAGCATCGGTGAGTCGCAATGGTGTAAGAGGTATAAACACTTAGAGGTGGCAGTGGTGACTCCATCGCACCTTGTTAATGGCTCAGATCGATCTTCCTCTCATTTAGAATCGTCTGAGCTTTCTCTCGGCTTTGTCTGTTTCCCCAGTGGGCCAGCGCCTTGGTTAAAGATGGGAAAAACCTCTATGAGGCGGAGAAGGCCAAAAGGGAGACGTTTGGCAAGCTGTTCAGTAAGTCTGAGCTTACTGTTTGTGTTCTCCACAAATCTGCTGAGCTTCATGTAAACACGGATTAAGAGCACCGAGGTTCTGGAGTCCGTTTGAAGCAGTCCTTTACAGAATCCATCTCTGACTTTTTTTTTTTCTTCTTCTTCTCTCATAGGGAAGTCTTTCCTCAGAAATCGCCTGTTTCGAGGACTTGACTCATGGCCTCCCTCGTCGTTTTGCGTAAGAGTTCGTATAGTACAGCGCACGATTCATTTCTTTTTCTCTGATCGCTCTTTCACGGGTTCGTTTTTTTCCCCCCTTTCAGACAAGAAAGCCTCGCAGGTTTGACTTTGAGCTTCCGGACATTTCCCTGAACGACCTGCAGTATCTGAAGAGCTGCTGTCCTGCTGAAGTGCAGCCTTTTCTCAGGTAACATACAAATACCTAAGTGGAAGAAAGATCATTGCTAATCATTGCTGATCATTTGTTGTAAAACAGGCGGGGATGTGCTGTTATAGGAAAACAATCAACACGTGTTTTTTTTTTTTTTTTTTTTCTTCTCTTATATCTGACAGCAGTTTACAGCGATTACTCTTTCTAATCTCTTAAAGAACGTCACAGTGGACCTCCTGGGCTTTACTTCCTACTTCCTTAAGTTCCTGGGCCTTGGTTCCTGGCCTCTAGTTCCTGAACTCTCGTGCTATGTTTAGGACACATTGTTGGATATTTATTTATATTCTTGCTATACTCTTTGTATACGCCAATTTTCAGCCATAATTATTTTCCATTTATTAAAGAAGAACACAACGTATTTTTTCTTTTTTTTATCCAGTTACATTAAATGTCGTGGAATGTCCATGAAACAAGTTGGTTCTTGTTAATACTTACATTAGAGCAGGTATAAAGAGTCATCTCTCTCACCAGCCGCTCTTTTTTTTTTATCTCTCTTGAAATTAAGAATTCCAAACAATCAAAGATCGTCATTTTTACCAAGAACCACAAAGTGTAAAATCCTGTCATTGTCTTTACCAGGAGTAACTGCCTGGACTAAAGATTCTGGGCTTTAGGTTTGGTCTCTAGACGCTGGCTTAAGTTCCTGGGCCTTGGTTCCTCTGCTTTGCAGAATTAATTGGCTAGGCTAAGGATTCTGGGCTGTAGCTTTTAGGATGTGGTTCTTGTGCTTTAGTGCCTCTGCTAAAGTACCAGTCAGATCTTTTGAGCTCTTATTTTTGTCTCCTATCTTCGTGGCACCTTGTTGTATCTTTCTATTCTCGCCACACTCTTAACGTCTGCTTCCTCCAGGGTTCCGTCACTGTGTGATTTTGAGCCGTTGAACCATCATACAGAAGCTCTTCACCAGCTCGTACAAGCAGCTCGGAGCGTAGACGAGATGTCTCAGACCATCACAGACTTACTGAGCGAACTCAAGGTACACAACCACCTCTAATTCAAGGTTTATTTAGTTTAAGACGTTCTCGTCGACCCAAATATCTGTACCATCGGTGTTCTCTCATGACAGTTTTTTGATTTTGTCTTTGAAGGTTTCTGGGAGCCAGAGCGCACAGAGACGCAGCTTGGAAAGCAGAACAGAACGGTCCAGCCACTCATTAAAAACCCCGCCCAACCTCAGTATACAGTCTCCGCCCACACAACCGCTCTGCCTTCCAGCTACCTTAGAAGACCTGTCCCCTGACAGTATAGACGCCCATACGTTTGACTTTGAAACCATAGGACATCCTAACATGGATCCCGTGCTCCAGCAGGGCTCTCTGGACCTGGACTCTTTAGCCGAGAGCCCGGAGTCAGACTTCATGTCAGCGGTCAATGAGTTTGTCATCGAAGAGAACGTGAGGTCGCCCAATCCCATCAGCGACCCTACGAGTCCCGAGATGATGGTCGAGTCTCTTTACTCCTCGGTCATCAACGCTATCGATAGCAAAAGGATCCAGGACACGACCATGCTCGAGAGAGAGAACTCCAGAATCAAGGCCCTCAAGCTGACCGTAGACAAGTACCGTTCAGCTGCTGAGGAGTCGCAGAGCAACTTGAGAAGAGTTAAGGACGACCTCTGTCATTTCCAAGGACTTGTTTTGAAAGAGCAGCGTGACTTTGACTTTGCCTTGAAGAAGATGAGCGCAGACATTTACAGCATAGTCAACAATGTTCGACGCTGTCAGGAAGAGGAGCTCGGAAAGGCACACCAAAACGAGGTCCAAAAGCTGAAAGACGATCACGAAAAGCACATCCTCCGGCTTACCGACGAGTTGGAAGGGAACCACAAGATCGTCCGGGACGTCCAGAGGGCAATGCTCGATCTCGAAGGACTTGTGGAGAGGAAGGAGAAGGAGCTGGCTCAGATGGAGGCCGAGAGGGAGCGCTTGATCCAGGAGATGCGCAGCAGCCACCAGCAGGTCCAGGAACTGGAGAGGAACCTTTCCGAGCGCAACAAGGCACTTCAAGATGCCCTGCATTCCAAAGACGCCCTTGCCAACCAGCTGGACTGCCTGCAAGTCAAGACCGAGCAGAAGGTACGCCAAGAAATGGAGAACGCAGAAAAAAAACGTCTCCAAGACTTGGAGGCTCATCTGAAAAAGGAGCACCAGGCGCAAATGGAGATCCTGAAACGTGACCACCAGGGTGCTCTAGACACCCTGACCGTTGACAGCCAAGCCAAGCTGAAGGAGCTCAAGGAATCGCACTTGACGGAACGGAAGGAGCTGGAGTGCCGCTTGAAGGACAACGAAGCGCGCATCAGTGAGCTCGCCGACGCTCGATGCAAACTCGAAGTGGAAATGGCACTTAAAGAGACTGAAACGGAAGACCTCCGCTTGCAGTACGAGGACGCCAAGAGCCAACAGGAGGATGCGCTTAAGGCCGAGATGGAGTCACGCACAAAGTCCCTCCAGGAGCAAGTCGAGGCGCTGGCGCAGCAGCTGCAGAAGAAGAACGAGGAGCACGAGCAAGGCCTCGCTGAGCTGCGCGCTCTCATGCGAATCGAGAAGGACCACTGCATCTCGGAGCTGGTGGAGCGGCACGACGAGGAGAGCACGCTGCTGCGCCACGAGTTCTCCGCGCTCAAGCAAAAGTCACAGGACGCTGAGAAGGACTGTGAGGAACGACTGCAGGAGATCCAGCACCAGCTGGAGGACCAGCTCAAGACTTTACGCAAGGAGCAGGAGCAGGAGCAGAGGGCTTTCGGGGAAAAAGAGCACCACTTGCAAAGCGCCATCAGCGACCTGCAGGCCGTAAACACACTCCTGTCAGGGCAGCTGGAGCAGGAGCGTCAGGAGACCCGGAGACTGGTGGAGGAGGAGAAAGAGGCACTAAAAGATGCCTTACTGCAGAAGGAGGAGGTGGAGGCGAGGCTGCTAGGAAAACTTAAACTGCTCGAAGCACAAGTTGAAGAAAGACAGTCCGCTAAGTAAGTGAGAGAAAACGGTTTCACCATTTCCACAAATTTTGCTTTTTTATTATATATGCTTATTTTTTTTTAAGTTTTGCGTTTTTGCACGCAGAGAGCCTGTACCACTTAATACTCTAATAAGTTTTCTGAACTTCTGCTGCGTCCTCTGAGCTCTTTATACTCAACCTTTCCACTGATTCCAATCCACTAACCTGCCTGTGATGTCACAGAGGAGCTGAGGCTGGAGAAAGAGAAGCTGCGGACGTCACGATGCAGCAGCAGCTGGACGAAGAAAGAGCGTCTCTCATGGAAAAGCTGGAGCTGCTGGAGAAGAAGAAGAACGAAGAGCTGCAGAACCTGAAGACTTCGCTGATCGCTGAGCAGCAGGTAGGAGACCCTGGAGACACATCTGATTTACTTTTTTTTTTTTTTTTTTTACTTCTGTTATATTTACACTTCTACATGTTAACCGATCGCACGCGCTGGCCAGAAGTCAGCCTAACAAACCCGATTCAGAGACTCTGTGTGACATGAAGCACAAATTCCAGACATGCCTTTAGTCATCTTGCGCACTATAAATGAGCGTTAAAGAGCAACTTTCTTTGCCTACAGACTAATTTCAATACCGTGCTGACGCGGGAGAAGTTAAAGAAGGAGCAAATCGTCAGTGATCTCAGTGAGAAGCTGAAGAAGCTGACGCTACAGCAGGAGAAGGATAAGAGTACGTTTTTGGACAGCAGCGTTTCTGCTTTATTCCTCGTTGCACCTTGTCGCACTATTGTGACTTGAGGATCTTTTGTCACGTTTGATGAGCTTGTTTTTTCACCCTCAGGCCTGATCGAGACTCTGTCCGAAGACCGCGCCACCATCCTGCAGGAGAAGAAACACCTGGAGGAGGAGCTCAACCGCCTCCGCAGCTCCGCCCTCATCTCCTCCACTTTCTTTGTGCCTAATCCCATCGCCGTCGCCGTGGAGACGCCCGGAGCATCCTCAGAAACCCCCGTCCTGCCTGTACTGGATCCAGAGAGGCTGGGGTCCGTTTCCACGCTGCGAGACGAAGACAGGGTGGACTCTGCTGTGGAAGCGAGCATGATGACCGTCCAGTAAGCGTCTGTTTTATATCCGTAACGCACCTCATCATGGTGCAGAAAATGATCCTTTGGGTCGGTAAAGAGAGTGACGGATTAGGTGAGGGATAAGTCCAGAGAGCCTCAAGCTTTTCTTTGGCCAGACTTTGGAACGTCAGGAGATCAGATCCGGCAAGAAAAAAAGGAATACGTTTCATTTCTAAATCATTAAAATATATGAGAGCTTTTTAGTTGACACACTCTGATTCCCAGTGAGAAAATTATTCGACTCTGAATCGACTCACGTGCCACCTGACATTTTTTTTTTTTTTTTTTTTATTTATTTATTTTTTTTAAATTTAGTGATTTTTTTTTTTTTTATTTTTATTTTTTTTAATTTAGTGATTTTTATTTAAGATTTGGACTGGCAAATTAAAGAGAGCGAGCCAGGGAGAAAGGCAAAAAGCCAACACATCAGTCACTTTCTGTAACTCGCTTTACAAACGTTCCTTTCTGAGGTTACATCGTAATAACGTGACGAATTTCTGCTTTCCTTTCTCGTAGCGATAACGCGCTGATGCTGTCAGAGGAGAAGCAGCGGATACTGATGCTGGAGCGAGTGAGTGGCCCTCGTTCTCCCAGCACTCCTTTAAGACTGATAAAGATAACCGATGGCGTTGTTTTTAACTTTATACAATTCTCTTACAGACTCTACACATGAAAGAAGAGGAGAACAAGAGACTCAGCCAGAGACTGGTACGGCATTCGATACAGCCTCGCACTGCGTCACACCCTGTTCATTTAAAATAAATAAATAAATAAATAAGATAGCGCCATATCAGCATGGATTCCAGGTTAACAAGCGGGCGAGCCCAGTGATGCGGAGAGGCGCGTTAATTTGCGCGACGCTGAATTAGACGACGGGCTTCGTGCAGGTGGAGAGCAGCACATTATGAGCCGTTAATTAAAACACAAGCCTCTTTAACGTTATTGAATTAGCTGTCCCGCAGGAGCGATCCTTCACACAGGGCTAATCTCTGCTTATTTATTTGTTTATTTATTTATTTATTTTGTACGAAAATCTTAACAGCTTAACCGTCAGAGCAGGGACCAGAGGAACGTTCTGTGTGGGATGCAGGGTACAAGCTCAGCTCAGCTTAGTTTGATCTTCATTTGCTCATAAACACCACTAGGTGTCACTATAACCAAATTAAAGGGCCGACACTGTGCGCTTGATCGTATTTAGGGTTTCGACTGTGTACTGTATGGCATTTTATCAGTTCAGTCGTCAAACACAACAGGGTTAGACAAAGATCAGGGAAGAAAGAAAAAAAAAATTAACCTAGAATATTAAATAAATACCCCCCCCTCCACCCATCATTATTAATCTTAACATTCACGACTGTGTTATTTGTTTCTGCTTTTTCTTGACTCTTGAGGACCCAAAATACAAGATTCATTTTTTTTTTACCCCTGCGTTAGTATGAGGCAAATAGTGAAACTGAACGAGGAGTCGTACATAAATTGTCGGTTAGCCAGTCAGAGCAGCGGGAGAGAATTTTACAGTCAAGAAGGATAAGAGAGACTAAAATAGAGTTTTCCAGTACTTAATAAGTAACGGACCATAAAAAAACAATTATTTAGCATATACAGAATCTGCCATTTTAAATAGAAAATGTGATGCATTGATTCATGCCACGCCTCTTTTGAATTCTTGATTCTGATTGGCCGGAAGCTGACGGTTTATATTCTGTAACGACGCAAATCACAGGCTCATAATAATCCTAATAAACAGAAGAAAACGCACGTAGAGAAACGTACAGTTGTTTCTTCGTGACGTAAAAAAAGTGCCAGCATGTTTTGTGTGTTTTCCACGTAACGTATCTTTAATTATAAACCGTCTGAGGTTCATATCTTTAATAAATAAGTCAATTGGTGATGTGCCGTGGTTTAAGAGGAATGAAGCGCTTTGTGGTGGCTGTTGGGGAACCGACCTGATGTTATTTGTTTTCCATGATGAGAACATCAGGATTTTATTTTTTTTTTGGAAGTTTATGGAAGATATTTATAGAAAAACAATTAACTGTTAAAATTGACGAAAGGGGAAAAAATGGGAGCATGTCGTAAAAGATCTCGTCTTCTGTCTAGATGTCGCAGAGCATGTCCTCCGTGTCCTCAAGACATTCAGAGAAAATCGCCATTAGAGAGTAAGTCTGATCTTTTAGTTATTATTATTATTATTATTATTTCGTTACCTGGAGACCTTTAATTTGCAACTCGTTTTTTTTCCTTTTTTTTTTTTTTTTTTTTGTCTTTGCAGTTTTCAGGTCGGCGATCTGGTCCTGATAATCCTGGATGAGCGGCATGATAATTACGTGCTGTTCACGGTCGGCCCCACTCTCTACTTCCTGCACTCAGAGTCTCTCGCCGCACTGGACCTTAAGCCGGGTCCGCTTGCGCACACACACACACACACACACACACACACACACACACACACACACACAGCGCTTGTTCACTCTGGAGTCGAAAACATTGATAAAGCACACCGGAACAGTTGGATTCCTTTAAAATTCTTTCAGATGCACTTTATCGTTTATTAACGTGCCATTTTACAACACCTAAAGTCCGGACTGAACAAAACGCACCTGTATCGAATTAACCGTCAATTCAGGTAAAGGCGATTCGAAGATGATCCACGTACAAACGTACATTTTTCACTTTGTAGCCTTTGTAGTATGTTCACTACAATTGCTCACTACTTAGCGTATGTTATAATCCGTCAAGTTAAACGTAGAACCTGTAACGTCGACTATATTTGCAGTCTGAAACTTCCAGAAGAGCGGCTCGCGTTTCGAGTGTCACTTTTTAACTACCGCGTGTGTTTTTAGTTCTTAATTAAAGCTTAAAATATCTTCACTTGCGTAAATGCATCCACCAGGCTGTAATAACTTTTGTGAGACCCTGCAGCAGCTGGTGGCATTTCAGGCCTAAGGTTACATCTGCCATGAGGTTACAATGATAATATTTACATAATTTTTATTTATTTTTGGCACAAATATCACACACCTGTTCAAATAACATGTATTATTATTATTTTTTCCTTTATTGTAGCAACTGGAGCTACGAGGCGACCCTGGGTCCTGGGGAAGGTCATGGAGAAAGAATATTGCCAGGCAAAAAAGGTGAAACCATGAAAAAAAATTTTTTTTTTATCAACTTAAGTGACATTAAAAAAAAAAAAACAAATCCAAAATGTTTCATGTGACACTTTTTTAGAAAGGTGTTAAATACAACCTTAATTGCACCTTAATCGTAAGTACTGTAATTAGCAGCAATTATGCCTGTTTAATTGTGTGTGTGTGTGTGTGTGTGTGTGCGTGTGTGTGTCCCACCTTTCTAGGCCCAAAACCGCTTCAAAGTTCCTCTGGGCACCAAATTCTACCGAGTAAAAGCCGTGCCATGGAACAAGAAGGTGTAAAAATTGTAAAACAAAAAAAAAAAAAAAAACAAGCTTGAATGTTTATATGCTCTTCTCTCTCTGTTTTTTTTTTTTGTTTGTTTGTTTGTTTGTTTGTTTTTTTTTTGGTCCTCACTCAGCATTGTTTTATCACAGAACGACAAACCATTATCACTATTTCTTTATTTAATTTTACGTGGCAGAAACCCATTTTATTATAATTAATATAATAATTATTGTTATATATATATATATATATATTATTTTTACCTCTGACTGTTCAGAGGTTTGTAAATGTGGACCAAAAATTATTCTATGACTTTAACAGGGCAAGTCTGTAAAATGAACAAGAAAAACAAAAGAAATGTATTTGGAGGAGAT
>JAOVYU010000056.1:858254-869466 GCA_025674565.1 Synodontis membranacea | reverse complement strand
AGAAGGGCAGCAAAGAAGCCACTTCTCTCCAAGAAAAACATCAGGGACAGGCTGATATTCTGCAAAAAGTGCAGGGATTGGACTGCTGAGGACTGGGGTAAAGTCATTTTCTCTGATGAAGCCCCTTTCAGATTGTCTGGGGCATCTGGAAAAATGATTGTCCAGAGAAGAAAAGGTGAGCGCTACCATCAGTCCTGTCTCGTGCCAACAGTAAAGCATCCTGAGACCATTCCTGTGTTGGGCTGCGTATCATCCGAGGGAGTGGGCTCACTCACAATTTAGCCTAAGAACACAGCCATGAATAAAGAATGGTACAAAAACATCCTCCGACAGCAACTTCTTCCAACCATATAACAGTTTGGTGAAGAACATTGCCTTTTCCAGCATGATGGAGCACCAATAAGGCCAAAGTGATAACTAAGTGGCTCGGAGAACAAAACATTGAAATTTTTGGGTCCATGGCCAGGAAACTCCGCAGACCTTAATCCAAATTGAGAACTTGTGGTCAATCCAAGCGTTGATTGGGAAAGAATGGGCTGCCATCAGTCAGGATTTGGCCCAGAAGTTGATTGACAGCATGCCAGGGCGAATAGCAGAGGTATACACTGAAAATATTGACTTTTTGCATACACTTGATGTAATTGTCAATAAAAGCCTTGGAAACTTATGAAATGCTCGTAATTATACTTCAATAAACCACAGAAACGACTGACAAAAAGATCTAAAAACACTGAAGCAGCAAACTTTGTGAAAACCAGCGTGTGCCATTCTCAAAAACTTTGGCCAAGACTGTACATTTTATAATTTTAAACTTAACTAGGCTTCGCTCCAAACTCACCTCATTGCACTCGTACAGTGAGGATAAAGGCATCCTGTGCCTTGTAGAAAAACCTCAGTGTGTGATTTTTGATTTCTACGGTGCATTGCTCTACAACTTTCATGGCACTTGAAACCTTTTTTTTCAGACCACTATTGCTACGGAAACAAGTACTACTACTTCTTATTAAGCGATCGGCGGTGTTGCTGTCGTGCGCTAACAGCCATAAGGTCCTCGTGCTGACTTTTGTGTGTGTGAGTCCTTATGGTGTATAAATAGAGAGCGTGAAGATGACCACCAAGTGCAATGAACTGAAGCGTAGAGCTGAAGATCGTGTCTCGGTGCTCAGTGCTCGCAGAACTGAACTGCTCTCGCGCTAGTCAGTCTGTCTATCCTCACCGGACATCATTTTTTCCCCCACGCAAGTTCGGCTCATATCACTAAGCGGTCGTGGATCAAAATGTATCCATTTCCTTTTTTTTTTTTTTCTTTTAAATCGGAAGCGAACCTGTTCCGTGGCTAAAAATGCTTCAGGAGAGCTTTCCGTGTGAAGTGGTCTTGATGTACTACTGAGACAATGGCACGGTCATGGAAGGTGTGATGCGCAGAGGAGAGGGCGAGATTCTAACAAGTACAAATAACTGGCTGGACGACAATGAAGAATGTAACAGGTTTAGTGCGTGTAGTAATTAATTAGCGTTTTTTTTTTACTGACTTTGATGCATCGACTGGTTCGCACTTCACAATCAACTCTTCCCAATCAAGTATTCTTATTTGTAATGGATAAAATAGTTTATATTGTGTATTTAGTTAGTAGATTGGTTAAAAAATAAAGAAAAAAAAAGCTTATTTAGTTTGAAGTGGGGTGATTTATAATGTCCAAATTTGTTTAAAGTCAGTGAAATTGTGTTTGTGCTAAGTAGGTGGTAATACAAGCAACTGGGGTAAGCAGAGGGGGGCAAAAAAGCCTTACACTCAACCAGCAACCAGCAAATTACCCTGATGATAAGTGCAGGTTTGTTTTAACGCTCCCGTTCGCGATATGTTTTAGCACAAACTCGCCAAAACGCCGTTTGCCCCCCTAACTACACCGCCTCCACCCAAATGCTAAAGCAATAAAGAGCTGTATAGTCAAATAACCTCAACCTTATGTACTTTGTTCGTTCTGGCATGATACGGAAGGGAAGTAATGTTAACGCTAATGCGAGCGAGCAGAAATGTGAACCTGCTAGCATACGTCCTGATCGGAATAGCCGCTGGTTGTCCAGCAAGAGTGTCTATCTAACAAGTGTCTATAAGAATCTAGCTTTAAAATGAACCTTCGAGTTGCTAAAGAAACAATAACGTACTGTATTAGAATATAAACCTTGAGACTAGAACTACCGTCAGAGCTGTATAAGTTCGTGGCCTTTTTTTGAACAAACTTTATTCTCCATTTTCTAAAATAATACATAGGGTTAGTCTTCAAAGTGGTCGCCGTTGGATTCTATGACTTTCTGACATTTATCTGGGAAAAAAAAAAGAATGAAAGAAGGATTCGGGTTTTAAGGAAATAAATTTATATGTGTAGTAGGTCTACTTGATTTTTTTTTTTTTTCAAACTTCCCATCGAAGGCATAAAATCGTGTCGCTTTTGCAGCATGTGGTCTTTGTCGTCATGAATTAGGAATGATTTTCTTTTGTGGACGGACGCTGGATGATTGCAGGTCGCTGATTTATTTGTTCAGTTGATCAGTGTAACGTTGTGTGTTTGTCGGTTTCTGTCAGTACACATGGAACCACCTACCAGCTTTCAGAATCTTTCCCGTCGCCTTCAGACACCTTAGAACAGTAGATTGATCCATATTCGAACGTCTCGCAGCTCTCCAGTCCATCGTGTCGCATCTTCGTCCAACAGTTTCTGCAGCTCCTCGTCTTCCGTTTCCTTTGGTCTACCACTTCTCGGATTATCGTCGAACTCCAGTTCACCTTTTCGAAACAGTGAACCAGTTCTTGAGCGCAGAAATGCTGAATACGGCTTCACCATAAACTTTCTAAATTTCGTGTCTTGCTTTATTTTTCCACTATCGGATACGAATAGAAGTCAGTGATGAATATGAATCTTGCTGGACTCCAGGGTTGATTGATAAACTACCTAAAACACCTGCTTTAAAGGGGAGATTTAATAAATAATTAAAGATACTTACTATACATATATTACTTATACAACACCCTTATAATTGATTTTTTATTAATTATTTTAATTTTTAATTATTTATTTCTTATTTTTATTTATTATTTTAATTTTAAAACAATAAATAATTTTATTTATTATTAGATTTATTTATTTATTTATTTTAATTATTTATTAAAATTTCTGTTGTTTAATTAGTGCTGTTTTTCTGTCCTTAATCATCTACCATTTAATTCTTGTTTTTTTTTTTTTTTTTTTTTTTTTTGTATCTAAGCGTCGACTTTGTTCATATAAACTGACTTATTTCATTCATTCCCATAGTTCTAGCCATGCATGAAAACGTGTTGAAGTGTCCAACCCCAGGATGCACTGGACGAGGTCATGTCAATAGTAACCGCAGCACTCATCGGAGGTATGCATAAACAAATGGTACTTACAGTATATGTTTAAACAAAGAGAAAACGTCTGTAGCTGTTTATTAAAGGGGGCCGGCTCACTTTTCCCAGAATCCTCTGCGCTCGTCATTGCTACAGTATGTCATCAATATTCCACTGTTATGTTTTGAAAAAGTTTGGGGACAATAGCTTTTAGGAAAATGATATTTTCCACACTCAGGTTTATTTATCTTCAGCTGATGTGTAAACGAGAAAATCCTAGCAAAAAAAAAAAAAAAGCTGGACAAGACAACCATATCTCGCCAGATGTTCACCAAGCAACGTTAACCCACCAAAGAGATCGCAGTCCCGCCCACTAGTTTCCTATTGGCTCATAAATCAAGGGTTCATCAAAATGAAGTTCACCCAGACCTGCGTCAAATCGTTACGACACGAAAACAAAGCGACACCAGAAGCAAACGTTTGTCTTTCACGTCCTTTCCTCTTCCCTCTGTTATTCTGATGGTTTGATTTTATTTGGGTTTGGTCTGAATGAAAAAACAAAGCATTGCCTTGGCAGCGAGTCATAACTGTAAGTGATAGGGCTAAACAGGAAACATTGGCCCCTCTGAAGATGTTGACAGTGGTGGGACTGCGACATTTGGTCAAAAGTCAGCCTTAGAATCCCAGGCCATCGAAGTAGCCTTCTGCTTCCGGTTATTTTATTTTATTTGAGCTGGCCAAATACATGCAAACTAATTGGCTTTCTGTTTCCAAAGAAGTTTTTTTTTTTTTGCTTGGTTAATGGTTAATATTCAAAAGTGAAAGCTGGGGGGGTAAAAAAAAACAAAAAAAAACAAAACGTGAATATGATGAACATCCGTGTACGCTTATAGCCAGATCAAGTCTTATTGTGAGACCTGATTATTTTTAATGTGTTTCATTGCCCCTAGTTTGTCTGGCTGTCCAATTGCTGCGGCAGAGAAAGGGTCTAAACCGCAAGAAGACCTGTCCAAGTGTAGACAAACATCAGACAAGATGGCAAGGTAAGACAAGAACTTTTTTTATCCCCCCTCCCCAAAAAAAATTATAATTGGTTGAATTATTTGATACACTAGAGCGAGGTTAAACTCCAGACTGCACACTTTGGTTTTTGATTTAAAAGCTTCCCTCAAAACATTCAAATGAGTTACCTGAAGTGATCATTTGCTTATGGTCGAGTACACGGCTGCAGCCCTGGACTCTGTTAATACCCGCGTTCAACACGGCTGCGCTTCTTTCTTGTCCTTTTCTCCAGACCTTTGGTTCAGATGAAGAAGTTTGACTTCGGGCAGCTCGCCTACCAGTTCGCCCATCCTGTGAGCGCCTTGCAGGCCGGCATGGCCAAAGATATGGACAGGTACAGCAAGGGCCATTTCGACTATGCCAGCTTTGACGCTCAGGTGTTCGGCAAGCAGCCCCAGACGGCGTCCGATCAAAACCAAGAGACTCCGCGCCTCCGTGACCGTGAGTTACCAAAGCAACCGATCATGATTGTTATAGTCGTGTAAGCGACAAAGCATCCAGCGGTGCGCTGTTTTCGGAAAATAGTCAACGATTGGCATGGTTACTGGTACCTTTTGAAGCTTTTGAATCAGTCCGGGTCCGCTTAACATGTTAGGGAACAACCTTACCTCCTTCCACGTTAAACGTTTAAACAGTCTTCTTACAGAAAACACGTGATCTACTGTATCTGTGTACAAGTTCCTGTGTGGTTACCACGGGAACAGACGCAAGCACCGTCCGAGCTTCTGTTATAGAAAACGACTCGACCAATCAGAATGAATCCCCTGTAAAGAGAATGCACTACGAGCAAACGAACGGCTTAATAAAGATACATAATCTGTAATTCCACCGAAGCAGTGTGTTATGGGAGCTGATGATCCTGAAAATCGTTTTTATTTGTGTTGTCTCTCCTGCAGCCTCGCCACAATTCCCGTGTTTCCTGGCTGCAGGCGGTCGTGCGGCGAAACCCGGCGGGCAAAGCCCAAGCCGACCCCAAGCCCCGGGTACCGTGCAGTCAGGTACAGCGTCCACCGCCATCCTCAACCTCTCTACCCGTTACCGGGACAACAGTGATGCCCGGCCACTGGCATCGTTCACAAAGGTAATCAAATTAGAGCACTTGCTCGGAGACGAGAGGGGGGGGGAGAGGTATTTAATGTGGCTATTCTGTAGCAACTGTGATTTGTGTATGAAAAAGGTGGGAGAGAACATCAAAAGACACTTTTTTGGCACAGAGAACTGTGTGTGTCTCTGGTGGCAGAACAACAAGAGAGTTTTTTTTTTCCCCTCTCTTTTTTTTTCCTCCCCTCCATGGCCCTAAAGCTTTAATGTACACAAAGGAGAATTTGTGTAATCACATCAAAAGGAGTTGGGGAGAATACAATCAGGCTTCTTTCTCGATTACAATTAGAAGGCTTTTTTGTAAAACATGTGGTGAGGCATTTGATTTATACTTTTATGCTAATGCCGGGGTTCTCCTGGCTCCTGTAGGGAAGTGCGAGTGCCGATTTGTCGCTCTCGTCGTTGTCGTTGCTGTCGTTGTGGTCTTTCAGCTGCAGGTGGTGGACGATATTTTGTTAAGTAATGGGATCTAACTAACAACTAGTCGCAGGTAAATAACAGAATACTCCTACGTGAGATGCTATGCCTGCCTCGGGATAAACCCTACATCGAGGAATCCGAAATTTGTTTGCTGACAAAAACGCCACACAGAGCGAGCACCGACTGTCGCTCCGACGTTATACTAGGAGTGTAATTCGGTTCTTCAAGTTTTATCTAGTGACGGAACGGAGATAGGAACCGGACAGGGAGACAGAACTCTGGATGTAGGTGTAGCTTTACTGTAGATCCAACATGAGCAAGTAAGAGGAACCTCGAGAGGAACCGGAAAGCTGTATGAATAAGAGTCCTGGGATGAGGCTTTATGATCCCAGCAGCAGCTTTTAGGTACGAGCCTGGTGAGAAGCATCCGTTGGAGAATCCACTTTCCGATTCAAGTTATAAAATGCCTCCTCAGCTGTCGTTCACCGCGAGTGCAAAAAAAAAAAAAAAAAAGTGAGTTAAAGCTTGGCACTAAGAGGAACTAGAGGAGGTGTGGTGTGAAACGATTTAGACACCTACACAGCAAGAGAACCGTGTTCAGTGGGCAGAGAGAGAGAGAGAGAGAGAGAGAGCAGGTACTGTACAAAGCGAGCGCATGAATAAAACAGTGTTAGCTGCTCCGTCATCTGCGGACGTCTGCCTCCAAGTGTCTGTATGCATTTTAAGTACGTCGGCTGGTGGTGTTTCGGGCCAAGAGGATCTTTCTCTCCAAACAGAGTACACTTCCGTACACCGGTTTAATCCGTCAGCCACTGCTGATCGGCGGTGTTCGTGTTCAGTTGCTAAGCGAACGCTCATTTGAACGAATGAAAGGCTGAAAACTCAAAGCTTCCGCTCTCACCACATCAACTGACAGCTGCAGGGGAGAAAACCTACCACCTGTAGCAACGATAAAACCTCTTAACTTCTGTAAATGAGCTCCCATCCTGCTCGATTCTCAGGAAAAAAAAGAAAAAAAAAACGAAAAGAAAAAGACACAAATCGAGGATTTATTGAAAAGAATATAGACGGAAAGAATGAAAAAGAAATTCTGGATTTTACTAGATAGATAGATAGATAGATAGATAGATGACTGGAATAAATAAAAAAAAAGTCTGTTAAAAGTAAATTTTATTTAGGAGGTGTGGTGTGGGGGACATAAATAGTTGTTATTGAAAAGGAAAAAAAAGACTGCAACTGCTTTTCAAAGAAAGAATGAAAAAGAAAAAAATTAATTCTGGATTTTTTTTTTATGTTTAAGCATAATTTCATTGAAATTTTCTTATTGACTTTAAACATCAACATCCCAACAAATCAGCTAAACACACCCTCCCCCTATCCAGCAAAATACAAATAAATAAAAATAAAACGAATAAAAATAATAAGCCAAAAAAAAAAAAAAAATTTAAATTAAAAAAGAAATCAATAATTTGTTCATGTGTTCCTTTGTCCACATGAAATTCTTTATTTTAAAAGATAGATAGATAGATATAGAAATTCTGTTAAAAGTGCATTTTATTTAAATAGAAAAGGAAAAAGACAAACAGAGCTGTTATTGAACAGAAAAAAAACCTGCAACTGCTTTTTCAAAGAAAGA
Organism: Synodontis membranacea; assembly: GCA_025674565.1. Classification (NCBI taxonomy): domain Eukaryota; kingdom Metazoa; phylum Chordata; class Actinopteri; order Siluriformes; family Mochokidae; genus Synodontis; species Synodontis membranacea. The sequence continues at coordinate 861,880 of JAOVYU010000056.1, read as the reverse complement.
ATGAAAAAGAAAAAAAACAGAAATTCTGGATTTTAAAAGACAGTTAGGTTGAAAAAATTCTGTTAAAAGTAAATTTTATTTAAAAAAAATTTTAAATATTACAATTGTAAAAAAAAACAGGTCAGTACAAAAAAAGGCAGAGTATACAGTAAATAAACAAACGAACAAATATGGACGTGTAAACGTAATAATTTAACTAAATTCTTAAATGTAAATTTCATGAATTGGAAATCTCTTTCAAAATGTAACCCACCTACTTAGACAGATTTTTTTTTAAATTTTTAAATTTTTTTTTTTTTCAGGACTCTGTGATTGAAGTAGATGAGAACGGTACACTGGACCTGAGCATGAAGAAGAAGAAGGAGAAGACGTCGGACTCGCCGGTCATGCCTGCGCTAGGAGAGGCCGTCTTCACTCCTCCTGAAGCCTCTCTGGCCAAAGTGGGAGGCCTGCAAATTTCCACGGCCTTCTTCCGAGCTGTGTACGAGCAGGAGGGCTGGGACACGCCCCTGAATTTCAGCAAAGCGCCGCTTCAGCAGGACAAAGACGTAGGGCCGAGATTCCACTGCTTTCTGAATGCATGTTAAACTAACCAGGGCTTTAAAATACTGCAAACGAGAACACCTTTATTTACGTTAAAGTTTCCTTAACTGACATTATACCGTACCGCGGCGCTGATGAATTCTCCATTCTGATTGGCCGGTTCCTGTACATATGGAGAAGTTTACTGTTATTTTTCCCGTGTTATAGCCGATATAGATGGATCTCAGCGTTAACAGTAATTATACTGTAAATGGATAAAACAGTAAATAATAAATCATTTGAATTGGCAAACAGCCCTGGGATAAGAGGAACAAAGCAGGTCGTGTGGTTATTAGAAAATGATCACCTAATATTCCACTATTACTCTGGAACAACTTATTGTCACTCACAAACCGAAACCAATCCATTCGTCATTCAGCAGTCATCCGTCCGACTCCTCTCCTGACATCTGGTCCCCCTAAAGATACTTACCTTACACGTGTAATATGGAAGTCGAATCCCAAAGGCTTTAGGCTTATCATAAATTCTACACAGGATTAAAAGAGTCTTCGGACTGGATTTATATATGGCGTAGCGATGGCTGGAATGCTTACGCGACATGGCCTTGGATCCGAACAGCTGGTGTGGCTTACATTACACTAACGTCTTGATGTCATTTCCCTTTGGGTAATAATTCTGCGTCTTGTAGATGGAGCAGCTGGATAGGATGTCGCTCGAGGATAAAGTCTTCGCCGGAGACGCGAGCATGACCAGTGCCAAGAACAAGATGCTCATACGAGACACCAAGAAAGAACTGATCAGGTACGAAGACACACCGGCAACACTGCAGTTTACAACCCGGGGTCTCATTAAATGGATTTTAAAATAGCTGTCAATGTTTCTGCATAACGACTCAAATCAGGGCAGTGGATGCATTTGACTTGTTACTCAAAATAATGACAATATACATTTTAATAAGCTTCACATTTAAATAAACATTTTTTTGTTTACATTTTCACCTTGTTGCTGGTGGATCAGTATGGTGTCGTAAAATGTAAACTTTAAAACAATTTTTATTACAACTGTTTCTATTTTGCTTCATTTTTTTTTTTTGTATAACTGAAGTGTGCACATGTAATTTTGAAACAGTATTTTTCCACTTTTCATTAAAAAAAAAAAAAAAAAAAAAAGAAGAAGAAGAAATGATTTCACTCTGAACGCCTGTAACACACATTCTGCTTGACAGCTGTCCAACACCTGGTTGTGACGGGAGCGGCCATGTGACAGGAAATTATGCATCGCACAGAAGGTAAGAGAAAATTCTGGCTCGACTCTCGCCTGGCTTCACTTAGTAATTTATAATCACGTTTCATTTTTAAATGAACTCGACGAACTTGGATCACCTACAGCAGCACATAATACGTTTGACGTGATTCACCAAATGTGATTCATATGAGTCACCTAATCCGATTCACTTAATACGATTCATCCGATTCATCTAATGCGATTCATCCGATTCACTTAATATGATTCATTCGATTCACCGAATGTAACGCATCCGGTTCAACTCCAAGCGATTCACCTAATATGATCAAACGATTCATCTAATGTCATTCATCTGATTCAACAAATACGATTCTTCCAATTCACCGAATGTGATTCCATCTTCCTGAAGCATAAATTGCTCTCGTTTTCTGTTCAGCATTTAAAACTCAAATTTTGTTCTGATGTGCCTACATGCTTTTCTTAATCTATCTTTACACATTTCCAGAATTTTATCTCCCCTTCCCTTTCATTTCTTCCAAAAAAAAGAATATTTATTCCTATGGTCCTATTTATTCCACAAATAAATCGATCTTTATACAAGATAATTCTCGTGAAGCTTTTTTTGGCAAGAATTCTCCGCCATGGAGCCTTTAATCACCAACTTTCATTGATATCCTTATAATAATGAAGAATTTACATTTACGTCACCTTTATACATAATACATTTATACAATATAAAAATATGCAATGAAAGTAGTATCTTAAATTCAGTATATTTATCAGAATTGCATTTACTTTTGCCACTTTTTTTGCTTAATAGTTTTTGTGCAGGTTGTCACACTCCTTTGCGTCGTATTGTCTTTTTTACCTTAATTATAGCACTTTGTTGTTTTATGATTCGTTGATTCATTTTTTTTTTCAATATGCAGTTATAATAAAAAATAGAATTAATAATAGAAAATGTTACCCATAGTTTTACACTCATATAAAAAAAAATGACCTTGCATGGAAACAAGTCATTGTGTTGTTGTTGTTGTTTTTATTTTTTTTATTTTTGTAGCGTATCTGGATGTCCGTTAGCCGACAAAACCCTGAAATCTCTGATGGCTGCTAATGCACAGGAACTGAAGTATGATCAGTTTTAACACTAGCTTTCAGACATCACGCCTTAGCAGTCTTTCGTAAAGTAATCCTGTACATCCTGTGGTATACAGGTGCCCAACCCCTGGATGTGACGGGTCAGGTCACGTTACGGGAAACTATGCATCCCACAGAAGGTAGGAGAGTTCTTCACAATCCTAGCGCTTCACAATTTATTTATCTTTTTTTTTTTTTCTTTTTTTTTTTTAAACCACGAATGATGAAATACACGTGTGACATTTTGGGACTGACAGGATCGTGGCCTTGTTTCAACACGAGACTGGCAGCTTTTAAACGCCTTGATGCGACCGAATAGCCGTATCTTCTTCATGCATGCGTGTGCGCGGCTGAGACTCGTCTGGGGTCTGACACGTTATTATTTCTGCGTCTAGTTTGTCAGGCTGTCCTCGTGCCAGGAAGAGCAACCTGAAGCTCCCTCCGAGCAAAGACGAGAAGGAGGAGCCAGACATCAAGTACGATTTTTCCTGTTGCTTGTTAATTGAGTGGCTGCTTGACGAGTTTGCAGTTGAATCAGTTGGGGCTTTTTTGTTTCCTCTGTCAGTTTTTTCTCTTTTTTTTTTTGCCAGAAGGACGGCTATAAATTTCTCGTTCTGATTCGAATTCGCGTGATTCAGAATTAGCGAAACCTGCGCTGGATACAAAAAAAAAAATATGCCAAAGTGATTGTAGTCTTGAAT
>JAOVYU010000056.1:845697-856288 GCA_025674565.1 Synodontis membranacea | reverse complement strand
CGATCTAAATACATTCCCACTCAGCAGTTTCAGAGGTATTTATAGATGCGATTTTTACCAATGAAACATTCAACCTTTTTTTTTTTCTTTCCCCTTCTTCTTCTTCTTCTTTTCAGGAGTCGCGTTCCGGCTATTAGTTCGCCGTTGCTTTTTCTTTACACCCCGGTGATGAAATAACAGTGCAAGCAAAGCGCAAAGCCCACTTGAGCTTGGCCTCAACCAGATAATCTACTATAATAAACGTGTCACTGTGCAGTGATTTGGAGTGTAAAGGAACAAAAGAGTATCTGTCTGCGTGCGGCAAGAGGTTTAATTTAAGCGGGGGCAAAAGGTTGGGCCGCATCTGCACGCGCCCCCAGCGGGGTGACCCACAAATCAAGACAAAAAAAAAAAAAAAAGCATACAACAGAGGGGCCGCTGCTTTGTTTGGGTCTTGAAATGCAACCTGTCACAGTGACCTCGTTCTTACAGCCCATACGCCTGGTCACAGAGCTATTAAACCGTAAACATGGTAAATAAAGATGGAGGATTTCTTTATCAACCGCATTATTTATAGTTTGCCTTATTATGAATTTATTTTTTTTTTTAATAAATGCCCTCATATGATCATCAAAGAAAACAACACTCAGATGCTCGGGGTCATTATATAAAGTGTGTGTGTGTGTGTGTGTGTGTGTTTTCCATAGCTGAGTGCTATGACTCATATCTTTTCCTGCATTTTATCAGCTTGAAATGTGTCAAGTTGAAATGCACTTCGTTTTTGTCTTAGTTTTTTTTTTACTGTTTATAATTGTTTATTACTTAACAATTCTTCATCATTATAATCGTTACTATTAATAATCGCCTCTTAAAAAAAAAATAAAATAAAGTCATAACCTAATACGTAATCTTGTGGGGTTTTTTTTTTTGTTGTTTTTTTTGTTGTTTTTTTTAATATCCTGAAACACCATCTGTTATGCCTTCAAGTGGAATTATTCTTAGATTCTTTGCGCATTTGGGATTATATTAGAAATCCTTCACATGCGCAGGTTGTATACAAATTTGAATAGAGTAACACTGACCAAAAAAAAAATGTGTTTTTTTTTTGTGAGCTATTGGAAATGATGCACTAGACATCCTGTTGATTAGAATGGGAAGGAAAAAAGAGACTAGGAAATCCATCTAATCTTTTTTTGTGTGTGATATTTATCTAATATATATATACAGCTAATTGTTGCACAGTTGTTATTTAGCATGGTGAGCGGGAGCTGCTTCTGATTTCGCCTGTGCCCTGTGTGCTAGGTGCCCTGTAGTGGGCTGTGACGGGCAGGGCCACGTCTCGGGGAAATACACCTCCCACCGTAGTGCTGGCAGCTGCCCTGTTGCTGCGAAGCGGCAGAAGGAGCTGAACGGCATGGCCTTCTCCTGGAAAAACTGCAAGCAGGAACTGCCTCACTGCCCTCTTCCCGGCTGCAACGGTCTGGGCCACGCCAACAACGTGTTTGCCACGCACAGGAGGTGAGTGCGGGGCAACACCAGCCCTGACCATGTGCCCCTAATCCTTATCTTCTGTCACATCAATCTGCATGTGAAGACAAAAAAAAAAACACACACACACACAATAGGGACATGTTTAACCGTTTAGCTCAAATACTAAGAACTAGAAGAAGAATATATATCTCAGAAGAAACCTCAAGCATCTTGATACATGATGAAAGACCATACTGTACATAATGAGTATTTAAACTAAAGTGTAAATCAAGGAGTATTATGAAATCTCCCTGTAAAACCTTAATTCACTTCACAGGTCTGTACTTTCCACCATCCTGATCGGCATTCCAAACCATTTCCATTTTAAACGTAAAGCAAATCAGATGCACAAATACGAGTTCAAAACGAGCAAGTGGACTTAAGTTCATCTAAGTTCATGTTTAAACTGGAAAACCAGGAATCAATGCAATCCTGATTTTGTTTTAAAAAAGGTTAAAGGTTAGTGTGACTGGATTAATAGATTCACTTTGATTTAATACAGGTTGAAGCGTTTCATTAAGACAGGAAAGAGCTATAATTTCTCTTAAATTGGGCTTAAAGACCTATTTAACCAACCTATATTAACCTGATTGAAATAGTCTCGATCCACTTCCAAGTCAATTCGTCCATTTGACTCTGAATCGACTCAGATACAGGAAAATTATCATAGATGGCTGAGACAGAAAACATAGCTGTAGTACTGCAGAAGTGTTTTTTCTTTCTCATATTGTATTCCTAACAAACTCTTTTTTTGCTTTTTAGTTTACCTAATCATGTGCAGTCTGAAACTGAAACGACTCAAGAATCATTTTCACTCTGATTCAGAATCAAATTGCCGTGAAAATGAAAATGCCTTTAGAGGATATATATATCTATATCTCTATCAGTGCTGTTTTATCTCTCCAGTTTGTCAGGGTGTCCACTAAACGCTCAGAGCATCAAGAGGAAGCTCTCAGGAGACGAGATGATGACCATCAAACTAAAAACCAGCAGTGGTGTGTAACGCTGTTACATTATAATTTACATTATTGTGTGTTTGTCTTTTTTCCTTTTTTCCTTTTTTGAATTGTGCTTTGCAATACGTCACCATCCAGCCCAAGAACATCTGGATTAGTGGTGTACGTAATGACTGCATCTTAGATGCTGTCACTTGTCCTGATTGATAATGATTTAGCACTAAAGCATGACGCTGACATTTTCTTTGTTTGTGTTGTGGTCGTTTCTTGTGCGTGAGACAGGTATCGAGAGTAGTGAGGACATGCAGCATTTGGATCACGAAATCAAGGAGCTCAACGAGTCGAATTTGAAAATAGAGGCCGACATGATGCAGCTCCAGACGCAGGTAAAGCGTAAGCAAATACTAGCGTCACGCATGTAAAACCGTATTCAAAGTCGGCTCGTGCTAACTGCTAACACTTTTTAGGCTTTTAATTTTATGTAAATGTACAATTTGACTCACAAAGCTAAATGTTTTTTTGGTGTTCACTTTAACGTGATATCATGTGAGACTGGTGAAAGGTTAGCGTACTAACGCTAGCTGTCTACTCCGCTTCTTTCACTGAGATTCGGAGAAATGAAACCACTTACTTACAGTATTTTATTTACATAGCGTCTGCTTCGCATTCTTTTTCCCAAGTTTATCTGTTGTCAAGCGCATTGTTGTAGTTACCCATTTTAGTTGCGCGTGGTAAAGTATCATTTCTTAAAAGAAACCCTGGTGGAATGAAATGGAAATAAGACTCTATCGCAATTTCCAGATCTCGTCCATGGAGTGCAACCTTAAGACCATTGAAGAAGAGAACAAGATGATCGAGCAGCACAATGACAGCTTGCTGAAGGAGCTGGCGCGGCTCAGCCAAGCCCTGATCAACAGCCTTACTGACATCCAGCTACCGCAAATGGTGAAGAAGTGCCCCTCTACAGCAACTAGATTAAAAAAAAAAAAACCTACAGCATTAGAAAGGAAAAAGACCAGCATCTCCATCTAATCTTTAATATTTATCTAATCTTCTAGGAACATGAGTTCAGACAGAAATTATTTATTCAGCTATTCTAGCAAGATTGCTATTTATGTTTATTAGAACATGCTTACAATCCCCGGTGTAATCAGCGGGACCTGTTAAACGAGAGATAATGAGTGCACAACAGTTGAGTAGTTTTCTCATCACAGATTACTGTGTGTTCGCTGTAGGACGAGCTATCAGTGTGTTTCGCACATGCCGAGACCTTCAACAAAATCACAAACTGACTATATGACAGTATTTTATATAAATGTTATCATCACATGCTCTCTGATTACCTGGAAGATGATTCTTGCAGTTCATCTCTGTGTTAGCCCTGCAATAGACTGGCGACCTGCCCAGGGATTGGCTCCAGCTTCCCCTTGACACTTAATGGATAAGTGGTATAGATGGATGGATGGATGAATGGATGGACGGATGGAAGGACAGTTTTGTTTCAGCCCTCCGAACTGTTCAGGACGGTGACAATCATCTGGGTGGTGTACATCACGGTGTCATGAGGAACAGACCCACCTTCGGAGTGACCGGAAAAGATGTTAACAATATTAACCCTGCAGAACTTGCAGAGGGTACAAAGTAACACCAAAGTGGCTGCTGCACAGATGAAGGGTGAAGTGATAACGTCTGGCACCCAGTGGGACAATCTCTGTCTTTCTACCGTGACAGATAAACAGTAGACCCAATGATTGATTCCCTGCAGTCCAGTCCAAGGCATTTAATGGGCATTGCAAGGAATGCTCAGCAGGGTTCTTTCATTCAACACTGCAAGATCAATAGTGGGTGATATGACTTTGGGCAGAATCCCAGTGTACCACCACAAGGTCACTCCAGAGTCAGCATCCAGAGGCAGGATGATCTAAAACGTACCATATGATTATTAGCAAAAATGCAGATTTCAGTATAGCATCCTGTGTCTACTCACATGGGAATAAACCTCTAGCAAGATACCTTCCAAGGTTCTGTTACTTGCTGCTGTGGACAGTACATACTTGTTCAATGTAGATGAAGACTTTCTGCTGTCTAGGCACTGGATATATATTATGATGGGAGTTCACACCATTTGTGAAACAGTTTCCAGTTACATGTCCCATGTTCTAGGGGTTCTTGTGTTTAGGAGCATCTGTTTGACTGCCAAGTTACAGTCCTGCACCTGTTCTGACACTCCAAAGGGCCAAACCTGCATGGCCGTATAACCTGTCCAAGCTTCCCAAATCAATCCATATGGGGCAACACATCTTTAAAGGGAGGAAACTGGAAAGTCATTTCATCCACTAGTGAGAGCAGCAGGGGAAGCAGAGGCAAACAGTGAAGCATGTTGAGAGCCAGTTTGTCCTGACCTAGTGGACTGTTCAGCTCTGTCATTGTGAAGCACAGTTGCTAGCATCAACAAATAGGTCCACCAGGGTGCAAACGCCATTCTCCAGGGCATATGTGCAGTTTTGGCAGTCCATACGCTGCATCATTGTACCATCCTGGCTGACCATGGGTGGGCCGGTCTGAGGAGTTTTCAGGTAGGACAAAGAGCAGCATTAGACCTTCAGACTCACTGGTGTATTGATGTATTTTGCGGTCAGGGTCAAAGCTTTGTGGAGGTCCACTGATATGAACCAGTTACCCAGATGTAGCAACAAACAGTGTCCCAGGTTGCTTGGATGAAGAGCGGTAGTGAGAATTGCCTCTTGAACTTTAAGGAGGACTTTGCTGAAGGGCACAGGTATCCTCAGTGGCTTTAGTTCCATTATCTGACACCAGTATGAAGTCCTGATCGCTTCTGCAGCTTCATTGCTTATCTGTTGTTGCCTGCGAACGTTTAACATTAGCAGGTTGTTTGGACACTTGAATCAGATTAGGGTGTCATCGCAGAGTCATCATAAGCACAGGCTACAACTCAACTGGGGACTGCTTCTTGAAGATAGTCAGTGCCAAGGAACTGGACATATAACGGGTGGTCATCATCGGCTTCCAGGGAGCTTAGACACTGGCTCCACAAGAGCTAATCCTGCAGCATGGCTCGGTAGTCACTTGGAGCCAAAGCTTCTACAAACCATGGTGGCCACCCACAAGGAGTATGCGTTTTGGTGGACAAGAATAAATTCGAATATGAAAACAGAATGAGTCACTGGCCTGTTAGTCTTTGGACAACGGGGATGTGGGAACCAAGGTGTGAACTGCAGAGGGTGGAGAGAAAAAGGGGTTAGCAAGCACGCGTAGCCCCTGGCCGCTGGTCAGGATGCAGGAAAAAGGCAGAAAGCCCAAATCCAATGACCGTGTGGCTATTTGGTCATTTTGTGACTCTGTCTTGGCATGTATCCTAGGCAGACAAGAAGGTATCTAAATATAATCCATTTTGAGATACGCACAGTCCCCGAATACTAGCAGAGCAAAATATTAGATCTCAAACACCATTATACCCTATTTTCATGATTCTGAATGTGATGGATTTTTTCACACGCGCCCTCTGTCTTCCAGGGTCCAATCAACGAGCAGAATTTTGAAGCCTACATCAAGACTCTGACGGATATGTACAACAGCTCAGAACACGAGTATTCACCCGAATGCAAGGCCTTGTTGGACAGCATCAGACAGGCCATTAAGGGCATCCACGTAGAAACTGTCTGCTCACCATGAAACACTGTACTTGCGGACAAGCAATATCTCTGGACAGCTTTTAATCGTTTTGTTCATTTTGTTTGTTTGGGTGGCTGGCTTCAAACCATGTGCAAGAAATAACTTATTCTTAAAAACAAATATATTTCATGTATCGTACTGATAAATGCCAGCCTCTTTTTATTTGATTGACATTTTGCGGAGATTCTTGATACCCCTTTGCACATATTTATTTGATTCGCTTGAGTTGTTCTTTTTGTGTATTTATACTTATTGCTAATATTTATAATCTGTTTTATTTATTGTCTTTACTCATCGAAATAATTTATCAAACACTAATATATTTTATTTATTTTCTGTGTTGGCTTGTTGGTCATTGTTGCGCACTTCAGCTCTTTGTGTTTCGCTCCAAGCACATTTGCATCGCTATATTTTATTTAGTAGTTTCTGTTGGTAAAATAACAGTTTGTTTCGGTGACGTATCTTTCAGCGATGAACGATGTCAACAGGAATAGTGATACTTTTGCACCACCTAGTGGCCACATGCTCTTACTGCACCAGGCCAGGCTCACTTTGTTTTCTGAATGTATCGTGTTCAATTAATGGGATCAAATTGGTTATCTTAACTACTGAGGCCAAAACAATTTTCGTTAAACTGCACTTCTGAGTTCTAAGCATCAAATCGAAGAGACACAAATTACTCCCTGAAATTTATTTCCATCAATATGAACTGCCTTTCGTGTGCACACGTGTGCATATATGTGCCTATATGTAAATGAGTACATGGAATATATTATGTTTTGTGGTAGAACAGTATTATGTGAATGGTGATTCCTTTATTATACAGCATATTTATTTTTTTTTCCAAAAGAAAAATGCCTATAACTCTGTTTAGCTAATGCTTATATGCCATTTGAAGTATGTAATTATATTGTTGTAATATTGATCAAGTGTTTAATCTTTACTATGAGTTTCCTCCAACCTAAAGCACAAACCTAAAATTATTATTATTATTTTTTTTTAATTGAGTGCAATTGAAGTTTTCATCTAAACGGTTATCACCAACTGAAAGCTGTGCTGCAAAAATTGATTTTTCACAAAAATTAATTGAGTAAAATTTTACCACGCAAAAAAAAAAAGATTAGCAAGTAAAAAAAATGTAAAGTTAAAAAAAAAAAATTCAGTGTATTCCCTTGCATCAGTCTAATTTCTTTTCAATTTATGTATCCTGGGTCAGATATACTATTTAACAGAGATGGCCATGACCTTTTATGCTTTACAGATTTTTATGGGCAAAAATGTATTCATACACCTTAAAACTCAAAATCTATTTGTCTTCACACAGCCATGACTAAAAGAAGAAAAAAAATGTACAGGTTCGACCAAATGCTCCTACTGTAATGTACTCTTAATCAGTCGGAATCAAATTCTTTCAAAAGGAAGTGTAATTTGTAATTATGTTATTTGTAATTTCTAATATTTAATTTATAAACCACACATTGTTTGCTCAGGAACTTTTGTGAGGACTATTCCTGTTTGTATTTGATGTTTTGTAATGTGAACTGAATTGGGATTTTTTTTCTGTGTAATAATATTAGTATAAAACGCTGTACTGTAAATTATGGTTTCTTTTTGTTTAAAGCAATTTTTTTTTCAGTTAAAGTAGTTTCTATATCAAAGTTTCTTTACACTTTTACTATTTCATAAGCAGTAATGCGCTGTGTTGTACAGTTTGTGTATGGTAGAAATAAACTATTTAAGGATCACAGCTTGTCAGTTTTGTTTTGAACACTTGAACACAAGTTGTTAGCCTGGATGTTTTCTTTTTTGCAGGACAGAACACCACACCTCACAGCCAAAATGGTCATCAATCCCAGGAATTCCAGTGTCTTTCATGATGGTCACCATGCCAGATTAGATAATCAGATTATTGGTTAGACTCCGACCAATCTTTGTTCACATCCTGGGTCAAAAAATTGTCAATTATGGCTACAGAAGGCAAGGAACACGTCGTAGAAGTTGTCAAACTTGACGTGACATGCTAGATTATTCATCGGTGTGGTGTTGGGGGTCAGATCTACCACAGTGCTTGTTCTTCAGTTATGTCACATTTCAAGGCCTGTTTGTTGCTCCCGACATCTTATCAAAATCTTATCAAAATCAGGCTGAATTTGTGTAGTCACATTAGTTTTCCCTTGACACGAAACATTGTGTTACAGGAGGGGCTAGACGTCCATCATTGTGGTCATCCAGTGGGCCAGCAATATCTGCTTAGACACTCTATGAATACCAGCCATGCAGTTCACATAGGCGCATACTGGACATAGAAAGGAAGTGACCTTCAAAAGAATGCAGCTTTGTCAATCACCTGATCCTTGGGTGACAAAACCTTACGCAGGAACCCAAGGGTCGGTCACAAGGTGATTCCAGAGTCATTCAGTCACCGTTGCAGGCTTACCGCCAAAGGTATCCAAATCCCCCACCCTTCCTGCTGATGTGACTTCCAGCAAAAGTGTCGTCACGCAAGTTGCTCTCAATGACATAGCCATTCTCGAGCCCGCTTTAGGATCTTCCAACATAAGTAGAGTGCGTTTCTTAACCCTGTTCCGCAGTGGTTTCCGAGTGGACTGGGGTTAGGGTTGGGCATTGTTTGAATTTTAGCGATTCCCATTCTGCTTATCGATTCTGGTTCTTATCGAGTCCCCATTTCAATTCCAATCAAGGAGGTCATAAGTTTAGACAACAAAAACATCCTTATTCTGTCAGTATTAACCGAACATTCACACTGCTGTTACGTTAGCCACGTTAGTCACATACACAGGCCCTTTCTCCAAACAGAAATGAAGGACTGTGATGTTCAGGTTTGTAGTTCAGTGTGAAGTAAGTCAACATGAATCAGAAATCAATAAAAAACAAAAATGGCAAAAAAATAAAACCTCAACCTGTTGAGATGTAAAGCTGTAAGCTAGCAACTCTGCAGCATGTATTTTAGAATCTAGCTAGCCTAGCTAACAATTTTAAAGATGGACCAACTCTGGCATCTGTCAGAGAAAAAAAAAGCAAATTAAATGCCATGTAAGCATTTCATTTAGGCACATTTGCCTTTCCAAGTGTAGCATTTGCATGGGCGAACTTCCACACGCTGAAAATACCCTTTTATTCCGGGATCCCTTTTAGAGCAGTCGCAGCTAGCAGGCTAGCGAAAACCATTTCACAGCATGACTTCGCCATGAACGACGATGAAAATAAAATTTTATACACAACTTTCATTCGTGTCTCACGTGATGAAAATTTAACCTGACCTGAAACACAAACGGCTAACCGCTAACAGTTTACCTCAAACAGCAAACAAGTACACTAAAGTGTTGTTTGTTTTTTTTCCCTCCCTAAAGTTGACAGGAACTCATTTCAGATAGCAATCGTTCGCCAAAGGATCGTTTTCACGTCTTCTATCTTCACCTCCCTAAATGAAGCTTAATTTTATCTTTTCTTCGTCAAAATGGCCACTCTTTTTTTTTTTTTTTCTTTTAAATCAGGATGTGGATCCAGTGAGGAGTTCTCAACTAAACGTGCGGTTACATTCTTTAAAATACAAAAATAAATGAAAATAACAACAACAAAAATAAATTTTAAAGAGTAAATTATTACGGAATGATAGTTTGCTAAAGTTAATGAAACCTAATCAAAAAAGGCTGAAACATAAACACTAATATCTAATAATAGCTAATAAATCTTAAAAACACCCCCCCCCACATTACTTCAACAGTGTGATCTGAGGTAATCTGTTCTTCCCATTTAAATTCATTTGAACTGCACGAGCTAGAGAAGGTATCGCGAGGATCAGGAGTTCTCGCGAGATCATGCGAGACGGTTAAACTCGGTTTAAAGCGCTACCAGAGCGGGTCACGTGACCCGTGTTTACATCCTCTCAGCTGGCTGTGCAGAAAACACGGCGGCCTGCGACTGAAGTGATCTGATCTGATCTGATCTGATGTGATCTGCTCGGGTGAATGTACAGGTTTGATCTGGAGCTGGTCCGAATCGGTGAGTAAAAGGTGAGTACTGAACTGACTCAGGTATGATTTTTGTTCTTTTTTTAATGCAGCACGCGGATCAGTAACTCGTTGCTTTGTTTTTGGTTAGCTTACAGGCTAATGAACATCAATAATAATAATAATAATAAAACAAGACAAAAATAAATAAATAAATAAATTCCTCAGCTGTTGTTTTTGGAGTATTTATAAACTGGCCCTTGGTGGAGCTCCTGTTTACACGGTGTGAAGCAGAGCTCTGTGTGTAGGCCCGGATTACTGGATTAATTCCTGGTTTAAATTTAAAAATTGTCAGTTATTTCAAACTGTCAGGTGGCACGCGAGTGTTTTTTTTTTTCCCTCGTGCGACGTTCAGGGCTCGAGCGCTAGCCTGCTAGCTAGGTTTCTGAGGAGAAAAAAAAA
>JAOVYU010000056.1:642839-656093 GCA_025674565.1 Synodontis membranacea | reverse complement strand
GTGTGTGCACTGAGAGCTGGCGTTCCCTCTCTTTTTGTGTGTGTGTGTGTGTGTGTGTGTGTGTGTGTGTGTGTGTGCGTGGTCATGTTTTGAAGGATGAAGTGTCTCTCTGCTATCTCTTCCAGTTTGGGCAGCCATATTTTAAATTAGTACACTTCCCAAACACATTCATCTGCGCCCTCGATCCTGCTAATCAATCCTGCGAAATAAATGGCACCAAACCTGGGACGCCATAGTGTCATTAATTTCTCGAGAAACGCGCATCAAATCCATCCATCGCCGTTCCGCGCCACTCTGGCGTTCACAGGCTCACGGTTACACACATGCATGCGCTTTCTCGAACACACAACACAACCTCCCTTTTGTATTCCTTTACCGTTATACTGTGCAGGTCAACAGCATTATATAGTATCCATAGACACAAAGGACCGCAAGAAATATTCAAACCTCCCTTTTTTTTTTTTTTTTGCTTTCCTCCTGTTTCTGTGAAATTAAGTCATTTCAGAGAGGAGCATGTTTTTGGATACAGTTAACGGCGTGACACCAGAAGTCAGAAGTAATGGCCCTTTTTTTTTTTTTTTTTTTTTAAGAGATATCATATTTAGCTAACGCCTTTGTGCCTTCGTGGATTAATGCCCCTGTTTACACCTGTGAATTTGATATTGATACAGTGACAACGGCTCGAGCCGTGTGAATGATGCTGATGAGTTTGCGTACTCGTTTAAGTATGTGTGTTGGGGGGGAGAGGGGAAAAAAAAAACGTCTGGGAAGAAAAGACAAAAAAAAAAAAACGAGAGAAGTGGCAAACAAATTCATCAGGAAAATAATGTATGTTCCTTTTTTCCTCCACACTTGCCTGCTCTCCCACACATTCATCTTAACAGAATAATAATTTGTGAAAGTCTCTGACATTTGTGGCTAGCTAGCATGGTAATAAACCCGTGGCTCGGAACGTTTTTTACTTAATTAGAGTCAATCAATCCAAACTTTTGCTCACTTACCGGTGTGAAACAGCGATATAATGAGCAGAAATCAGCACGGTGATTGGAAATACAAATTACAGCTGTTTAAAGGAAACCACACACTCTACTACGTGGCCAGCGATGCAGAAGCCTGCTGGGGACATCTTGAAGGGTTTGGTGCCAAATCGACGGCTACAGTAGCTCAGGGAGAAGGTGCGAGAGAGAGAGAGAGAGAGAGAGAGAGAGAGAGAGAGAGAGAGAGAGAGAGAATAAAGCGCGGGCTAATTTAGTATGAGTACTGTACAAAAACGAAGATTGTTTCAATTTATTCCAGAGAAATAAGTCATTTCGAAATCGCATATTAATCTGGAATGTGACTAGTGCCGTTATTGGAAATTAATCAACGACTAGATGGTGTAATGAACCGGAGTCACTGTTCCCACCCAAAAGTTTATTACTTTCCAATAACAGCGCGTCTCGAAGTGTTTCACTCCTCTTCTCATCACTTGGTTCGCAATGATTATAATTTTGTTATGTTGAATTCAATGGATCATCCACGAAACGAGAACAAAAACAGAAAAAACATAAACCAGCGTAAAACAACTTCCTGTCCGGAAGACTTTCCTGTTTCGGGAAATTTACAAAATGCTGACACTGGAGACTCCTTCCAGAGATGCTAACTAAACGCATTGTACATTTTTATCCCGCACACGAACCTGTGCTGTTATTATAGAAACGATAGTGAATTAGAAAATTTGCACTAATTTTCCTAAATTAAACCTCTGTACTGTTAGAAACTTAATCGAAACCCTTCTGACCAATCAGATTTGAGAATTCAGCAGCGTTGTGATGAAAGGCCTGGTATTGTTCATGTCAGGGTTTTTTTTTTTTTTTTTGTAGCAAGTTAAGTGGAGGAGTCTTTTAATTTTCAAGCAAAGGTTAATTTCTGAAGTTTCTAAAGCGCACAAGCCGAGCTTGGCAGCCACAGCTTGACGTTGTGTTGCAGTTATTATTGTCAGACTATCCAAGGGAGCACAGATAATGTAAAATTCTCTGCTTGGTCCCCGTTTGTTTCACTGCTGACTGGAGGGAGTAATTGGGTGGTGCTGACCATATTATTATCCATTTTCAAATGGGTTACATCAGTGTCGGAACAAAGGAAGGGAAATGAAATTAAAGGCTTAATGTCAACGAGTGTTGCTTTTTCGCACCAAAAGGAAGTGCGAAGCGGAGGGATTGAACGAGTAGCACAAGCTAACGTGTGTATTAGACGATCTAATATGTGTTGAGGGTGCTTCGTGGGAAAAATCTGACATTTCATACGCACGTGTTAATGTGAAAAAAAAAACACGTATGTGAAATTATACAGGAAATGTGATCGTGTTAAAAGAATCATTCATATGAAATAAGGACATCACATACTGATGTATTTTCAGGCGTACAAATCCTGTGAAAACGAATTAATCATTTGTTTAAAAAATAAATAAATAAATAAAAACTTGCATGTAAAAAAAAAAAATCATAGGAAACAGATTAAATTAAATTAATCGTGTGAGAAAAAGTGACACTAAATAAATCATATAAAAACATTAAAATTCACATGAAAATAAATGACGCGTAAAAATCAAGTGAAAATAAGTGAATCGTGTAGAAATCATTGTGTATATAAATGAGTGTAAAAAAAATTATGAGGATAATAAACTTTTAGTGAAAAAATGACAAAGTAAAAATCACAAGGAAAAACAAATCATGAAAATGAATTATTCTTGTAAAAAAAAAATTATTAATCGTGAGTAAACTCGTGAAATTCTCAATTGATAAGAAATGAATGAAATGAAAAAACTATTTGTATAGAAATTGCAGGTAAAAATGGCATGGGAAGCAAAAGACATGAAAATAAATGACTGTTGTAAAATTCACATGTGAAAATAAAAAAAAGTCAGATGATGAAATAAATGATTAGTTTATAAAGAAAAAAATGAATTATTGTCTAGGAGTAAAAAAAACAAGCAAATCCTGAATAAAAAAAAAGTTAGAAAGAGTTAAAACCAGCAGTGAAAAATTATTCTTGTTAAAATGATGTGAAAATATGGGATTTTGGGGTTTAGTATTAAGAAAAATCGTGTGAAAATCAAGCAAATAAATTATATAGAATTCAAATGAAAACAAACTACTTGATAAATAAATGAATCTTGTGTAAAAAAAAAATAAAAAAAAAAAGGAATAATTTGTAAAACCAAAAACCTATGAAAATAAAATAAATATGTCGTGTGAAAAAAATTTGGAAAACAACATGTGAAGCTTTGAGTGTAAAATTCCCTTTTTTTTTTTTTTTTTTGGGGGGGGTATATGGTATGAATGGAATCAGGAGTCAAGTTAGGTGGAACCATATAGCTGTTTGTCATTTAGTCCTTTCAGGAACGCCGTCCTGTCTGTAAACTCTTTGTTTGTGTGGCGTGTCCCTGTGAGGACCGTTTGGGTTTGGGTGCTGCTTTAACTAATAAAATCTCCCAGTTCTCCTCAGAAATAAGCATCAGCTCTGCTCCAGTGGCTTTACCTTCCCCAGGTGATCGCGCCACTGAGCCCACAGCCGCTCCATCGCACACGGCTCTACTGCTGCTGCTGCCAACCCTGAGGGTGGCTACCCGTTAGCAGCACACACACACACACACACACACACAAACACACAAATGCCTGCTTGCACGTACGCACTCAGGTACACAGAAAGACACACAGAGAAATGCTATTGTCCCTCGAGTGTCCCATCATGTCTCTGCCCTAGCTGCCCAGATGCTCTCTTGGGGACACTTCTTCTTCTCTTACTCTTCTCACACACACTCTCTCTCTCTCTCTCTCTCTCTCTCTCTCTCTCTCTCTCTCTCTCTCTCTCTTCTGTGTTTTCTTTTTCATGAGTGATCATCTGCAGGTCTCCAAGCGCCCGGGCCCACCTGGTCGAGAACTCGCCCATTAGAAGCCCATATGTGAGAAAGAAGCAGCACATCTACATTTCTACACCAGCGCAACACCCCTGTGGGACACACACACACGCGCACACACACACACACACACATTTCCCTTACGATCCTTGTGAGGACCTTCCATTGATGAGACTATTAATGCAGCTAATTAACACTATGCTACACCTAAATCTAACCCTGACCCTAACCTCAGGAATCAATAGGAAGACTTTTATTTATTTATTTATTTATTTATTTATTTTTTAAATAAAAGCTGAAGATTTTGAAAATCAAAAAGAAGTTTTCCTCACGGGGACCAGCCAAATGTAATCACAAACTCAAAATGCTCAGATATTCCTATCCCTGTGAGGACATTTGGTTCCTAGATATAAAAACATGCCCTCCTTCCCTACACACACACACACACACACATACACACACACACATATGCGCTGCATGCAGAGTATTAAAGAAATTTGCCTTGTTATTATTGCATTGTTGAGTCAATCATATGGAAACGTACATTTCCATTTCTTATTTGCTGCTGCAGTTCATTTCCATGTTTACTGAATTTTATAAAAACCAGAAGGAAAAGTAATGGAAGCTACAGTTAGTAAAACATACACTTTTACAACATACAGTATATGGTATGAAATTGTTCAGTTCAGCTATGTGAGATCGGTTCGTATGATGAGGTCAAAATTACAGAAGTGCCAAGAAAGGACGCAGGACGTAAAAACCGCACACATCTTCACATCCCAACTTCATGTAGATGAACGCCGACACTTGGGATTCGCTAACTTCGGGATTCAAGCCAATAGAAACCAAGTGGGTGTGATTGATAAAGAAATGGCAGAGCTGCTTGGTGTTACAGTAAATGCTCAAACAGGACTTTTTCCTCGCAGGTTTTTTACTGTTAGACTTTGGGGTTTTCTGGTAAACGTATGTTTTTATGATAAAATCCAAATTTTTTTTTTTTCGGTAAGCTAAAATTCCGTTTTATGTTTTACTTTTCTGCTTTTTTTCATATTAGTATTCTGTTTCATTTTGCTTTTCTCTTTTGATGGTAATATTTTATTTTGGGTTTTGTGTTTATGATAAAATCATTTAAGATTTGTTAAGATTCTGTTTTTGTGATAAAATGTTTGGGTTTTTTGTGGCAAATTTGTTGATTTTTGTGGTGAGTTCTGTTTTTTGGGAGTTTTTGTGGTAAAGTTTTGTTTCTGTCGGTTTTTCACAGTAAAAATTGCTTCTTTTATTGTAAAGTTCAGTTTTTGTTTTTTTTTTTGTTTTTTTTAGGACCCTTTATAAATTGGTGTTTTTTTTGTTGTAATTCTGGGGTTTCTCTGGTGAAGTAGAATTCTGGGTTTTATGAGGTAAAATTCTGCTTTGTTTTTTGTGGTAAAATCCAATTTTTGTGGTAAATTTCTGGGTTTTAGTAGTAACATTCTGGGTTTTTTCTGGTAAATATATTTGAATTTGAATTTGGAATAGAATTCTATGTTTTATATATCAAATTATGTCTTGTTTGGGGTAAAAAAGGGATTTGCTTGTGGTAAATTTCAGGGATTTTGTGGTAAACAACAAAAAAAAATTTTTGTTTGCATTTCCTGGTAAAATTCAGATGTGTTTGTGATTAAAAAAAAGATGGGGGGGGGGGGGGCAAAACTCTGGGATTTTTTTTTTTGTGGTAAAATTCTTCTTTTTACTTTCTACTTGCTCAGATTTTCTTGTTAGCATGGTTGGCACTTCTGAAACGATAACCACGTCTCATCTCTGCTGTAGCTGACACGAATAAATATATAATAAATGCGAAGGATTTTTTTTCTGTTCAGTCTGAATGGCCTTATATGTAGTGTCATTATTACCAACATGCTGCTGCGCACGAAGGACTAAGTGGTGCGTTAGGCTACAAATATAGCAGCAAGCACGCAGATCATTTGCACGGAATAACTATGAGTTTGTGCTGTAAAAGAAGGATTGTGTGAAAATAACTGGGAGCATCTTTTAACAATCCTAACATACTAGAGGCTGTGAAAAATCCACGCAATTAAAGCTCAGGCTCTTCGACAGAATGTCTGAAGGCTTTAATATATGATTTATTTTTAAAAAAACAAAAAAAACCCCGGCAACTTCTTACACAAAAAAGCTACTTTCTGAACATTGCCATTGCACCACACTTAGTTAGCAAAAAATATTTTTACAAACAAGATGATATCGCAGCACTCCGTGATATTAATATGATCTGTTCCCTGATCTGTAAAGCACCTGGTTATCTTGCTCGGCGCCGATAAGAAAAAGTGCTGCGGATTTCCAGTTTGTGAGCACATTTGGGCTGAATCTTTCACACGTCACAAATTGCAGATGGGAAGCGGTGATCTTGAACAGCCGATCACCCCAGCGTGACCATCTGACACCTTCCATTTAGGAAAATAATACTTTCTATCTTAGCATACTCTCCCCACTGCAGCCAACCAAAGGAAATATGCTTGGAGGAGTTTCAGCTACTAACTTTCACTCCTTCTATCCTTCTCTCTCTCTCTCTCTCTCTCTCTCTCTCTCTCTCTTTCTGCTTTTCCAGGATGCATTATCTCATTTTTTTTTTACATGTATTTCCTAGGTCAAAATAAAGGTGTAGGTTTCTAAAAGCTGTCAGATATAAATTATTGCAATATAGAGTGGATAATATTTTCACTTATTTGTTTGAAATAGGTATCCTTAACCTTGTCATAAACTAAAACTAGCTAAATGTTATCTTTTACATTTCTTAAAATATATATATATATATATGTATTAAAAACAAAAAACCTTTTTTGTTTTAAATTTCTAGATTTAGATACAATGGGATGGTGTCAGTTACTGCTACCACCCTGACATTTAATTATGTCCCATAACAGGATATATGGAAGCGTTTTATTCCTCTTATACCACAGCACTTTGCCAACCATTACAATTTTTTACTTATTACAGCAAGACCCGTAACCTTTTTTTTTATCCTTTTATTGTTACTTTAATATCACAGAAAAAGCTAAATACATACATATTTTTAAAATAACTGACACTCGCTTACTAATTCGCTTACTAATTTTTTTCCCATTTTTTCCCCCCAAAGTTTTTATCTCTGAACATTCAGACAATTCATTTTAACATTATTTTAATTTAGCAATTTTAGAACGTTTTCCTTCATAGGCTAAATCTAAGTTGACCATGGCACAATTGAATTTCTCTGTTCTGATTCTCACGGATGTTCCACAGCATAAAACGTGTTGTTCTTATATAAATAATTTTTTTTAATTACAAAAATTTTGTTGTCTTCAGGACAGAGGATTTTACGTTTTTTGATTTTTTTTTTCTTTTTTGGCCTTATTAACTTCCTATTCAGGAGATAAAAAAGACGGAACGACTGCTTACAGCTGCTATAATGTAAGTGACACCAGGAACTGACTTGTAAGACAACGTTAATTGTCGTTTTTGGTAAACTGCTGAGGGGTAAAACACTTCGGGATGTGCTGGAGCAGGAAAATAATCAACTTCGGAAGTGATATCCCAGCAAGTGAAAGTATCTTGAATATGTATCTCTTAAGGCCCTGTTTTTAGTTGCTTTTGCATCTTTAAATGATCATTTGCTTGTTTTTAGGACTAAATGCTTCGAATTAGCCAATAGAACGGATTATTTCGAGCTTGAAATGAGTTACAGTGTCTAGAAATATGCTTCGTGTTCTTGTATTTGGTTCATTGTGATGATTAAATAATATTAGAAATAGTAACAGTGATTTAGTTGTCTCTTTCATTTTGGTAACAGTAAGTACGCTTCATCAGGTTGATTATTTTCCGATAAGAGCATGGCACGGTGTTTGTAAATTAGTCGATAAAAGGTTAATGCTTTTGATTAGATAACTGTATGCGTGTGTATTGATGATGATCACAACACTCTGTCAGTCTGGAGTATGAACCGGCTCCGACTCTCCACTCCATGAGCGTCACGTGTGGCGATAAATAAGAGTCGGGTTTTTAACCGAGGGGAAGAGAGGGTTGTAAATGTTCTCAGTGATTTGCAGTCTCTAAGGGTTTAATTAAGTCCACAGTCTCCGCTTTAACATGATGAGACTCACTCGACGCCCCGCCGTAACACGGCACACACCCGGAACGCCCCGCCATCTCAAGTCCACGGGCCTCAGGAGAACCGAGACGCTAGACGGAGCTCAAACGCTCGGAGAGACGGCCATCTCAGATGGTCTAACAAGTCAATGGAGAATTGGCTGATAGCATATCAATTTTAGCCCGCTGCTTTCCACTGGTTATGAGCTATGACACTTCGACGAGAGTGCAGATTCACAACTCCTACAGGTTAACAATAGTTTGAATAACTTAGTTCTGCAAATTGCCATAATATTCAATCTCAGTGCATTTTTATGAGACTCTTCATACAGTATAGAATTAATAGACCATTGCGTGTTGTGCCGTTCCAGGAAAATAATCAACGATGTGGTGTCAATACCGCAGCAGTTGATTTGAAAGTTGATTCTTTTCCGATAACAGCACCTGTTTTTTTTTTTTTCTTTTTCTGATTCCTCTTATACCACGACAATTTGCATATCACAATTTTTGTGTTTAAGAACAGCACTTTTTTGTCAGTTAAATGTCATGGAACATCCAGGAAACAAGTTCCTTTTGTCACGTAGAAGCTGTAAACACTCGTTTTCCTCAGCAAATTCTTTCTTTTTTAAAAAAAAAAAAAAAAAAAAAAATCTATATTGAATTTAATAAACTGAAACAAAAAAAAAAAACAAGAAACCTGCATTTGGACTTCACTGTTCGTATGCAGAGTGGTCAATTTATTACCACTTTTTATATGCATTTTTCACATAAATTCTTTTTTTAAAGATGCGATTTATTCGTCATTTTTTCTGTTTTTTTTTTTTGTTTTTTTTTTTCATTGCACCGAAATTTTTTACTTTTTTTTATACAATCATCATAGATATTAATTTTTGGGGGAGAAATTAATTAAGTCATGTCACAGGTTTGTGTCCTGAATAGAAACTTAGAAACTACTAGACAGTAGGTTAGTAAATCATTTCTAAATGTGCTTTGTGTCATTACGCTGATTCACGACTACAGTTCGAAGGATTTCAAGTATCTCCTTTTGAATCATTAGGGGAGGGGAAAACAAAAGTGATTGATTGCTAGATCGCTGTAGTATAAGAGGAATAAAACACCACCGAAACAGTAACAACAGCAACAATTTTCCTTTTTCTCTAAGGCGTTATTGGATTAGTGCAGCCGTTTAATTAGTCAGGACACCCTGCTTCTGAAGGAATTCTGAATATTTCGGGAAAAAAAAATTTCATTTTGTGTTTGATTCTGAAGTTTGCAGGAGTTCAGGTGTCTCTTTTTTGAAGGACTGAAGAAAGAAGTAGAAGAAGAAGAAGAAGAAGAAGAAGAGAGGGATGAGGTGGTGGTGGTGGTGGTGGGGGTGTGTGTGTGGTGTGTGTGTGTGTGGGGGGGGGGTATTTTGGCGATGGAGATTAAGGCAGGGGCTTTTTGTCATTTGTGCGAGACAAGCCATTCATCCATCCCGTTCTCAGCCAACAAAAAAAAAGGCTGCTCCCAGAAATTAGCAGTTTCAGCTCAGCAGCAAAGCCGTCGGGCTGTGAAGGCACAGAGAAATTGACTAATTAGCAATGCGCACTAAAACTTGACGGTTCTCTCCATAACGGCGAGGCACAAAAAAAAAAAAAAAAAAAAAAGAGAGAGAGAGAGAGAGAGAGAGAGAGAGAGAGAGAAAGAGAGACTCGCTTTTTTCTTTCTATCTCACTCTTTTTTGTCTTTTCTCCTTTTTTTTCCTCCCCTCTCTCTCTCTCTCCATAGATGTTTGAAATCGCAGTCATTTACGCTCGACAGTTTTTACAATAGCCTTGAGCCATAATTTTGCCCGTCTCTCTAGCATCCACAGCCCTGCATGGTCTCTCTCCGCCGGCCATGCGCGACCGTTTCTCTCCCCAACCGTGGATTTCCTATTACTCTCGTTACGACTCACTGAGCCCCAGGCCCAAGGATAATGATGTGTTGTTTCTTGGTAGCATAATTTGTCACACGTATATTTCTTCTTCTTCTTCTTCTTCTTCTCTTGCAGAAAGCACGGTTCTTCTCTCCCTCTCTCCCTTTCTCTCTTTCAGCACTCGGCACACTTCTTTAGTTTAGTTTAATTCACGCGTAATACCAAAAAAAAAGAAGAAGGAAGGAACAGAAATACGCGCCTTTTGCGCATAGCCAGACTTTAAAGAAGAGAAAAAAGAAGGGAAGGACGAGAACAAAGAGAAAGTGCTGTGAGGATACACACATCTTTAAGGATCTGGGGGGATACTTTGTTTTCTCCGCTTAAACTCAAGGTAAGTTTTGGCTCGCCGTCTTGAAGCCGGATACTGAAAAACACTTACGCACGGCGGTACTAAAGGAGGTGGAATGGATACACGGCGTTCAGGCTCAGAGTTCACCAGAAACAAGAAAAAAAACGTCGGTTAGAGGGAGAAAAAGGGTGTTTATTTCCGTTGCAAGTCAGGCTTTGGGAACGGGAGAGGAAGGAAGAAAAAAAGAAAAGAAAAGGCGCAGACGCGGATTTATGATGGTCGCCGGAGACTAATAGCTGTTGTAGGCTATCTGGGCTTTCAGGATGCGCACATAGCTGGTGTAAATGTAAATGCCTGTGTAGGCTACGTGCTGTGTGTGTGTGTGTGTGTGAGAGAGAGAGAGAGAGAGAGAGAGAGAGAGAGAGGAGAGAGAGAGAGAGAGGAGAGGAGACAGATAGAGAGAGACAAGTGTGTGTGTGTGTGTGTGTGTGTGAGGCAACGTGATCGGATAGCAAACCCTTGAATCTAGGCTATAGCATTCCTTGCCTTGCTTTGCGTTATGGAGCCAAGCGGTGCCGTTTGGTTTGTGCGCTCCGATACGCAGCGTCTTTAAGCTCAGCTTTACTAAACAAAAACGGGGAGGGGGAAGAAGGGGGGATAAAAAGCACCAGGCTAGCTGTTAGAGGTGACAGAAAGTCCAGGGATTGCTCTATTTTTATTTTTATTTTTTTCCGAGGAAGATAAATGGCTCCGGCATTGTTTGCTTGTAGGAGGTGCGAGCGGCTCCCAAGTCATGTCCAGATCGGGCGACCGAACGTCTACGTTTGACCCGACACACAGCGACACGCTGCTGCACGGGCTCAACCTGCTGTGGAGGAAGCAGCTCTTCTGCGACGTGACCCTCACCGCTCAGGGACAGCAGTTCCACTGCCACAAAGCCGTGCTCGCGTCCTGCTCGCAGTACTTCAGGTCCCTGTTCTCTGCGTCACACGCGCTCAGCAATGAGCCGCTCGCCGGGAAGGACCAGAGTGGCGGCGGGACCCCGTCGTCGTCCCCGGATGAGAAGCTCCTGGCCAGCCCGCGCTCCATCAGCAACCTGGTGCTGCAGGGCTGCTCGTCCATCGGGCTGCGCTTGGTCCTCGAATACCTGTACACGGCCAACGTGACGCTCTCCCTGGACACGGTGGAGGAGGTGCTGTCCGTCAGCAAGATCCTCAACATCCCGCAGGTCACCAAGCTGAGCGTGCAGTTCCTCAACGACCAGATCTCCGTCCAGAACTACAAGCAGATCTGCAAGATTGCCGCCCTGCACGGCCTGGACGAGACCAAGAAGCTGGCCAACAAGTACCTCGTCGAGGACGTGCTGCTCCTCAACTTCGAGGAGATGTGCGCCATGCTGGACGCGCTGCCACCTCCCGTCGAGTCTGAGCTAGCTCTGTTCCAGATGTCGGTCCTGTGGCTGGAGCACGACCGCGAGACCAGGATGCACTACGCGCCGGACCTGATGAAGCGCCTTCGCTTCGCCCTGATCCCGGCCCCAGAGCTCGTCGAGAGGGTGCAGTCCGTAGACTTCATGAGGAGCGACCCTGTGTGCCAGAAGCTCCTGCTGGATGCCATGAACTACCACCTGATGCCCTTCAGACAGCACTGCAGACAGACCACAGCCAGCAGGTACCTGCATGCTTCAGTCATATACATCATAAAGAGTGTGTTACAAAAATGCCCATAACGTACCACCCATAAAAATACTGCTCATAACATACTGCCCATAAAAATACTGCTCATAACATACTGCCCCTAACATACTGTTCATGAAAATAAAACCCTTAAAAATAAAAAATACTGCCCAGAAAGAAACTGCTCATAACATACTGCCCCTAACATACTGTTCATAAAAATACTGCCCATAACATATTGCACATAAAAATACTCCCCATAACATACTGTCCATAAAATACTGCCCCTAACTTACTGCCCCTAACATACTGTCCATAAAAATACTCCCCATAACATCCTGCCCAAATCTATCACCATCTAGTCATATTTATTATATAGTTTTGGCATCATGTACATTAATCAGGCGGCTTATCATTTAACATTTTGCTTGTGGAGGTTTTTGTGATGTTATTACCACACACCAAGACCAAGGCATAAATTCAGGTCATTCAAGTCATCAGGAACGATCAGAATATAATAGTAATCATTAGCAGAAATACATTTAATCTACGTGGTGCACTGAGAGTAAACCTGGCTTCCTTCTGTAGGCTGCGATGATCATTTGTTTGGACGTATATGGACAAGTTAACTAGAAACTTGCTATGCAGAAAAGCAGGAACGTTCACTCACCAACACATACTGTATGATACAGTAAACATACTGGGATACAGTACGCGAGGTCATGGAGTGGAATTTCAGGACGAAGGGGAAAACTAAACTTGTTTTTTTACCTTAAATAGAAATTTCAGTTTGGCTAATAATACACACAGATTAAGAACTCAATAATAAATGTAATAAGGCTGATCATCATATAAATCACATAAATATATGAGGAAAAAAAATAAAAAGAAAGCAACACCGAGCCCCAGGCTATGCTTCATGCAACGCCATGAGTTCACCTTATATTTCATTTACAATGCAAAGAAAGCTTATTCGCTTATTCACAGGGTTCAGTGTCACGGATTTGCTCTGCATGACGGAGGTGTTATAATTCTTCATCCCGTCATCGCCTGTGCATCACTCTGGAGCTCTGCTTTGGGTTTGAACTCGTAGCTTAGGCCTGGACT
Source organism: Synodontis membranacea (assembly GCA_025674565.1). Lineage (NCBI taxonomy): Eukaryota > Metazoa > Chordata > Actinopteri > Siluriformes > Mochokidae > Synodontis > Synodontis membranacea. Next base: position 643,044 of record JAOVYU010000056.1, on the reverse strand, counting down.
TGAGAAGCCACGGGAAAAAAAATTCAGGTTTTTTTTTTTTCCCCGCTGAGATCTGAAAAACACAATCGAAGTGCAGTCACTTGATAGATTCTAGTTGTGAATACATCACTAAATAAGGTACATCGAGTATATTACATAAATACTCTACGTTATACAAATTTCCACCTGACACATCATAGCAAGAAAAAAAAAACATATATATATA
>JAOVYU010000056.1:620550-639962 GCA_025674565.1 Synodontis membranacea | reverse complement strand
AATCATGTGAGGAAAGCGACTAGACACCAAACAAACATTTTTAGCGAGCTAGCTGAGTTAAAATCATGTGAGGAAAGCGACTAGACACCAAACAAACATTTTTAGCGAGCTAGCTGAGTTAAAATCATGTGAGGAAAGTGACTAGACACCAAACAAACATTTTTAGCGAGCTAGCTGAGTTAAAATCGGAGAGCAGAGAATGAAACACATGAATTCTTTCTCCTTTTATTTATTGATTTTTTTTGACAAGCTAGTTTTTGGTCAGCATTGTTTTATGATGTATAATATTCCTGTGAAGACAGGAGATGTTTGAAGTATTTTTCTTTTCCTGTCTACAGATTCAATAATGCTACATTCTGAATAAAAAAAAAACATTTACTGCTGACTTTGCACTGATCCATCACCCAAAAGAGGGCACATACTTCATTCTTTACAGAAAATCTCCACTGGTACTGTTTGTGACAGACATCACGAAGTCTGTGACTTATCTTCCTTTAACATAAAGGAGTGAGTGCCATCTAGTGTACTCAAATTGCTATCTACCCCAGTATGAGCTGACGCATGTCCTCTTATATCAGGGTACAGTTAATGATTAATTAATTAGTTAACGAATGGTGAATATGATGGATTTAATAAATACATTTTGAAGGTCACGAATCAGTGTAAGCTAAATTTAGCTTAAAAGATCGGTGGTATAAATGAGACATCAGTCTTAAAGACTATGTCAAGCATTAGTCAAGACTGGAGCTCTAGTAGTTAACAGATGAAGAACAGGTGAAGAAAAGACCCCGCCTCCCAGCCCCACCAATGTACATGAAGCCACGCCTACCCAGCATCAACAAGACCAGCAGAGGTCAAGTAGATGTCTGATGGTGTTCACATTTCACCCATTAGACCTGGAATGTCGAAGGCAAACATATGGGCCGGGAACTGGAACCAGCCTGAATAAGGTTGTAATTCGGCCCATGAAATAAATTTATTATCCTTGTTCTAAATTAAAATCGCCTTGTGGACCATAATAGAATTGACAGCAAAAGAGTGCTAGTCAGTGTTATTCCACTAGGGGCATAATAGAGCAATAAACTCTTTTTGAAACAATTGGAATAAAAATTGTTCTTTTTTTTTCTTTATTTTAATTCTTTTTATATTGTGCTATTGAAAATTGCAGACTGCATAAAATTTGTTAACAAATAATAATGAGCAATTCTTACAAACATTTGACTGCCTTTAATGTTCTTAGCATTAAGAGCATTAAGAATTGTAGTTAATCAGATGTTGCGTGTTTGCTTATTCTAAAAAATATATTCATGGCTTAGTGTTTGAATAGTACTTTTTTTTTCTTAGATATGATGTTGAACAAAACAACTAATTTGAATTTATCCTCTGCTCCTGCTGTCACTCGCTGTATTATCGTGCCAGACCGTAGCTCCAATGTGTCACTCGCAGAACTTTGTGGAATTGGTCAATGAAAGAAGTGTGATTCAAGGCTGTCTAATTTGGCATCGATGACGATCCATCAGGCAGCGGAGAGGTGACAGTGGAGATGAATGATAGAGACAGACAGGTGGCTCTTAACGTACGACTGATTTACGCAGCAGTGGCACGGGCCAGAGATTTATTGAGTGAACATGATCGTGTTCATTATGACTAACACCTCGAGACCATTTCTCTCTGTTCCAACAGGGGGGTCACTTTAGATAGAAGCACATCAACAAAAATGTACTGTCAGGGAGCACATTCATGCTGCAATTTTATTTTCAAATACAAATTCACATTTTCAAATACGATATTCAAATCGTACGGCAAGGACACGGCTGTACTATAAGACTGGTGGTCTTATAAAGAAAGAAACTCATCATAGCTTTTATTGATTTATAGTAACATTTAATGAACATTTGTGAAGCAAGTTAGTTCATTCCTGTTATTGTTCATTAGGGTTTTTTTTTTAATTAAAATTAAGACAGCTTTCATGAAGTTGCCTTTCCAAAACGCTGTGACTGGAGACTCCTTCCATAAATGCTACCTAACCATGTCCTTACCAAACAGTCATCATAGCATTGATTGTTTTTCTGAGTTAAATAACAACATGTACAAGTCCTTGTGTTAGCAGTTGCTGTAAAAATGATCACGTATTCGAAGGAGCACATTAATCGAAACATGTCAGAGTTGCTGTTAAATGAGGATGGAGAATTCGACAGCATTGTTCTTAACCATTCTTCATATGGCTTTGCTTTGCAGTAATGCCTTATAACAGCGCCCATCACTGCGTAGTAGAAGTGGAGAACTTTCTCCTGCTACTCGGTGGAGAGGACCAGTGGAACCCGAATGGTAAAATATTGAATATAGAAATTAATTATCAGTCCTTCTTTAAACAAACATCAGGGTGTGTAAATGGATTTCGATTCCTCTGCAGGCAAACACAGCACTAACTTTGTGAGCCGATACGACCCGAGATTCAACAGCTGGATTCAGCTGCCTCCGATGCAGGAGAGGTACGTTTTACAAAATAAAGCTGTTTTTTTTTTTTTTTTTTTTGATGAGTACCATAAAGACATGACCCATCTCAATGATCTGTTCTTCAGGAGGGCGAGTTTCTTTGCATGTTGTCTTGATAAACACCTTTACGTAATTGGAGGGAGGAACGAGACAGGCTACCTGTCCAGCGTGGAAGCGTATAACCTGGAGACTAACGAATGGAACTATGTTTCGTCACTTCCCCAACCTCTCGCGGCCCACGCCGGAGCCGTCCATAATGGGAAAATCTACATTTCAGGTGAGTCTGTCTTAAGCCCGTTCGGAATTCCTTCCTTCCCTTTACACGTATAAGGAATCGAGAATCTGAATGAAATTTCGTGTCTGAAATAACAATAGCAATAAAAAAAAATCAAAAATCAACAGATGAACAAGTGTTTATTTTACTCTTTATGTCTTTGTCCACTCATGATCACCACATTACCAGAAACTTAGCAACTTTGAAAAAGTCTTTAAGCTCCGCCCACCTCACATTCATTTTCATGTCATATAGCTATAAAAAAGCCTTGATTTCTGTTTGTCCTGATATATGATGTACAGGTGGTGTCCATAATGGCGAGTATGTGTCCTGGCTGTACTGCTATGACCCGGTGATGGACGTGTGGGCCAGGAAACAGGACATGAACACTAAACGAGCTATACACGCACTCGCAGTCATGAATGATCGCCTCTACGCTATTGGCGGAAATCACTTAAAAGGTAAAATTCATACCAAGCATACTGTATGGGGCAAAAATTTTATGTTTATTTTATGTTTATCAAAACTAACTCAGGGAAAGTAGGTCATAACTTCAGGAATATAAAGAATTAAAAGAATAGTTTTCCACTAACATCACATTGCAGAGTGTTTTATTCGCCGTATACCACACTTATTATTATTATTATTATTATTATTATTATTATTATTATTATTGCCAACACTTACACATTTTTTTAAATCAAGAAACGATACAAACATAATCATTATTATTTGTTTATAGTAACACTGCATGTTGTTTAACATTGGAGAAACTAGTTATTACACCATTATTATTATTATATACTATTATTATATAAGACTTACTTATACGTTATTGCAAAATATTGTCATGTGAAAACCCATGAAACAAGTTAGTCTGGCGTAAAGGCTGTTCCTACAAAAACAATAATCCTAGCCGTTCCCAGAATCCAATTTGTTGTTTTTTGTTTTGGCCGCTACCTGCTAGCTCTCCAAAACCTCCACAAATTCCTTGTTGGCGTTCCTTTCGAATCCCATTTTGAACTTCTTTCTTCACGTGATATATGAGAATATATGTATTATTTTTTGTTTCCTTAGCAGCCAACTGCGGGATGGGAGATGTGAATTCGGTACATATGGAATAAGCATACGAAAATGGAAAAGATCAGTTGAAAGAATTAAATATATCGATACTTTTACAAAATAACTTCAATTTCACTTGAAAGACGGAGCATTCTAAAATTGGAACTCGCTACTTCTGGGATTCTGGGAAGGGTTAGCCGGCCCCTGTTATGGAAAATGAGTCTACACATTCCTACTGATCAGAACCCAGAATTCAACAGTGCTGCAGCATAAAAGATGGATTATGTTAATGTCAGATTCAGACAAAAGGGTTAAACATGGCCCTGTATATCTAAAGTAACCTAATTCGTATACTTTATTATGATCTTCAAGTATGTGGTGTGTTTTTTTATAGCATGATTCTAACCTCTATTAATGGCTAAAAATGTTTGTATCTGTTCATTTAATGATTAAATTTGTCATGGTGGTTTTAATGAACTGGGGTCCAGTTCTACCAGACAATAACCATCTTTGTCTTTTCCTGTAGGATTCTCTCATCTGGATGTTATGTTGGTGGAATGTTATGATCCTAAAGGTGATCAGTGGAACATCCTGCAGACGCCCATCCTGGAGGGCCGCAGTGGTCCCGGCTGTGCCGTCCTGGACGATAGCATTTACCTGGTTGGCGGCTACAGCTGGAGCATGGTAACTACGACCAACATCTGGCAAGATGTTTTCAGAAACAACGTTATTGGAAAATAATTGACCCACTGTTGATTGAGTCCTATAATAACATGCCTTGGAGTTTTATATTCCTTATCTGGTGCTGTAAATGGTTCTGAATCCGACGTATTGTGTTTTTAAGTAATTTTCACTGCATGTATTTCAGGGAGCTTACAAGTCCTCCACCATCTGCTACAGCCCAGAGAAAGGAACATGGACCGAACTGGAAGGCGAAGTAGCAGAACCTTTAGCCGGACCAGCATGTTCCACCGTCATACTCCCAGCTTGCCTGCCGTTTAACAAATGACAGATAATTGTGTGAAAAAAAAGCCCTTAGGATGGACAGAAAGACCATCGATGCAGACTGTCTAGACAGACCGATTGCATAGGAGGTGTATAAATTATTTTTTTACATGTCTGACGAGAGCACTTTCTTTCCTTCTTTCTTTCTTTCTTTAATACTTTTAAAAAAGAAATACACTTCATTTTTACGTGTTGACATTCAAACCCCCCCCCCCCCCTTTTGCTTTAGTCGATATCGCACGCATAACCAATATAGCTTCCATTTGTACTTTGTATTTTGTGGAAAAAAGAAAAAAAAAAGAGAGAAGAAGAACATTATTCCGAGCTGATGCAATGTTGGACATTTGAAACGTGTTTATGTACCGGAACGATTCAACAAAAAAAAAAGAATCGGATCGTTTTATTCTAGACGAAACTCATGAATCCCGTCGTAACACTGTAGAATAGAGAAGTGTTCACCACGCTCCTGCTTGTTAAATATCGTAGCCATACTGTATACGGTACAGCGTATGTACAGAGGACGAAGGGGGAAGGAAGTAATCAGATATAAAGCTCCTCTAATATTACACAGACGAGGACGAAAAGGAACGAACAATCAAAAATATTGTTTACTGAGCCATGTGCTGCATATGCGTGGTCTTAACTAAGAACCTTACGTTACGCTTTTTCCCCCTTTTCTGTCAGATATTACCTGTTAATGTTTAACAGTGCCTATTTCTAACCCTAGGTTCATTCTTTCCCATTTCTTTCTTTTCAGAAAATATAACAACGCTGTCTATAATTGGTTCAGCGATAAAATTTGACAAATTTGACCTGAATAAAACAAATAGCTAAATAGATAGATAATTGAACGAATAAACGAATGCATTTCAATGTTTCAAGATTCCAGAGCAGCACTGTTAGCGTAGCCGTCGTCCCGTTCGATCAGGAGAGGTATCTATGTTAATTTGTCATTCTTGTAAATAGTCTCTTGCGGTGGAACATTTTTGTGCCCATGGGATTTATTATCAAATCCTGTTATGTTATTATACATTTTAAACGATGAAAATAAAACGGAAATTCTGGATTGTTACTGCCTCTTGAATTTGAATTTTTCAAAGCCTCTTTTTATAACATGAATGCATGATAAACATAAATATTTAATTAAGAAAAATGCAGATTTATGCAAGGGGATTTATGGAAGGAGTCTCCAGTTTCAAACTAGTTTCAGATTAGAACTTTTCTGACATCTTCAGGAAGGTGGAGTTTATTCTTTTGGCTTCTTTGTGGGGGGGGGGGGGGGGGGGGGGGAGGCTGTTTATGAGAGACTTCAAAAGAAAGATAAAAGAGTTGCTGATGAGGGAATGACTAGCCTGTTTATAGCTGTTAAACGTAAGCGAGAACGTGAACTAACCTGCTTAGTGGATGGTCTGCGACGTTAAATGTAACTATAAATGGATAAAAACTCAGTCTGATGTTTTGCATAATACCTGAATAAATGTTACAGTACAGGTTTAAAGCCCTGACACTGGAGACTCCTTCCTTACGAATGGTAAATAAACCTGTCGAAACAGAAACCTTCCCCAAAACGACAATCGCACGTTCTCTTTTGTAGGTTTACGTTTATGTGAATATGCGTAGGGTGAGAACATCTTGAGCAAGACAGTTTTGATGAGAAAGGGGACGTGGAAAATAGACTGTTTGTCGACACAGGGATGGGCGGAGCTACACGTTATACCGCAGCAAGCCAGCGGGAGCTAGCGGCTTCGCTTTTAAGAGACGTTATACTGTCCATGTTTGGGTTTTTTTTGTTTTTTTTTTGATGGAATCATGTTCATAAATGACTGATTGGTCAGAAGGTGCTGATGAACCTCTCTGATTCCACTGAGCCAGTCTTAGCTGATTTTGACCAGTTGGACGATAAGTCTTTGGGCTATTGGAGGAAACCGGAGCACGTGGAGGAAACCTACTCCATGTCGACATGCAAACTCCACGCAGAAAGGCCCAAGTCAGCCAGCGAGTTTTAACCCATCAGGAACCTTGTTAGTGGAGTTTGCATGTTCTCCCCAAATGCGTCGACATAGAGTAGGTTTTCTCCGCGTGCACCGGTTTCCTCCTATAGCCCAAAGACTTATCGTCCAACTGGTCAAAATCAGCTAAGACTGAATCAGAGAGGTTCATCAGCACCTTCTGACCAATCAGTCATTCATGAACATGATTGCAGTTGCACAGTGCTCCACTAGGGGGCGACGAGTCCAAAAAAAAAAAAAAACCTGACAGAAGACGCGGGTGTAGAGGAAGACGAAGAAGAGCGGTTTGTTTATTGGGTCACGTGCGTAAACGTCAGCCTTCTTCCTCTTATTTTCAAAAATGTGTCATTATTAGAGACATATGATGATGATGATGATGATGATGAAGATGATGGAGGGCTGCTGGTGGAATATCAGAAGTAAAGCGAATAAACATCGTTTCTGACTTCTCTCTATGTGTCAGTGCACTTCCGGTCTCTCTCTCTTCTCTCTCTCTCTCTCTCTCTCTCTCTCTCTGTGTCTCTCTCTCTCTCTCTCTCTCTGTCTGTGTGTGTCTCTCTCTCTCTCTCTCTCTCTCTCTGCCATGCCGACCTCCAGGAACACCGTTCCCAAAAGGTAGCTAGAATTTTATAAACAAACAAACAAACAAACGAACAACAACAACAGAGATTATTTATTGCACTTAATCAAGTAAACATGATTATTTCATTCATAATAAGTAAAACCTACAGCACTTCACTTGGGTCCACTTTGGCTGTTTAATTCTTTGGAAACCATTTCACAACGTTCTGAGAACATTAAAACAACGTCTCTGCTTTTATTCTACTGACAACCAAACAAACAATTCTTGTTTCTGTTTTTTATTATTATTATTATTTTTTATTATTATTATTATTATTATTATGGTCACAGGAACCTTTTGTGAAGGATTGTTTGCTTGCACGGTTTGGTTTACAGAAGGTTCTCCTGGCATTTGTAATGTGAGAACCTTTGAGAGAACATTCCTGATGGCTTGGGTTAATGTCCTGACAGAGAAGGACCTCTGAGCGTTGGCCGTGAAACTAACCGCAGGAGAACCAAAAGCTGACCAAACAGTTGGACGTCCTGTCCAGCAGATATTACGTTCGCTTCTAACCTTCTATAAACCTTTCCTGGAATCATGTTCCTGGAACATCGAGCCTTCAGGAATCATTCTCCATACCAACAAACCTTCTGTGATGTTTCTGTAAAGGTTTTGTTGTTGTTGTTGTTGTTGATGAAAATCAGCCTCCAGGAAACGTTCTTGTAACGTATCTTTAAGTGCAAGTGAACGTTAAGGGAACGTTCCCACGAGGTTCTTTCATAAGAGTACGGGAACGTTCCTGGAGCGCTTGCTTGTAGTCGGGAGCAGAAGAAGTTCCTCGTCAGAATGTTTATAGTTTTAATGTTTGCGGAACGTTGGGGCAGCGAACGCTGGGCTATTTCTGGTGATTTCATCTTCGTTGTAAGTCAGATATTAACTATCCGATGTTCAATAATTAGTGGAAAGCTCACTTATCATGAACTTCTCTCGGTTTGTCAGAGATTTCACGTTGCATATTACGATTTAGTCACAAAAGGAAGAAACCGGAGAACAGATGATGGGTTCAAATCTACAGTATGCAGGTGAGACTAGGTTCGGATATAAACTGTATTTGGGTAAATTGAAATCTTTAGCGTATCCATGTACGATCACACACAAGAACAGAAAATGAGGTATCAGGATCCACTTATCTCGCTTTTTTTTTTTTTTTTTTTTCCCCCCAAATCCTTTTTTCCTTCCCCAGACCGAGGCTGGACTGGAGGTTCATCAAGAGATTCTGCAGGATTGCACAAGTGCTTTTCCCGAGCTGGTGCAGTCAGAATGTTGTCATGTACGGGACGCTGCTCGGAGTCACTCTGTTAGGTAAAACAAACAAACAAACAAATAAATAAAAAGTTGTAAATGAGTGCTGTTTGGTTGCTGAATTTGGTCACTTCATTTTTATTCTGTAACTGCTAAGAACTCTAAAGTAAAATAAACCTAATGAACGTCATGTACATTTTTTTTTTTCGACACGTCAGCAAGACTAGAAAACGTCCTTTTATCTGGGGTTAGAAAATATTTGTCCAGGTTCAGTTTATGGTCTTTTTACTGCCTAAATGGAAGCTAGGTACAAAGAGCAATCTGCTGATTTGAGTAAAAGGACAGTAATGGTCTTAATGAGAAAAAAAGAAAAATCAGTTTTCTTGATGACATATTAATATAATATGGTGAAACAATATACATCTATGTATTTATTCATATTGTTATTTTTTTGCTAGTTTGCGAGGATAGATTTGGTCAGTTGCAGAAAAGAAATGCATTTTTTAAGATATCTACTAAATCCCGGACCAGTACCAGTGCAGGAGATCCGGCATCTTTACATTAAAATCACTTTTATTATGACGGTTTTATAACAACTTAATGGAAAAAAAAAAAGCAGTCTGGTTGTTTTTTTTTTTAAACCCAGAGATATAAGAAAACGTTGCTGTAAAGAACTTGATGTTGGACTTTGAGATCCTGTAGTTCAGGGAGTTCAGGACAAAGTCGCTCTTTTGCACGAGGAGCTCAGAGTAATAAAATAAAATGATGAGTTGTAGGAATTGTGGTAACTTTTGTATATTTTCCTTGTAGGAGATTGATCAAGTGGGTATTGTAGTAACACTGATTGTTTTTTCCCTCCGTGTCAGTTCAGCTGGTGATTTATCAGGTGGGTCTTATCCCGAGTCAGTTCTACAGCGTGTTGTCGGAGAAGAACTACGAGGACTTTAAGCTGCTGGTGGCGTCGTCCATCCTGCTCATCCTGGTCAACTCTACGGTACGTTCACCTACCGGCTGTTACCATAGAGACGCTCCGACAACGCAGCAGAACACGTGCCTTAATATAAACCTGCGGTTTGTCCGTCTCGTTCAGATGCGTCAGAGTTCTTCACGCCGTTCGTGTTCGTCCAAACTTGAACATGTTTTGTGTTTGCGTTTCTCAGCTGAAGAGCCTGGAGCAGTACATCAGCAATCTCCTGTACCTCGGCTGGAGGAAATGTCTAACGCAGAGCCTCCATCGAGATTACTTCAGCGGACAGGTTTACTACAGCCTCAACGTGCTCCAGGAGGACCTCGATAACCCGTAACCTTTCTAACTAACTAACACCAGAATCACTAAACGCAGCACGGGTGTTTCTCGATAAGTGTATTTAACAAATTTGTTAAAAAAATAATAACTTTCTGATTCGTTTCTTTTATGAGATTTTCAAATACTTTGCAAATACAGTATATTGTAAGAGAACGTTTCCAGAACGTAGGTTTGTAGTTAAAAACAATACCTAATTTGAGACCTTTACTGGAAGCTTAGTTACCTAAAAAGCAACCTTTGGCAAACTTTTTTGGGAAACCATTCTCCAAATATTAGTTTGCTGTTACTGAAACATGCGACCTACTGAAATTTGTGTCCCTCCTGTCACGAGACAATGACGGGACGCTACAGGAACCTTTCTGGAAGTTGAATTTGCGTTTTACGAAAAAATTTTATTTATTTATTTTTTTACCTTAAAGCGAACTTTATCAATCTTTTACATTTAAAGAATGTTAGGTGACCATTTGACCATTCTCAGAATATTAGTATGTAGGTAGTTTTTTTTTTAAGAAAAAAATGTTGATAGAAGGTTACAAGAACGTTCCCAGAACGTTGCTGAATGTAAATCTCCCTAAGAGAACGTTGCCGGAACGTTCTTGTAGCTTTCCTTTTATTGGTGGCATTTTGAAAGCTAAGTTCATTGCTGTTGAAGCATATTGGCAGTATAACGTGTGTCTGCATTCAGATTCCTGTGTGTGTGTGTGTGTGTGTGTGTGTCATCCAGAGACCAGAGAATGACTCAGGACGTAGAGAGGCTGTGTAAGCAGTTGAGCAGCATGGCTAGTCGCCTGGTCATTTCCCCGTTCACCATCTCCTACTATTCCTACCAGTGCTTTAATATGTGAGTGTCCCGTGACTTTTGACGATTAAGTCTAGGTTGTTTTCAAAAACTCTTTGGTTTATTGGAATAAATTGCTATGGAGCAGTTGGGTTTCTGTGTATCACGTTTATTTTTCTGCAGCACTGGATGGATTGGATTCGTAAGCATCCTTGGCTACTTCCTGGTCGGCACCGTTGTCAACAAGCTCCTGATCGGACCCATCGTGTCCACGCTGGTCGAACAGGAAAAGCTGGAAGGAAACTTCAGGTAGTTGTGTAGTTAGGATGAATCACACACGACAACGACTACTACTCATTATGATACACTACTACTACTAATAATAAGTCATTTCCTTTTGGTCTTTTATTTACATGCATGAAGATTCAAGCACATGCAGATCAGAGTCAGTGCGGAATCAGCAGCGTTCTACAGGTCAGTGTGTCCCACGCTAGCAGTATCTTGTGTACTGTCGTCACACACAGCGTTGTGTTGTTGAACAGTACTGCCCTGCCTGCCATTTAAGTAATAGTGTCTCTTAACGTCTTGTATTCGTCTTGTGTCAAGAGCAGGGAAGGTGGAACACGTGCGGACAGACCTCAGACTTCAGAGTCTCTTACACACACAGAGGAAGCTGATAAACAGGGAGCTCCGGCTCTATTGTGAGTCTTTGACTCGGTCTGTGTTCTTAAGACATATATATGTAGAGAGAGAGAGAGAGAGAGAGAGAGAGAGAGAGAGATTTCACTGGTTAGTTGTGAAATAAACCGCAGTCGTCAACCTAATTGTAAGAAATGCTGAACTCTTTTTTTTTTTTTTTTTTTTTTTCTGGTTGCATTTTGTTTTTATTATATCTTGTGATTAACAGTGGGAGTAAACACGTTTGATTACATGGGAAGCATCCTCAGCTACATCATCATCGCCATACCGATCTTCGCAGGCGTATACGACGGCTTGACCCCCGGGGAGATCACCGCTCTCGTCAGCAAGGTCCGTTTTTTTTTTTTGTGTGTGTGTGTGGAAGCATTACTTCCCGTCTATAAGTATATGTAATAGTTCTATGAGCTGTACATCCTTTAACAACTTTGATATTCATTTGTGGGGGTTTTTTTCCCTCCCCAGAACGCCTTTGTGTGCATGTACCTGATTAATTGTTTCACGCAGCTTATAGATCTTTCCACGACAGTCTCCGATGTCGCAGGTTACACCCACAGGTAGGGCAAAAGACCAGTCAGGTGTTCTGATTCTATCAAGAAATTGTGCAGTTGCGTTACTGTTTTTATAGATGAATATTATAATATTATTTAAACTACAGAGCGTGAAATCAGTCATTTTAGGCATGTATAAATAATGTAACCGCTTGCATAAGTGATCCCCCCCCTTTTTGACTTTTTCACCTTTGTTTTATTGGTGCAAACCGAAATGGACTTAATTTTTGATTGCGTCTCGAGTTTACACGAACGAACTCCTAGTACTGAATATAGTTGGCCAAACTGTTTGCAGAATCTGAAAGTTGTTTATAAATACTCATCAAGTTGGAGAACAAATTTGAACGAAGAGAAAAGAGGTATAGCTCTGGAAAAGTATAAATTGGTGTTTGGTTAAGCAATCGAAACCTCCCAAACTTTGAACATTAGTCATTAGAAGTAACCAAGAGTCCAAGGGTAACTTGGAACACGATGCTACCACTACTATTCTTCACTGGAATGGCTGTATAACCAGAAAGGTATCACCACGTGGCTTATTGGTGTAATGTAATTATCACAGTGTAAAATGATAATCCTTCAATTTTACAAAGACTACAGTTTACTGACTCTGTTTACTTTCTCATAAACATTGTCTCATATTCATCTCAAATCGAGCTCTGAAACTTGAAGTGTGCTCTGAGAGCACAAGACGTCTGCCAAGGATACACACTCCTGCAACAGCAGCATTTTACGCCTGGATAGATTTACAGTGGTGTTGTCGTGTTTCTACGTTGGCTATGTTTTGTCACTATTGAACTTTACGGAAATCTAAGACGTGTGGCATTGTGGAGTGCAGACTTCCACCAAGCCCGAGTGGTGTATCTTGCAGCGTTAGCGAAAGGGAAACTGATTTCTTAGTGCCGGGCTCTCATTCAGATCCACTCCAAATTGCCGCTCCATGCCACCAATTATCATGGAAATCAGCGTGGTAGGTTTTCCTGCTTAAAGTCAGATAAATAAACAAACAAACCCGACCACTCTGAAAACATAACCTCCTTGGCGGAGGTAATGACGGGTTTATTTTATTTTATTAACCGGCTGTAGGGACTGGCACGGTTGTCAAAAACCGGTATCTACATGCAGTTTGAGGCTCAGCATTTTATTGTGTTTTGGATTTTGCACAGAATTGGAGAACTGCAGGAAGTGATGAAGGACATCAGCAGTAGGCAGCGTGATCAACACTGTATTTCTACGGAGATGGGTGACTTTGACAGGTATGAAGTAAGCTGATGTCCAGTTGCGTATCCAGAGGATGGAACTGCATTTAGGTTCACGTCCATCTGTCTCATAGGGATGGAGAAACCTCGACCACTCCCAGCGTAGCTGCTATCGTACTGGACAAGTTGTCCTTTACATCTCCGGTCTCCAAGGATCTGCTGGTGAAAGACTTGAGTCTCAGGGTTTATGAGGGTACCCACCTGCTGGTGGTGGGAAACACGGGCGTGGGGAAAACATCTCTCCTCAGGGTCCTCAGCATGCTGTGGGAATCTTCAAACGGTATTGAAAAGTATAGAAAATTTATGGCGTACTGCTTTAGTGCTTTTATACTAATAGACAGTCCGTTTAGTAATCCATAAAATAATTTTTACACGGCCATCATTAGTATTTAAACTAAGAGGAAAGATTTATGTATGTGGATAAATAATTTTGGCTTGTTATAAATATTTGAGCGTTTGATGATCATTCCTGCTGCATTGTTCCCAGGCTCCGTTCAGATGAACACCTGTTTTGGGCCGAGGGGAATCATGTTCCTGCCCCAGAAACCCTATTTGACTGACGGAACCCTTCGAGAACAGGTGAGTTCCTCCATGCGTCCTCTAGGAAACTTCCAGCACCTCAAGATGGACATGAAGCCCTAGTTTTGTCCCTGTAATGGAAATCCAACACTTCAGGATGTTTTGCTATAGGAAACCGATTACTTACAGTACGTATAGGTGACATTTATGTTTTTGATTTGTCTGAAGGTGATCTTCCCTTTGAAGGACAATAATCCAGTCACAGGTATGATTAACTTCATTTGAGTTGCATTATTTCTTTTGCAATAATTTATTTCTATGTTTGAGTCAAACGAGTAACTTCTGTACAGGTTCTGTTGATGACGAGAGAATTTTGCGATACCTGGAACTGGCAGGGATGGTAAGCGTTACGCGCAGATTTCGATATCGGTTGTTATACATATATATATATATATGTATATTTTGTTGTGTTTGCTTCATGTAATCACTCTGTGTATTTCAGTCGAGTCTTTTGAACAGGACAGGAGGTCTGGATGAGAGAGTGGACTGGAACTGGTGAAGTGCAACTGCCGAACCTTCACTCGGCTCCTACTGATACTAATCCAAATAATACGTTAATAATAAACAACGAGCCGGGTTAGTGAAAAGATTTTTTTTTTTTTTTAATCCCAGGTATGATGTTTTATCACCAGGAGAGATGCAGAGACTTTGCTTTGCTAGACTTTTCTACCTGCAGCCCAAATACGCAGGTGACTGTCCGACGGTCATTGGTTATCAACCGAACCTGAGAAACGTTGCGTTGAGTAATTAATGCTTGTGGTTTCAGTGCTGGATGAAGCCACCAGCGCTCTGACGGAAGAAGCTGAGCAGCAGATGTACAGAGCTTGTAAACAGCTAGGCATGACTCTGATTAGCCTGGGTCACCGGAGCAGCCTGAAGCAGGTAACCAGCGCTCAGTTACACATTTGAACAACCTGGTATTATATACAGTACAGAGGTGCCAACATTTACGGTTTAACTGTAGAATGTTTGACGTCCTAATTCGATACGGGCGACAAGGGAAAACTACACGTTTCTGTTTATTAGGGCAAAAATGAAACGTTCCGTTGCTGGCTAATGGTGCGGTATCCTCAAAGTTCAATCTTTGTACCTGTGCTAGGTTTCATGAGGGAACGTGAATGTTGTGTATCTTTAAAAACTAGAAAACCCAGGCTACACCTTTCTACCAAGTTTCCTGAAAATCCGCCAGCGATTTTATTATTTTTGCATAATTAGATAAGGAATCGTAAATTGCGCATTCTGTATACTTCTGAAAAATAGATTTAATTCCTGCAAATAATACCGGGTGTTTTTTTTGTTTGTTTGTTTGTTTTGTTTTAAACAGCATCATGACGTCATGCTGAGGCTGTGTGGAGGCGGTCAGTGGGAACTCACTAATTTGGAAACGAGGTGAATCTCCGGACAAAATAATGGACCCCCCCCCCCACACACACATAATTTTTGGCAGGGAAAAAGTGTGATATGTTTTTATTTCCGTTTACCGATAAAACATGTGTCAATAGAATTTTCACCCTGAAATGTTGTCATCAGGTGAGGAGCTCCGAGTCCGATACGTTTTCATTTCAGGAAGTGAAATTTGCCACTGGAATCGTACGCATATGAACGTGGACAATAATAATAGTGGCAAAGGGACAATCATTTCTTTAATCGATTCAGTTGATTCATTGAACCGATTCAGTGTCAGAATGAACCCTTTTGTAATTTTTATATCAGAATGAAGTAAGTGTACATTAATAAAATATTTTGCATTGCACTTCATTTAAACTATGCAACATGTGCAGTCGTGATTAAATGTGCAACATCGTGTCAACATTCTGTCTTCAAGGCCTATGAATCAACCCTGTGTAAAAATGTGTATGCCTCCAGTTCAAAGTCTAAGCGACTACATGTGGATTAGATGACATTAGGTTAGGACATTTGATTGAAAGTAGAGGCATGAAAGCAAAATTTATGTACTTAATGCCATTTTAGTAACTCAAATAACCACTCTCTGAAACGGTGGTGAGTCGAAAAGCATCTCAGAACTAGAGAGTCAAGAACTAGGATCTGAGGCTCGCTGAAACTGGACAGTTGAAAGTTGGAAAATCATCGGCTTGCTTGCCGAATCTCAGTGTTTTTGCTGCAGCATCAGAATTTCTTGTCAACAGCATGGACACTTCAGGCTGGTGGGGGTGGCATGATGGTGTGGGGAATGTCAAGTATTTTTGCATGCCATTTTTTTTTTTTTACCCATCTCATAAGAATGTGCCAAAGTCATATGATGCAATGGCACGCCGACAAGGACTGGACTCTTAAACTAAATATCAGCTAGCACGTCATTTCTAACGAATCGTTACCACACCATGCACATGACGAATCATTTAGTAGCAGCGTCCTGCTAATCAACAATATCTTTTCCGAGCACTGAAACCTTTTATTAATAGTGGAGTAGTCAAGTGTATTTTAATTACACAATACTTGTCACTTTGTAATAAGCGGCTGTTACATGCTACAGCTAATAGGTTTACGTGTGTGCTGATTTTATTTTGGGATGTGATGCCACATGCCAGTGCCCTCTGCTCCCCCCCCACAGTGATGTCATGCTTCTTGTATAGGAGACTGTATAAAAGGATTGAAGGGCATCCAGGACTTGTTCAGCAGCAATTCATTCACGAGATTTACAATTGTTTTTTTAAGTATTGTTTTTCTGTAAAATGGACACAAATATACAAAATTGAACCACCACTAATCCATGCATCTTTCTTAATTATTTTTTCCTCCAGTGTGTTTTGATTTCAGATTTGCTGCTAGATTGTTTGATTTGTTTATGAGCACAGGCATCCGGATATCTTTTATTCCGTCCTTTTTCGTAAGCGTTTTTTTTTTTTCCTTCTCCCTCCTTTCTCACTCTAGGAGTGGCTTTAATGAGGGCAAAATATTACAAATAAATCCTCAAACAAGACAAGATTGTGGTGACAGCTTTAAATAAACAAATAGTAAAAACATTTCAAAGCGTAAACAGCTAACCCTGTCATAAAATAATGCAAAAATCGAAATTCAGTCTTTAAAAAAAATTGTTTTAATGCTATCAAAGTGTTTGTTTTCTCAAAAAAAGAAGCAACATTAATTTAATTCGATTTAATTAAGTTAATTAATTAATTACAGCCAAGGAGATAGGACAAACAAATAAATAGACTTAAATATTTCATTTCATTTAAAATGTAATTTATTTTAGTTTAAGTTAAAATATGTAATATAATAAATGTTAAAATAATAGTTATTTATTGGAAGGAACGTTAAAGCTGAGAGTTTTACTGTAAAGCCCCTTTAAAGTTGGAATATTTCTTTCTTTTTTTATTTCTCAAAACCTTCAGACTTTACTAGCTGTGGAAAACTCTTCGTTATGCAAGTTGTGTCTTTGGAAGCGGGAACAGGATTAAAGCTGGGACATCATGTCGAGCCTGTAAACAGTCGGAGCAGTGGAGATCCGCGAGAGCCATGCAGGTCTCAGTGCTTGAGTTTCAGGCCACTTTAAATACGAACCAAACTGGACCTGCTGCTGTCAATCATGTGCAGGACTGGTGCCTGGGGCCTGGGAAAAGCCCGTCTGCCTTCTGCCTGAAAACAGCCCAGGCTCAGTTTTTCCACTGGCGTGCTGGTTGAGATAAAGAAATATTTTTACTCACTCACGGACAAATGACAAGGATTTGCTGCTGACTGATTGCATTTTTTGCTCTTAAATGAGTTACAGAACTGAGTTTTTTTTTTCTCATCGAATAAAGAACAAAAGTTTGGTGAACTTGCAAAAACTTTGGATAACAGAGATGTGATTGTGTCTGTCATTATAACTATCAAAATACTTGAAAAAGAATAAGAGAACTGACTTTTCTTCTTATAATGTTCAGGAACTTCATATGACGCAACTTCCTGTTGAACATTTGACTCTAAATTTAATAAATTTAGAGTCAATAAATAAATTTTTCCTAATTTAATATCGATCCACGTTTTTTTACACCATGAGGTGAATTAATGAGATAATATAAGCAAACTTAATGTAGACAATAATACAAAAAAAAAAAAATAATTTATTGAAGTATCTCAATGATTGAAGGTAAAGTGTAGTTGTAGTCTGTGGAAGCCGTGTACTGTACGGTAAGTGCATGTCATTGTTTTTTTTTTTTTTTTTTAACCCGGTATCTCATTGTTTTAAATCTGTCTCTTTACTAAACTGACACCTTGAATTTGTCATGCCGAACCTACACACATTTTGACTCCATTAGCAATAGTCAGAATTATAAATATTTCCACTAATGCAACATGGAGGTATAAGATTTTTACGGTAATATTTAATCAATTATTCTTATTGACAGTTGATTGATAAATATTAAGTTGAACTGAACTGTTGAAAGAGTCAAGTCAAAATGAGAAATTAAAATAACATCATGAAATAATGAGGCATTAAGTTAAAGTAACAAGATATTAATTACAAATAATGACATCTTGAAATAATGAAATAAATGATGCAAAATAAGAAAGTTAACTCAAAATAAGCTATTAGCTTTACAAAATATATACAGTTGAAATAATGAGATATTATCTCAAAACTAATGACATCTTGGGTTAGAGTTAATAATGTTTCATTACTAGGCCCATAATCTTAATTTGAAATAATGAGATATTGAGTCAAAGTACTAGCTTGAAATAACCTAATTTTAAGGTGCTAAAATTTAGATAATTTAAAAAAAAAAAAAAAACATTTGATATTAGCCAAAAAAAAAATAATATAATTCAGAATAACTTGTTAAAATGAGAACTGAAAATAAAATCTTGAAATAGAGTTAAGTGAGGAAAATAAGGTCAAGTATTGAGAAGTTGAAATGATAAGGTATTGTTTCAAAATTATGAAACATTCACCTGAAATAATGCATCTTGAAATAAGTCATTCAGTGGGAAATGATCAGAACTCGAAATATGAGATAACTAACAAGATTTTTTTTTTTCAATTTTAAGTTGAAAGACTGAGAACTCAAAATAATGATGTAGAAAAGGTAAGTCGAATAAACAAGATATTAAGTCACAATAACATCAGGATTTAAGCTAGTGGAGTTGAAATGACGAGAATTCAAAATATGTTGTGTAGAAAAAGTCAAATCAAGGTCAAAGAAATTGAAAAGAAGCTGAAATTATGAGATGCATGTCAGGTTTTTTTTTTTATCTATTAATTTTTTCTTCAGAACTGAACTGCAAGATTTTTATTTTAAAGAATGTTTTTGGCTTTGAACACATTGTACATATAGTAAATATAATGTAGGTTCTCCGGTAAGTCACGCGCTGCTCCTGGGCTTGTAGCTGTAATTTGGTGAAGATGATGGTGAAGATGGTGGGAGTGGTGGAGATGGTGGAGGTGCTGGAGGGTGGTGAAGATGGTAGAGGGTGGGTGGTGGAGATGGTGGTGGAAATGGTGAAGATGGTAGAGGGTGGGTGGAGATGGTGGTGGAAATGGTGGAGATGGTGGAGGGTGGTGGGGATGGTGGAGGGTGGTGAAGGTGCTGGAGGG
>JAOVYU010000056.1:604169-617184 GCA_025674565.1 Synodontis membranacea | reverse complement strand
GGGGGGGGGGGGGGGGGGGGGGGGGGGGGGGGGGGGGGGGGGGGGGGGGGGGGGGGGGGGGGGGGGGGGGGGGGTGGTGACCTGCTCAGGGGGACAGGTTTATTTTGGACAGGAGGCAGACCGATGTGATATGAGCGCGTCAGCCATTTGTCAGGCTGCAGAGAAAAGAGAATGAGTGAGTGGTGGGTTGGAGGGGGGGAATAACGCAGTGCTCGTTCTCCACCACCACCACATTCCTCTTGTTCCGAACACACTCATCTCCTTCAGCACCTCCCGCCTCTCCACTCCTGCACGCGCGCGCGAGCCAGCGGATTCACCACTTTTCTTTTCTAACCCTCATTTATTTATTTTCACTTTCTCTCCCCCCTCCTCCCCCCCTCCTCCTGATATACTCTTGGATATCTCCGGACTTCATGCCACATCTCGGACCCTCCTGAGGAAACGGTAAGAGCTTCAGATTTCTCTTAGACAAACTTTCACATGTTACGATGTTATGACGGCGCGCGCGTTTGATTCTGCTCATCAGTGTCAGTGACTCGAGTCTGCCTTCATTCAGAGTCTGTGGTGCTGAGTGTGTCGGTGGGGTGAGAGCTGAACCCGGGCAGGAAAGGTTTAGTGACAGAAATGTGAAGTAAATATAAAAGTGAGGTTAAATCAGCTCTTGTTCTGAGGAGGGTCCTGTGGAGCAGCTGAGCGCGCGCCGCTTCTACAAATGGCAATAAAGCGAGACGCGCGCGGACAGCTGGGGCTATTTTCAGACACGAGCTCTAGAGTTAACACCACAAATGTCACACACACACACACACACACACACACACACTCCATCATCTTTAACTATTATTATTATTATTATTATTATTATTATTATTATTATTATTATTGTCGGCATGATAATAAATATTATAATGACAATTATAATAATTAAATAAGTTATGACAATTTATTTATCATTAAAAAAATTCTATTTATATAAAAGTGTCGAGCTGACTTGTATTAATTTCAACAATGTGTGTAAATTTTGTATTTCTTTCAACACAATGCATAATTTTTGGTGGTCAGATTATTATTATTATTATTATTATTATTATTATTATTATTATTATTGGTAGCTATTATTTACTATTTACAGTAATATATTAAATATTATTATTATTATTGTTATTATTATTATTATTATTATTATTATTATTATTATTATTGGTAGCTATTATTTACTATTTACAGTAATATATTAAATATTATTATTATTAGTAGTAAGTATGTATATTATAGGATTTGAAGAAATATACATAATATTGGACAAATAAAGTGCCCTCCACAATTATTGGCACCCCTTGTAATGATTAGTAAAAAGGGTTAGAAAAATCAAGGAAGAAAAAACACATGCCATACAATAATTATTAGTAATCCTGTCAATAATTGTGAACAAAACATAACTGAAGAATGTTTCCAATTTAAATCGTACATTTTTGAGTTGACTGGAGTGTGTAGGAACGTTCGAGCTGTAATCCTGTAACTGGGGTACAAATATGAGGTGACACAAACGGCCAAAGTTCCTTAGTCATCCATCAACGTGGGAAAGGAAAGTGAACACACAAACCAAATGATGGATTAGTGTGTTGAATTTAAAAACAAAAGAAAAAATCAGGGAATGGTTACAAAAAACAGCTAGATGCCTGAAAATGCCAATTCCTACTGTAAGGGCAATAATTATGAAAAAGTGGACATCAGCTGGAACTGTTACACACTTGCCTGAAAGAGGACCTAGTTTTATTTTGCCCCCCACATACACTAAGGAGGATAGTAAGAGAGGCAAAATAAAAAATCCCCAAGGATCACTGTTGGTGAATCACAAGAAAAAAGAAAAATCTTGGGCTTACCAAGTCTCCAAAACCACAATCAGATGCCACCTCAATGCCAACAGATTATTCGGAAAGTATTCCAGAAAAAAAAGCCTTTTATTTGTCAGATAACCACAAACGTAGGTGTCTGGAGTTTGTAAAAAGCTACTATAACTGACTGGAACAATGTTCTATGGTCTGATGAAACACTTGATGGTTTTGGTGTAAAAAGAATGGTGGCTATAATGAGAATTAATCTCAACTGTAAAATAGTGGAGGTTCTGTGATGCTGCGGGGATGTTTTTCAGCCAAAGGCCCTGGACATATTAAAATTTGTATATATATATAAAAAAATAGCACTCCCCCAAAACTAATGTCCATCACTGTGTTTGCAGGAGCCAGTTATGGACCAGAATCTTTTTGGAGGAGCCCCTCGGTTCCTGACCCGGCCCAAAGCGGTCTCCCTCAGTGTGGGTCGGGATGCTACCCTCAGTTGCACCGTTGTGGGGACCCCTGTTCCCGCGGTCACCTGGGAAAAAGACAAACTGCGTATTTCCACTGGAGGGCGCTTCAAAACGGTAGAGGATGGGGATGTGTATCGACTCACCATCTATGACCTGACGCTGGAGGACAGCGGACAGTACATGTGCCGTGCCAAGAATAATGTCGGTGAAGCTTACGCAGCTGTGACACTGAAGGTGGGTGTTCCGGCGGCAGTGGTGGATCGAGCGCCGGTGTTCACGGTAAAGCCTGCCTCCACCAGAGTGGGTTTGGGCGGTGATGTTACCTTTCTCTGTCGTGTGGCAGCTCAACCAGCTCCCAAATTCGACTGGGAGAAGGACGGTCGTTATCTAGGCGAGACCAATCGCATCAAGATCACGGCGGACAACGAGTCCAGCTCCGTGCGGATTCAGAGCGTCAGGAATATGGACAGCGGCACTTACACCTGCCGGGCTCGGAACTCCGTCGGCCGTGCGCAAGCTGCAGCTGCTCTGGTGGTAGACATGCAGGACACGCGACTTCTCAACTCTGACAAAAGCACCTCCCTCTTGTCTCACCTGCAGAAACGCAAAGAGGAGATGTGTAAGGATATTTCCCTTTTCCGAACGACCGAGGGCTACTCCCTGTCCTCCTCATCTAATATCATAGAAGGCCTGACCAAGTCAGGCTTTCCCTCTGATCAGGAGCAGCGGGTCTCTGCTTTGGCTGGCAAACTGCCCAAAGATGTCTTCACCCGATCCTGCATGGTGACCGAGGGCAAGCACGCCAAGCTCAGTTGCTTCGTCACTGGCCACCCCAAACCCCAGATCATCTGGAGGAAGAATGGAGTGAACATCAACGAGGGTCGCAGGCACATCACGTATGAGGACCAAGCTGAGAACTTTGTTCTTAAAGTCCTGTACTGCAAGCAGAGTGATAACGGCCTCTACACCTGCAACGCCTCCAACTTGGCGGGACAAACCTACAGCGCCGTTCTGGTAACTGTTAAAGGTAAGCCTGGCTAGATGGTTTGTTTCCTGGTAGTGCTTATTTTTGTTCTTAGTTTTTATCTGTGAATTCGCAAACCTGAAACTGGAGTGGTAACAATCTTTTTAGTGTTTGTGGGGTTCTTTTGGTGGGGGTAGGGGTGTGTGTAAAATAAGTATTGTAGTTAAATTGGGAAAGACATTTTTTTTGTCATAAAATTGCGCTTTTTTTTTTTTTTTAACCTCTCTGCCTTCTGTGATAATATTTTCAGCAATGATGTCATCCTTGTACTTCTAACATTTATTTAGCAAATATGGAAGGAGTCTCCAGTGTCAGTGCTTTATAACAGTCGGACGTAAAACTGTCACTAAGATCTTATGCGTGGACAAGCCTTCATGACAGAAGACGTTACGCTTTTAATAACATATGCAACAAAATTATTGGCACCCACAAAAACATTAAGTGCAAAATTTGTAACAGTTGGAACCTAGTCAGGAAACAAATTCGTGCATGTGTGCAGGATACCCGTCTGTGTGGAAATGCCTGTACATATCTTCATAGAAATATATCCAAATCCCAGTGCCTCATGATCATTGTAGCTATTTATGTAATTAGAGAACGGCTTGGTGTTTGTACTTGGTGCTCCTTTGCAGTCCTTTGCATTGAGATTTTGTTGTCTAGTCACTTTCTAATAGTTTACTATTTATGCATATGAAAAGCACGGTGAGGTGATGGAGCTTTTTGGTAAAAATACAGGTTTGCCTTCTTGCTGCTAGAAGGTCTATTGCTGTTTCCTGAACAGTTCACAGTTCATCTTTGGCAGCATTTCTAAGCACATCTCGGAGCAGAGCTACAACGTAATCACAGGCCGCCATCGTTCTTCAGGATGGTGTCACATTGCGGCTATTTTTTGCATGTGTTGAGTTGTTCACACTTGTTCAGCATGGTCAGTGGAGACACTCCGTCAGAAGGGCCTGGAAGATTTTCCAAAAGAACATTTTTTTTTTGTGTGTGCTTTTTGTTCCTGTATTGTTTGAGTCCGTTTGATTAGATTAACATGAACAAATGGACAAATGTGAGGCAGCGGCATCAAAATAAGTGCCCCACATTTCCTGAGAATTCCTGATGTGCAGTTAAATAAATTCAACAAGTCTGTTTGCCAGCCACTGATGATGGCGATCTATCGATATTTTTTTAATATCTTCTACAAATCTCTTTCTGTAGTAAATATTTATCCCAAAGACCTGTTGAGTTCTTGGTTTTTAAGGTATCGAGTTCCTATAATGGTAGCGCTAATTTAAATACATTATCATTTCTATAGTAACAGCCAAGTCAAAGGGAGCTGTGTAGTTGCTGACATCGTGAATTTTTCTATGAAGATGTGTTTATTTAACAGTAGTCTCCCGCGAAAGAGTTTTACAACATGAAGTTATCCAACAAGACGTTTACACTTAGCATCATAGTGCCGCGGAAGTCCAGTTCCCCCCCGGGTCCGCGAATGCTCGCGCCTGTAGCACAAACTAAATAAGCTAAATCTGTCCCTAACGGCACTCGTACGCGATAGGTGTGTCTAATAAAGTGTATGCAGTGTTGTAAAAAAAAAAAGGTTACGTGTATTTCATAAAGGGGTATATAATACCATATGAACATTCTGTTCAGACTTTACACACAAGTATTATAGTGTGAAATCTTCTAATTCTGCTTTTGCTCCACCAGAGCCAACAGTGGCATTTAAGAAGAAGCTGCAGGACGCGGAGGTGAAGGAGAAGGAGACGGCCATGCTGTTGTGTGAGGTGCCCATGCCAAGCACTCAGACCTCCTGGTTCATGGAGGAGACACGCCTGGAGCAGAATGCAAAGTACCACATGGAGCAGGAGGGCACGCTGCGTCGTCTCACCATCCACAACGTCACGACCAACGACGACGCCGTGTACATCTGCGAGATGGAGGAAGGGAGCCGCACAGTGGCTGAGCTCACTGTTCTGGGTACAGTACAAAGAATTCTAAAAGAGTACTAAGAGTACTAAATTGACTCTTGATTTTGACTTTCTATAGTTTTAAGAACGGCTCTGACGGCATGACAAATCATACTCTAGGTGTATATTAATGTCGTCGTAATAAGATTATTGTTTCTGTAGTGACAACGAAAAGTTTATAGTGTACGTCTGCATGTCTATGTTCAGGAAAAATCACAAAGAAGTTGCCCAGAAGGACAGTCGTGCCGGTGAGCGATACGGTGATCTTCTGCGTGGAGCTCGAGCACCCTGTCGAAGATGCTTATTGGACCAGGAATGGAGAGAAGCTGAAGGAGGACTCCAGGGTCATTATTGCTCACATGCTAAAACAGTACACGCTTACCATCCGTGACTGCACCGCAGAAGACTCGGGCGAGGTGGCCTTCATTGCCAGAGACTGCAAGACCTCCACACGATTCTCAGTTACGGGTGAGGAACAGTCATTCCGTACACATGTTCTTGGTGATTAGTATATTATGTCCTGCATGAATATCTCTTTTAGCGTTCACGTTTAAACAGAAAATCTCGAGGTCGATTTTTCTTTAAACCGTTGTGTTGTTTTTGCATTTCAAGTTATCACATATACGAAATGTGCTCTATGAATACATTTTTTGTCATTATTATTAGTGAGTTTTATAATTTCAGCACCGAGGAAGCATCCTCCAGATCCACCAGTCAAACCGATTGTGTTGAACAAGACTGACAACTCCATCACTCTGAGCTGGTCTCGGCCCGACAGCGAGCGGCCCGTACCCATCAACGGCTACGTGGTGGAGAGGAGGAAGGTGGGAGCTCAGACGTGGGTGCGAGTCACAGGCATGGAGCTTGTGTCAACCAGCCAGTACACCATCAGCAACATCACAGAGGAGAGCAGCTACCAGTTCCGCATTTCAGCCAGTAACGATTTTGGTCAGAGCGCTTATCTGGAGGTTCCTGGAACGTATTATCTTGGTACGTGGACTTCGCCGATAATTGTATTACAGGAATGTCTTTTCCAGAACAATAAACAGTTCTCAGTGATGCGCATGTCACATCCTGTGTTTGTGCAGAACCAACTGCCTCCGTGACGTCAGGTCTGCGCAGCTGCACTGCCGTGACCGGTGAGGAGGCCACCTTCAGCGTGGAGCTCTCCGCGACGTGCTCTGGAAGTTGGACGCTGAACGGTCGGCTGATACGCAGCGGCACAGACTACCTCATAACTCGCTCGAAGACCACGCACACGCTGGTGATTAGGGAGGTGACCGCGTCACTGGATGGAGCGCAGGTCAAATTTGTGGGTGGAGGATCAGAAAGCGTCTGCACTCTCAGTGTTAAAAGTAAGAAGTATAATTAGCAATTAATAATAAACCACAGTGGAAGATAATCAAAGTCAACTCGCACCATCCACGATGTTATTCTCATTTTAGTGGCCCCGGCACGATTTACCAAGAAATATTCTGAAGTGGAGATCTTCGCGTTCAGCGCTCACTCGTCTGCCCAGCTGTACACAGAGGTGTCAGATGCCAGCATCCAGGTAACAACAGATTAAATGACATTGGAATGTCATTGGGTTATGACATTTTTAAGTGCTTATAACACACCTTCGGATCTGCTTTCAGTTTTTTTCAGTCACACAACTTTTTGAATTATTTTATTAAACCGCAGGCACCAATCAAGTAACTGTTTCAATATTTTCAGTGCGAAGTCAGACAGGCGCACACTGTGGCATAGATATGATGATCAGTGTCCATCAGCTACCACTGTTTCTTCCAAAACGCTCAGCATATGATTTTCTTGTGTAGACATATGATTGTCCTGATGAAAACGCTCTCCCTGTTCATCACTCACCCACCATGCCAAGATTTTCTGGAAAGAACTCGAGGTGTGAGTGCAGGAAGTGTATTTTCAATGACATGCGACAGCCCAGTTTCTGGTAGGAATCAAGCAGATGCTAAACTCCTTCCTTGTATGCAGGAGACTTGTGGATGCCCAGAAAGTTTTCGCAGAGCCACTTGAACGCCTCCCAAGCTTCGAACTCGGCTGTTGAGAGAGTCTGTTTGAAGCCTTCATCCTGCAAAACGGACTTGATCTGCAGACCTATAAATATCCCTTAATTCATTTTTGCAGCGCTTATGCTTGGAAACTTTTCAGCAAGGTACTGAAAACCTCGTGAGTTCACTTTGCCCATGGCCTTGACAAGATTCTTCATCAAACCTAGCTTGATATGGAGAGGTGGAAAAAATATTTTATGTGGATCAACCAGAAGCAGAAACTTGACACTGCTTTTTCCTGGCTCGTAGGCATCTCGTGGCTGCCAGTCACGCTTGACATAATGTTCCGCAGTAGATCAGCTGTCCCACCGGCACAGCAAACGGCAGTATTTGGTGAATGCTCCTTGCATCCCATTTTATATGCGACTGATTCAAGCAGCGTCTTCATGTTGTTATACAGTAGTACTCCTTTAGATGAACAGAATGGGCAATCGGCACACTTGGTTTGGCATTTCCGTTATGGAGTAGGACTGCCTTCAAGGCTCTTTGTGAAGAACCAATGAAGAGACGCCATTCAGCTGGAACATGCTCTTGTGACAAACTACTGAAGAGTCCGTTGATGTCATGACAATAGCACAGTGATCCATCAACAGTGAAGAACGCCGTCAAGTTATGACTTTGACTTCTGTAGTGAATTACAGTAGCACCCTTGGCAAGCAAATGCTTCTGCTTAAGCCTCGAAGCAAGAAGTTCTGCTTTGTCTTTCGACAGATTTAGATCACGAACGAGATCGTTCAGCTCTGCTTGTGTAAAAGTCTCTGGTTCTGAATCTTCTTCGGCCACATAATCAGGATCTGATGACTCTGGATTGTAACCAGATGCACCTTGACCGTGTTCCTCATCACCTTCTACAGAAGCAAGTCCATCATATGGCGATACAGGAACAGGCAATGAGTCATCATGAGGAACAGGCCTTATTGCAGGATCCAGGCTGGGATATACAATTTTGTGCTTATTTTTGCCTGAGAATCCTGTTGTATTCATGCGGCAAAAATAGCAATCATTGAGATGATCTTGTGGTTCGCTCCACACCATCAGGATTGCAAATGGCATCGCTGCCTTTCGCAGATTTAGCCAGTCATGCAGTCCATTGGAACAACTGTTGCAGCCCAAGATTTATCCTGGTCACCCAATGGACAGCCAAAGTACAATTTGTATATCTTCTTAAGGTCTGTGGTAATTGGGCGAGGTTGTGCTTTCGTCGTGAATGAACCACACACGTAACAGAAACTGTCTGGATGATTAATACAATTTCTACGCATGGTAGCAACTGAAATCAATAGCAAATAATGACGTCTGTAACATAAAACGCAGGGATCTGTCGTTAAATCTGGTAATATGCTTAAACTAATTATACCAACTATCACGCAATATATAAGTAGCTTATACGGGCTAGGGAAAAACTAAACACAGATTTCAGATAAACACAGTCACGACTAATTTCCGACCTATTTCCAATTTACCATTCTTATCAAAGGTTCTAGAGAAAATAGTAGCTGCACAACTTCATACTCATCTAAATAATAATAATCTGTTTGAACAATTTCAGTCTGCCTATCGTCCGTCTCATAACACTGAAACCGCTATGATTAAAATCACCAATGATTTATTAATGGCCGCTGATTCGCGGCTTCTCTCTATCTTAGTGCTATTAGATTTAAGTGCGGCTTTTGACACCATCGCTCACAGTATTTCGTTGCAAAGACTGACCTCTATAGGTATCACAGTCATTGTTTTAACTTGGTTTAACTCTTATCTGTCTGACAGGTCTCAGTTTGTACAACTTAAGTCTTTCAGATCTCTGACCACTGGAGTCTCTAAGGGTGTCCCACAGGGCTCTGTCCTGGGGCCTCTTCTATTTATTATCTATCTGTTACCTCTTGGTGGTATTTTTAGGAAATATGGTATACAGTTTCACTGTTATGCAGACGATACCCAACTCTACCTGTCTACAAAGCCGAATAACGCTATTCCACCTTCTTCGCTTCAAGAGTGTTTGTCTGAGATTAAAATTTGGTTTGACAGAAACTTTCTTCAGCCGAATAAGGATAAAATCGAGGTTCTCCTAGTTGCCTCTAAGTCAACCTTGGCCAAACTCAGTTACTTCTCTCTAGAAATCGACAGCACTCTAGTATCTCAATCCTCCCAGGTTAAGAGTTTGGGGGTTATTCTTGATAGCACCCCGTCTTTTAGGTCGCACATCAACAAAATCACTCGCTTATCTTTTTTTCAATTTACGAAATATTAATCGTCTACGACTCATCTCTTACCCCAACGAGCACCGCTGTTCTCGTACATGCATCCGTCACATCCCGTATTGATTATTGCAATGGGATTATTGAAAACTCATTTATTTAAACTTGCTTATTCACTTTAATATTTTATTTGATTTTACTTTAAGTGTACGTGCTTTCTAATTATGACCTTGTTAACTTTTGTCTACTTTGGAACTGTTTTATGTTTATTATGTGCTTCTGTAAGGTGTCATGAAAGGCACCATTAAATAATCGGAGGTCTATATTATCATGCTCATTCTTAATAAATTTCCAGTTTGGAATTAAGGAGATTAGGGAAATTGCTGTGAATTAACACTTGATGTATGATGAAAAGAATCAACTTTGGGCTTGTCTTTGTGGCCCACAGGTCTCCTGGATGAAGAATGGTAAGGAATTGAGGATGGGCAAAAAGTATGAGGCCTCCAGTGTGGGATGTAAACGCACGCTGACCATTCATAACGTGACTCATGAGGACGCAGGGGTTTATGAGTGCGTGTGTGACGGTGACAAGATGTCCATCCAGCTCGCTGTCAAAGGTAACTAAAGCTTTAAGGAATATTCTATTCGGGTGAAAAACAAATTAGGATTAGGATTAAAAAACAAATCCTTTGTGAAATAGCAGCTGAAATTTTGAGGATGATATCGATATACATTTGAAATTAATGAAGCCTGGTGTACAGCCCATATTTAAAATGTATCTATCTTTTAAGAAAAAGGTAACATCTTGTACATGAACAGTTCCCTAGTGTGCTCATTTTCCATTTCTTTAGTGGGAATTATTGAGAAAAAGACAGCTTAAGAAATAACTACTGAGAAGGAATGAAAGAAATCAGAGGGGAAAAAAAATGTTATTTAAATAACTTCATAAAGATTTTTTTTTTCTTTTAATCCGTCATCAGAGGAACCAGCAAAGTTTGTGAACAAACCCAAGACTCAACCCCTGGAGGTTTCTCCCTCGATGGGTGATGTGGCACTGAGTTGTGAGGTGGAGTCGCCTACAACTACTGTTGTGTGGAAGAAGGAGCATAAAGAAATGGCGGAGGACAACAGGGTGACCTTCGTGTCCCAGGGGACACAGAGAAAGCTGGTTATCAAAGGAGCCAAGCAGAGCGATGAAGGACACTATTCATGTGAGAC
The DNA here is from genome assembly GCA_025674565.1 of Synodontis membranacea. Classification (NCBI taxonomy): domain Eukaryota; kingdom Metazoa; phylum Chordata; class Actinopteri; order Siluriformes; family Mochokidae; genus Synodontis; species Synodontis membranacea. Next base: position 606,418 of record JAOVYU010000056.1, on the reverse strand, counting down.
GACGGAGGACAAGGTCACATTCAGGGTCAAAATACAAGGTAAAGCCAGCGCTAATTAGTCTGGGGAAAATAAAAAAGTAAACGGACAGAGTTAATTTCACAAAAGCGGCACGAGAACGAACAAAATTAAACAACGGACATAAATATTTGCTTGAATGGTTACTGTAATGCGCAGATATATTCGTGGCGACATTAAGTTTGGCTTAAATGTGCAGTCGATATGAGCTACATATGAGAAACTCGGGCGGTCTTCATAATCAAGGACATCTAGCAGAGTGGATGAGAATAGAATCAAAGGGAGAAGTGTGGTGTAGAACAGAACAAAGTAGAGTTTACAGTAAAGTATAGTTTACACAGCAAAGTACCCCAGGATAGAAGGGAGTACGATGGAAAAGAAGACGGTAGAGTGGAACAGAACAGGAGAGAAAGTTGAGTAGGAAAGAAGAGACTAAAGTGGAGTCAAAGTAGAGCAGAGAACAGAACAAACTAGAGTAGAACTTAATGAGAGAGTAGAACCAGAGCGCGGTGGAACAATACGGATGCAGTGGAGTAAACTAACGTAGAGTTTAACACAATGGAACATAGTACTATCATGCCGTGGAACAGAACAGGATGTACAGCGGAACCCTCCGGTACCGGTCCGTAAATCATTTGGTACCAGGCCACAAAGAAAAAATTCCGTGGTTAAAATGATGGTTATTTTTCTTTTCATTAGTCTTCCAGATCTTATTTTGAAAAATGACGGTTTCGGAAATTTGCTGGAGTAGAAGTGAATAAATTCTACTAGAGTAGAGAAGAGCAGAATATAAAAGAAAATAACAGCATGATGGAGGTGAACAGAGTAGAATTGAACAGAATAGATTTCCAAATATCCAAAAGCACAGCTGTCCAATCTATGTACGGGCATTTGTAGACAGTGTGTGTCCAAGTCGATATGGAGCTTAAATCATTCTGGACGTTCACTTAATGATTGTTCTTTTAGAAACTCGGGCCACTTTCATCAACAAGGACACCTATCAGAAGGAGGTGAAGGTTTCTGCCTCTCAGAAAGCCACGCTGAGCTGCGAAGTGTCCGACTCCAAAACCGAGGTGAAATGGTATAAAGATGGCAAGCAGCTGATCTCCAGTAAGTCCGTCCACACGGAGACGAAAGGCAAAATCCGTCAGCTGGTGCTGGACAGCGTGGAGAAGAAGGACGCAGGAGAGTACACCTGTGAAGTCGGCAATGAGAAGCTGGTCTTTAAGATTCACGTGATGGGTATGAAATAATAACTGAACTAATAGGGAACCTGTTTAATGTGATTTACAGTATATAAAGGTACCCAAACCTGACCAAATATTCTGGAACAAAAACTTGGTTGTTGATTACCAACATTAGATAGGTTAACTAGCTAGGTCCTGTGGGTTAAAGTGTAGCCTCTAGATAACATGATTCTCCAATCTTGGGCATAATAGTACCAAAGCTATAGAATTTATTTTGTAAGCATGAACCGAAACACTCGGCGTTGTGCTGTTGTTGGGAAATGATCAAAGACGGGACGGTCTGATAAAGCACCATTTACTCCTTCCCCTACAAATGTTTGTTTATTGTTTAACATCATGCACTTTTTATCCGTTTGTAGTCGCCTTTAATATTGTAGAATGTCAATGTTTTGTCTGGGTACACGTCTTCACTCTAACACCTGCCCCTGTAGAAACTCAAGCTCTAGCAACCTTTGTGAACAAGGACTCCTATCAGAAGGAGGTGAAGGTTTCTGCCTCTCAGAAAGCCACGCTGAGCTGCGAAGTGTCCGACTCCAAAACCGAAGTGAAATGGTATAAAGAAGGCAGGCAGCTGATCTCCAGTAAGACCGTCCACACGGAGACGAAAGGCAAAATCCGTCAGCTGGTGCTGGACAGCGTGGAGACGAAGGACGCAGGAGAGTACACCTGTGAAGTCGGAAATGAGAAGCTGGTCTTTAAGATTCAGGTGGCAGGTATGGAAAATGCCTTTTCCTTCTCTTTTTGATCGTTAGTCAAATTCAAATTCAAATTTTATTTGTCATGCACAGTAGGATATGCAGTGAAATGCTTAAACGACCGCCGTGACCTTAAAAAATTACAAATCATAAAAAAAAAAATTACAAACTTATAATTAAGGAAATATGAATAAAAATAAGTACAATAGAAATATAATTAACTAGTATAAAAAAGATAAAATAATAAAATAAAATAAAATAATAACAGTAGAGTGAAAATAAAATAAAAACA
>JAOVYU010000056.1:573543-591429 GCA_025674565.1 Synodontis membranacea | reverse complement strand
ACCTTACTGTACTTGCCACTTCTCTTTCTGTGTTATCCAAATCGTCAGTTCTTCCAGCCATTTTCACTCATGAGTTGAAGGACCAGAAGGCTTTGGAAAAGGAAAGTGTCACATTGTCCTGTGAGCTGTCGAAACCTGGAATACCGGTTCAGTGGCGCAAAGGGGAAGTAGACCTTTGTTCTTGCGCCAAATATGAATTCCGGCAAGAAGGCCACCTCGTCCAGTTGATAATCCATGACCTTGACCCTGAAGACTCTGGAGACTACACCTGCGACTGTGGGGATCAGAAAACCACGGCACACCTTGAAGTGAAGGGTAGGATTTTAGCAAATCCAAGGGCATTCCTTATGAAGGATGGCACAGCAGGTTTTTCATTTTCCTCCCCTTGAACTCCCCCTCTTCACTTTGCAGCATTACCAATTCTGTTTAAAACCCCTCTGAAGAAGCTGGAAGCCGAAGCCGGGGAGACGGCCGTATTCCGATGTGAACTCACCAAACCGGGAGCGCCTGTAGTGTGGAGGAAAGATCAGAAGATCCTACACTCCAGCAACAAACACCAGTTAAGGCAAGACGGGCTAGTGGTCGAGCTAGTCATCTACAAGCTACAGGAGTCAGACTCAGGAGAGTATTCCTGTGATTCTGGGTATGAAACGACTTCTGCCCAACTCACTGTAAAGGGTAGGAACCAGTATTCCACATTCTTAATTGGCAGCAGTGCCGTTAAACCCTCTACCTCCATTCCGTTCCACTTGCTGCATGGTTCGACTGACATTTTATACAGTTTTCCTTGTTAAAATTCAAGGACGCTGCTTTTCCCCACTTTTCCTTTCTTTTCCTTTTCATTTCCTCTTGCATGGGACGCTCTTCTCACATGATACTGTATACTACTAATTTCACCAAATGTCACCAAATCTGTGGATGCATGATTTGTTTGGTGTGAATGTAAATGCCGTGTCTTACATGAATGTGAATTTGGTACAATCCTAAACCCCATTTTAATGCTCTATATTGTTGAGTAATCTATAATTGCTAGTACACTTTACACTGTAAAATCTAACTTTTAAGCTACTCTATATAAAGTTTTCTTTTCTTTGGAACTATTGTGCACTTTTTGAATTAGACAGGCTTTTAAATAACCTACACTTGTAGTTTGAACTCTGAATGGGCAAAGGTTCGTGAACAACTGACCATCATACCTGACCATCACAAGCAAGTGATTTTCCACTAGATTTTGGCACGTGGCTTTGACGATTTGTTTCCGTTCAGCCACAAAAGTGTTATTGAAATCAAGTACTGATGTTGGATAAGGAGGCCTTCCAAATTTGTGGCAACAGTTTGAGCAAGAACCACATACTGTATGGGTGTGATGGTCAGGTGTCCATAAACTTCTGGCTAAATAGTGTATTTGTATTGACAGTACTGAAAAGTTGTCATAAAATGCAGATCCCTGGAGAGCAGTGATGCGCGGGTTGATCCGAAATGACTTCGGTTACGAGTCATCCAAAAATATTTTTAATGATCGCGGTCGGTCGGGTCGCTTGAAATAACAGAGAAATCGGCAAAAACAGAGGAATCTATCCATCGTCGAAGATCGTCCGCATCCAACCCCCCCCCCCTGTTCGACGATCGTCCACCCCCCCCCCCGTCGACGATCGCTCGCCACCACCACCCCCGGCGATGAGTACTACACAGGAGGCGGGTCGGGTACAATACTTCCTTATTTTTTTTGCGGTCCGGGTTCCGGGCGGGTTAGTTGAAAACGTCGTTCGGGTTCGGGTTGTTTATACATTGACCCGCGCATCACTGCTGGAGAGGCCTCAGAAAAAATTAAATTCACACACACAATGGAGCTCATTTCTCAAGATGGAAACAGACTACTGTGTTGATAAATTTGTAACGGCAGAAAAAAACCCCCGGCAAGTTAGAAATATAAAAATGCACTGCTCTAAAACCTTGAAATGCAAACAATTTGGACAGAGACGGCAAGCATCAATAAGACATGTAGCTTTTGTTGATTGGTGGTGCAGCGACTAACGGGTATACCATCTTGATGACCAAGGAACTAATCAAGTTTTTTTTAAAAAATGACCACCTTTATTCGAACTACTAAAATACACTTTTGACTCAATGCATTTGTTACCCACTGGCTTAAAATGTATCCCGGATCATGTGTATTAAACAGAACTTGACGTTACTATTGACATCGGGCTGAAGAGCTGCATCGTTAACGAAGGAGACGATGTTTCCTTTGAGTGCTTTGTATCTCACGAAGGCGCCCAGAACGTGATCTGGGAACTTCAGGGGGTTCCTCTCCAGAGCAACGAGATGAACGTAATCCAAGCGGAAGGCAAAAGGCACTCGCTCACTCTAAGGAGTGTGACGGAGAAGGACTCGGGCACCGTGTCCTTCCATGTGGGGAGCCACACTTCGTTTGCTTGTCTCACGGTTAAAGGTAAAACCCGGTCTCCGAAGACTCCACCGACTGCAAGGATTCACGTTTTTTCTTCTTTCTGTCCTGTTAACATCCTCAAATTCCTTTTGAATGTACTGTAACATCTTTTTCGAAGACACTTTTCAGAGATTAATTACATTAATCATTAATTATCACTGAACTGTTCTTGTGAATTTGTTTGACTTGAATCACCACTTGTTTAACTTTTTTTTTTTTAACACTTTTCCTGTCCTTGCCTTGATAATATTAGAGAATTGCTTTTGTAAAGGCGTAAAATATCTTATCCCTCTTACACCACTGCAATTCACCAACTGTTACAAACAATCCTTTATTTATTAAAGAATAATTTCATGTCCTGGAGTCTCAGTTCTAACTTGCATTATAGAAGTTATAAACGGTTGTTCCCTCACCAGCCTTTCCTGAAGTGTTGACACTGCAATTTGCAAATACTAACATCTTCATTTTGTTATTTTACTGTCGTGGAATGTCCACTAAACCTCATCGTTACGCCTACACCCTCACCGGCCTCTCTAGTTTTCCACTCTGTAACATTCTGGTGAATCAGAACTACTGATAAATTGGAGTTATCTGAGTATCGCAGTATATAATTTTGGGTGCAGAGCAAGAATTCACCACTCTGAGGACCTTTAGAGTACAACTGAAGCTTTGTGATCAACCATGATTAACCATGATCTTGTCTTAGAGCTAGTTTTAGCTAGCAGCTACCGCTCATGTTAGCTAGCTGGTTAACGTTAGCCGTACTCCTGGACACCATATCCTACTGACTGATTGTGTATTCTAGCTAATTTATTTTTTTTTAACTCTCTCTTGTGCTCCTAGCTGTCCCGGTGGTGCAATTTATAAACGACTTGAAGAACCAGGAAGCCACGGAAGGCGATAAAGCTACACTATCCTGTGAGACTTCAACCCCCGATGCCCTCGTGACCTGGAAGAAGGATCGAAAAGTCATTTCTGAAGGAGATAAGTACTCCATCCAGAAGAATGGTACAATCCAAACTCTGGTGATCTACAAGCTAACACTGGAGGATGCCGGGGAATACGCGTGTGAGGTCGGGGACAAACGAAGCAAAGCGACTTTGAGCGTCAAAGGTGATCAGTTTTAGTGTTTCGTTGCCTTGTTCTGCTCAAATTCTCACGAGCGGTACTGATTTATGATGCAAAAATCCATGTCAAGATCTTAAAATGACCAAACTATAAAATGGCTTTCGAATGACATGGTTAATAGTCGCATTGTCCTTAGAAAGAGTTGGCTTTTTTTTTTTTTTTTTTTGCGCTTCTGTTTATCTAGAACACGTACGAATTACAAGAGAACTTGCGGACGTCGCAGTGACGACTGGTGAGGACGCTGCGTTCCGCTGTGAGGTGTCCCAGACAGGAGTAACTAATGGCGAATGGTGGCTAGGCTCCAATCACCTACAAAACAATGACTTGAATCAGATCAGCAGCCATGGGAGGGAACACCGCCTAGTGTTAAAAATGGTCACGCCTGATGATTCAGGCGACGTGGCCTTTGTGGTTGGCCGTGAGAGGACTGTTGCTTCTTTGGTGGTGAAAGAGAAACCCAAAGGTAAAGGGTCAGTTCTCTGCAAGTCTTTGGGATAGCGATAGTGGGGAAAACCAACACTCTCATGTGGCTCTCGTGTATGCTTTGGGGGCATGTATGCACAACAGCGCCATGTCAGTATGTCTATGAGCGTTCATCTTAACACTAACATTCATACTGTTATCCAGGTTCTCCAAAAAAGGCAGATAGTATGAATGTATCACGTTGGCTTGTTCAGTTTTGCTTTTTAGATGGCTAAAAGGATGACCAGTGGTTTAAAGAAGTCGGCTTTCATGTCTTTTGCTTGTATACTCGTCTTGTATTCTGTAATCGGTTGCAATTCAGTGAAACGCTACCTCACCACCAACCCTTCCAGATTTACTTAACGTTCCCTTTATGTTCTTCCTCGCGCACTCAACAGAAACCCCGGCCTTCTTCCGCAAGGAACTGGAGAACGTCGACGCTGTCGAAGGTGACACGGTTGCGCTCCGCTGTGAACTTTCTAAGCCTGGTGTCAGCGTCGAGTGGCGTAAAGGGGGAGTAGTCATGCAACCCAGTAAGAAGTTTCAGCTGAAGCAAGAAGGATGCGTACAAGAGCTTCACATATTCGACCTGAAACCAGAGGACAGTGGCTACTACACGTGTGATGCTGGAAATCAGTTAACAACAGCTTCACTTTCAGTCCAAGGTAACGGACGTTTTCCCTTCCCGTCAGCATTTAAAACGCCACGCCTTGTAGCAGGTAGGTTTAAAGTCATAGTCAAAGTTTCACGCAGAAGACGCACAATTTTGTTTAGTCAGTTTTGTGCCCGGATGTAATAAATGCATAAATTCCACCCCTTGCAGAAATCAACTGCACAGATCCAAAGAACATTGTTATACAGTAGCTCGTTCAATATTTTCTCGAAATTTGGCCATTTCAGATCTAAATCGAAATTTTGTTTCAATCATACATTATTTTGTTTCGGGTGTAAGTTTTTACCCTTTGTTTTAGTCATGGTATTCCTCCAAGCATATGCATTAGTGTAAATAGTATAATATAAATCGTTAAACATCTTAAAAAACCACCGGGTCTTTCTTTCTGTAATAAATGACAATTGTTGCTTTGTTTTTCTAGTAAGGTTAGTCAGCAGATTTGGCAGTTTAAATCTTTGAAAAGAAGTAAATCCTTGCCCTCGTTGACGTATCATTATTTCTGAACGTTCAGGGATGCTGTTGATTAGCTGTTTGTCTGTGGTCTCTGCAGAGGCTGAGGTGCTCATAGTGTCTGGTATAAAAAGCACTGATGTCTTTGCGGGAGAGCAGGCAGTGTTCTCCTGCCAGCTGTCTCGCCGTGCCAAAGGGAGAGTCCAGTGGTGGCTGGATGGCACCCGTTTGGAGAACAGTCCCTTCAGTGTTATTGGGGTGGGTGAGGACAATATTCACACCCTCACCCTAAAGAACCTGGCACCGAATGACTCGGGCACCGTCCTGTTCAAAACGGGAAGCTTGACATCCTCGGCTAGGCTGTTAGTTAAAGGTACTGGACCAGGTGGAGGTGTTGAGGGGTGCAGATCGGCTCTTTTGTTTACGGCCCTGCAGCATTGGAGGCAGATATTAGAGACCAGTCGTGGTTGAAGTGCGTGTCCATGAATTTCCTGAACTGACGCGTCTAACAAAAACCCAGCTGACCTTAATTCTCTTTTACTTGTGCCTCGTGTGTCCTGTTTTTTTTAAGTGCTCAGAAATTTCCTCTATCACATATATCGATATCGGCGTTTCGTTGAAAATGTTTTCCGCTATGTGAGAGCCTTTATGATTTTTCTTTTTTTACTACTTAGGAGAGAAGAGGGTGAGGGGAGAATGCTTGTCTATAAATGCTATCTGAAAATACGGACAGGAGCTAAGGTCTTTCTATTGATGGACAATGTCACTTTCTACAGTATAATCAATGAATAATATCACTGTGGTATAAGGGGAATAAAACGCTCCAGGATGTGCTGTTATTGGGAAAATAATCAATTTCAAGTTCGTAATGGTAACTCTGCTTCTCAACATCATTTTCCTGTAACAGACCTGTTGTTTATTTCGTAGTTGTTCTTGGAAAGCTGTTCAATTAACAAGTTAACGTGCTGCAAGTTTTTTTTTTGTTTTTTTTGCTCTCTTGCACAATGTAACCAGTATGCAATAATCAAATGATCTGAATTTTGGAAATTCATGGATGATTTTTACCATGTGTAAGTTAGAAAGGGTTACAGTATCTGGCCCCATAATTCCATTCCACAGATTATGTTTGTATGATAGTACAAGCACCTGACATTAAATCAGGCTGTGAACTGCTTTCGAATTCTTCGGAATGTCCCAGTTACTTCGGTTGAAGAAACGTATAAATACCCAGATGTTTAGGAATACCTTGTGTTTTAGGAATGTTTTAAAATGCTTGCAGAGGCCTCCAAAAGGGTTCGCTCCCCCCCCCCTCAATCGGCTCAATGAGTGTCTTGCCTGGCAACTCACCTGTGCATGGCCTACTACACTGTGGTTCATCATTTCAATCCTCTGAAATGTTTCAGACAAATCTGGAAATTTACAATTCAGCTCGAATTAAAACATTTTCTTTTTTTTTTCCCCACTAACATCTGGTGCAGGATATATCAATGTTAACGACGTGGCTATATGTGTCGTACTTACAATTATAATCGAAGTAATTGATATATAATTTAACTCTTTTAATTAAACTTTTAATGTACAGTATGCAAGACTGATTGAAGGATTTGCCTGGGAGTTCTTAAGAACTAGTGGCTTTTCCCGCATTTACACTTTCATGCTGACTGGCCAGGACCCAACCTGGTTAACCCGTAAAATGTCCTTGCTTTTTGACCATTTTCTCAAGTGTGATCCAGGTGGCCTTATGGTCTCCCATTTAATCCTAGAACCATGGTTACATACCGTACTGTATTTGGCCTACTTACGTAAGTTCCGGGCCATCAAAGCAGCTTCCTTCTGAACTAGTGAAGACTGTCTATCAGGCATCACAAGGGTTGTGACAATAACGTACCGCACAGTGTTCACTTAGCAGTGTTGATATCAACTCTCGGTTGAAGGTAAGAAAAGTTCAGAACACAGATTTTGCTCTCTCTCTCTTGTGGGAGAATAGTGTTGATACTCCAGAATCCGTTAAATTCTCCACAGACCACACAGAATCTGATGAATCAAACGTTCCATATAAGAGATCTGTTGAACGTAGACGGTGAGCTCCATGAGCACCACTCCACAAAACGTATGTATTTAAATGTATGCTTACTCGATCACTTTCTTAACCAAGCGGACCATGCTGTTTTTAGACAGAAGAGCTTGTTCGTGGTACTCCCCATGTTCATCCAACACTGAAATCATCTAAAGGGCAACATCGCCAGTTTTACTACTAGAAAAGTCTGTATGTGGCTACTTAAATTTTCTCGACTGGATGCGTAATCGACACGTTTCTGCGTTCCATTGAGAATCTGGAATAACATGCGGGTTGAGCTCCATGCCAATGGACCGAACGGTCAGATTGCCGATAGTTTTTAGTCCCAGAGCTTCCTCATATGCCGTCAGGAGCACTGTTTGGCTGGTCAACTGCTGTCGTCATTGTTCACACAGCAGCTGATTGGGAGACGATAAGGAGAGTGCACACACACCCTGGCATTGCCGGGGCTCTAAGGCAACATAAAGGTGCCCTGGGTCCTAGAGCTAACCCGAAGGAAAGGACAGTGAACTGGTCACATACAGTACATAGACGTCCATTTTACATCCTCTCATTCAGTACCATGTACAGTAATCGGTTAGTTTAAAAGACCTTAATAGACATAAAATGCTTTTCATTTTGGAGTATAATATAATAAATCTTTAAATACAATTCCATTCAAGATTCTTGAATACGTCACAGATAATACTTCACAAAAAAATACTTTTTTCATTAACCAGTTCACTTTGCTTTATCAGACAACCAACGCATGCACTTCATTTCATTTTCCAAATGGTGTCGTCGCAGCTGAATATCTTAATATCTCGTGACAAAAAAGCGGAGAAAACGAAACCTCATCGAAATCTTCAGCATATGCTTCACTGTGCCACTGTTCCTACTTCACCCACCGTTTATAGATCCTACTGTGGAGGTAGTCAGTGCCATGGAGGATATCGACATAGCAGAGAACCAGCCTGCAGAGTTCATCTGCCAGTTCTCACGGCCAGTCAGGGCCATATGGAAGCGAAACGGGCAACCCGTGCAACCTGATGGGCACAGGCTTATAGTGGAACAAGACTGGACCGTAGCGCGGTTGTACATTAGCCGGGTAACCACACAGGATGTGGGCGTGTACTCCTGTGAGGCAGAAGGGACCTGTGTCGAGGCACACCTAAGGGTGCAAGGTGAGCACGCCTGCAGCCCAAACTCGTATCTGAATATAATAAAGAGTTACATTTTTTAAAACAAGACTAGCCAGGAAACAATGGGGCTGCCAACATCGAGATGCCTTGGGGTTAGATACTGCTCCTTTAAGCATCGCTTAATGGTCAAGATGTTTGTGCATTAAGGAATCTGCCACGTCTATGTGATTGATCAATACGTATCGCAATATGTATGATATGTTGGAGAGCGTCAAACTAGATGAATAATTTTTAAAAACGTGGGCTACGTCTGTCATGGAAGGCATGAAGGCAGTGATGGCTGGTTGTGATATTAGATGAAAGGATTAGGAAGAAATCAAACCCCAGTCCCCTCAGCACATAATTTGACGTACATAAGGGCAATGGTCTGTTTAGCCCTGCTGGCCCGTTTAGAACAGCGAAGCCTGCATTTATGTTTGTAAGGTAATCAGGGATGAAGCTTCTATATCAACTTTATAAGGAATCTATGACTAAAGTGTCATGAAATCTGTAAACTAAAGTTTCATATTTTAACTGGATCTTTTTAAAAGAGAGCGATTGTCCAACTGAGGGGATTATTGGAGCAGTTCTCTGGAGTAAAAAAAACAAAACAAAAAAAAAAAAAACATGATTTATAGATTTTTTTTTGTTCCAAATTTACGTGTCATATAGACAATAGATTTTTAAAGCATTTGGCTTGTCACTAATCTTATGTAATACACTGTCGAGGCTCAGTTACTGACGTTTTTAATTAAAGATGTACTGTTGGTGTTGCATTGCAAATAAAGCACTCCGAAATCTGAACTTGAATAAAAACGTTCACCTCTCAAACCTGTCCTACAGCTAAACCCATTGAGATCATTCAAGGTCTGGATAACGTGGAGACCATTGAAGGTGGTGAGGCACTTTTTGAGTGTTCCCTATCTGCCCCTGAGTCCAAAGACTGCCGCTGGTTGGTTGACGGGAAACCTGTGGAGGAGTCCGCAAAAGTGGAAATCGTTTGCTTCGAGAATGGTCGTCGCCATCTTTTGCTGCTGAAGGACTTGAGAGCTGGTGACAACTGTATGGTAACCTTTCAGGCAGGCACTGCCTCCACCTCTGCCCTCCTCTCAGTTAAAGGTTAGTCTATTTAGGATCTTGTTGAATAGGAACTGGTTGTGTTATTGGTTTTATAGCTTATTTGTATGATAGCCTCTGTAAGAATGCATACAGTAGTTTCTGCGAGAAGAATATTGCCCTGGGCCAAGCACACCACTTGAGACGGGCTCCGTACTGCGTTTATGCAGTCCAAGATGGCGTAGGCAAGACATGAAACGGGAGTTGGGAGTGTGTAATACTGTATGTCAGGCTGATGTGACTGTTACTGTGTAACTGAAGTTCTTTTTTTACCGTTTATAATGTGAACTGTAAATCCAGGGTGGCAGCTGGAAGTGGTGAAACCCTTGGAGGACAAGACTGTTGTTGTTGGCGAGCAGGTGGAGTTCACTTGTGTCCTGAACGAGCCCGTACCAGAGAAAGACGTGAACTGGTACGCTAACGGTTCGGAACTTCGGCCAGATGACACGTGGGCGATGAAGAATAACGGTTGTGCGTGCACTCTAATTCTGAGAAAAGTCCAAGGCCGGTCACCACTAGAGATCACGTTTGCTGCTCAGGATGCAATTTCAGTAGCCAAGCTTGTGACTATTGGTAAGTGCAAGGTTTTGCTAACCTCAGTTAAATTAAGAATTTGATTATTACATGCACTCATGTAATATATTGAATTTTAGCTGTACCTGACCCCCCTGAGGACCCCGAGCTGGTTACTAAGGGACCAACGTCAGTGACTCTGTCCTGGTTCACACCTCTCAGTGATGGTGGAAGCCCAATCCTGGGATACCGCGTGGAGATGCGGCAAGTGGATAGTGCTCTCTGGCAGCCTTGCCATGCGGAACCAGTGTGCAACACTGAGTTTGTGGTGAAAAACCTTATCCCTGGCTCTGGGTACAGGTTCCGGGTGGCAGCTGTTAACTGTGCAGGGATTAGTGACTCTGTCCAGCTTCCTCAAACTGTTACACTTGGTAAGATGTGCCTTCAGAACGCAGTCCCACAACATTAGTGTGACATGAACTGAAAAGTAAAAAAAACAAATGATCAGACTTTTGGAACTCTGGGAATTTGTACAGAACTCATAGGAAGATATAATAGATCATTTGAGCACTTGAGGATTAAAAATTCATATCTTCAGTTATATTAATATGTTTTTTTTTTTTTTTCTATTACATTGCTTTTTAGATGCACCAGTGACAACTGCTGAGAAGTTACATGTCTCAGAGGTCCAAAAGGGAAAGATTGACCGTCTGGAGTTCGAACTTTCATCTGAGAGTAAGCAAGTCATCTGGCAAAAAGACCATCAGGAGATGGAGATGGGAGCCAAATACCAGGTGGCAACAGTGGACAAATCCCAAATTTTGCTCATTAAGGATGTCCAGACAGGAGAGACAAAAACTTCGATAGAGCTTGACCTTGAAGGTATCTCCCCAGGCTTGATTTCAGATGTACACTTGTCTGGTTTTTAGTTTTCTCAGTTGAATGTTCTTTTCCTTCAATTTGATCATTTTGGGTGAATTTCAGTTACCTGCGACAGCATCAGTAACTTGTGACTGTTCTATTTATGTTTTTCTATTTATAGTTAGATTTTAACTAATGTATATTTCAGTAATAATAATAAACATGTTAAATATCCAAATGTACTTGTAGTATTACTTATACTAATGTCTTTCTGATATGAACCTATCTAATTAACGTTGCGAGAGAATGAAAAAGTGAGGGAACGACTTTTTTAAAGCTCTCTCTGATTACAGAAGTTGGCACAGTGATACCCCAGCCCGAGGAGGGTGGCCAGCCTGGCTTGCCCCCTGAGGCTGCCTCTGAGGGAGATCTGCATGTTTTATGGGATGCTCTGGCCAAAAAGCGGAGGATGAGCAGGGAACCCACACTGGACTCCATATCCGAGCTGCCTGAAGAAGATGGTAAAGAGAAGATGCAAGATCAGGAGGGCAAAGGCGTGGAGAAAGAGCAGATCAAAGAGAAAGAGACGCCCATCAAAATCACCCCAGAGGTAAATCTGTACACCAGTTCTGAAGATGAGTCCATTAGTGGAACTTCAAGTTTGGTGTCTTACCTTAAAAAGAGCAGCAAATCCACTGCCGCGGTGATCAGCGAAAGTGAAACCGTTGCATCCCAGAAGCTGTACGAACATTTCCAAATGACCGAGAAATCAGTGCAGCAGACCACAGCGGCACCACCGTTCGAGATCTCTAAAGACGATGACAAGGATGAGCTGCAGGAAGCAGCCATCAAAATCCAAGCTGCCTTCAAAGGCTACAAGGCCAGAAAGGATATGCGACCTGCCTTCAAAGAGGTCTTTAAGGACCAGAACAAAGAACCAAACATGACTATTCATCTTGAGTGTATCGTGGATGGCAAGCCAGACAAAGTTCGCTGGCTGAAAGACGGTAAACCGCTGGTTGATGGCAAGCACCACCACATTGACATATACAATGATGGGACATGCTCTCTGATTGTGCCAGCTGCTACAACTAATGACACAGGGGTGTACACTTGTGAGGTCACAAATAAGTTTGGTGTTGCAGTCCACAGTGGAAAAGTCATCGTTGGCTCGGTGCGAGAGTCATCAGGACGTCGTCCACTAACGCTCGGTTATAGTGCTGACAGCGAGCCCGAGAGCTCCGGCAGCGAGATGGACGAGTCTTTACGTCAGGCAAGCAGGAGGCTCCAGAAGCTGCTTCGTACCCGTCTTCCACCGAAAGTGGAGGAGGAACCGTTCGTGAGCGCCGACGAGGGTGACCTGACGCCACCGGATCCTCATTCGTATCGCGAAGACGACGGCTACATCTACATCCGCTTTGACACCCGCAATGAAGCTCAGGTTGCCTCCCAGCGATTCCAGGAGATGTTTACGCACCAAGGTGTGCCTGTAGACACCGCTATTATTGAAACCGGAGCGAAGATAGAACTTCGCATCAAGAAGATGGGATACAAACAAGATGGTTCCCAAACTCCAACCAAAGAAAAGCCAGTTTTCATGGCGGGACCGCCCGGTATGAGAGATTTAGTGTTTGATTCTTGAACTTGCACCAAGATTTGGTTTATTGTAGCTTTCCTGATTTGAACCTGTCCTGTCTGTGCATGATGGAATGCTTTTTGTTTAGCTACCAAAATTCTGCAATTGTCTGCTATTTTGTGTGAATGGTCTGCACCTGGAGTCCCCCTGGCCTGCACATTTTAGTGTCTGCCTTGCTCCCAACACTGCCGTTCCAGGGATTAAGCGGGTGTGTTAGACAGGGTAAACACTAAAATATGCAGACCTGGGGAACCTGCGATCTACAGTATAGGGCATCTTTTGCTCGAAATTGTTTGCGCTGCTCTGCAATGTTCTGTCATGTGTTCCTTGGGCTCACAGCAGCCCCAGTCTTTCTGACACAGCTTCAAAGCCAGGAAGTCCCGGACGGATATCCGGTCAGCTTTGACTGCGTGATCATCGGCAAACCCTCTCCCAGCATACGGTGGTTCAAAGACGGGAAAGTGCTACAAGAAGATGACCATTATATGATCAACGAGGACCAGGAGGGCTGCCATCAATTGATCATCACAACTGTACGGCCAGCCGACATGGGCGTGTACCGCTGTGTGGCTGAAAATGACAGTGGCATTGCTTCCAGCACAGCGGAGCTTAGGGTGGAAAGTGAGTAAAGTAAATCGCCTCCACCCATGAGTAGAAATTATAAAGGGATGGAATGGCAACCCTGAGAACTCACTTTCTTCTACCGGTGCATAAGTCTTTATGTGGAATGAAGCTTGCATCGACAACACCTGAATGTCTGGCATTTATTAATCAAAGTTGCGCTCAGACAAATCTGATCATACAGTAAATAAGCCTACAACATGTCAGTTTTATTAATCAAATGCCCGGATCCGCACTTGTTTCTGCGCAGCTTTGACGAATAAACGCCAGTGTCTTTAGTCTGAAGGAACTAATCCTTTTCATCTAATCTTAAACTAACCTTAGCCGAATTCAGTGTTACATTCAGAGCTACATTATGTCTATGGTAAGCCTGACATAAGCCTGCAAAAATATTCCAATAGGTGTAACCAGACATCGAAACCGCTTTCTTTATTTGGGACGGTGCAGCGCCTGAGACAAACGTCAGAAATTTTTTCTGACACTTTATGCATAATTATGAATTTTAGAATTTTATGAAAAATAGAATTTTATGAATAATTATGATATATATAATGACAATGCCAGAGTTGTCCTAACGTCCTAACGTATAACAACGCTGTACCTAGACCTAAAGTCACTTGACTTGGGTAAACCTGACACCAAAATCTCTCAAAACCTGTCTTTATGACGAGGAACAAAACTTCCAAATGTTCATCAGCGGGTCAGGAAGGGTTTTGTGTAGCCCTCTGAATCCTACCTACAGTATTGCTGCATGTAGTAATTGAACAGAAATATTCACCTTCCCATCTCCTGTAACACCCCTAACAATCTCCATTTTTGTGTCGAGCGGCGCGTTTTGCGACTGTGCATTATAACATTTTTACGCGTTTTATTTTTTGCAGTGTCTTTCAGCTCGGACTACGACACGGCAGCTGACGCCACAGAAACGTCTTCGTATATCAGTGCTAAAGATTACGCCTCAAGGTAAAATCAGACCCACTGATTTCAGTGGATACTTTGGAAGTGACTGGCCTACAGTAAGCCAAGAAAATGCTTGATTTATAAACGAGAACTAGGATTTAATGTTAGTTTTTTAATACGGCGTACTCTGTTTATTCGGTTAAAGTCAGAGAAATGCTACTAGTTACGCTCGTAGACATAATACGGGAGGATTCGACGCATACTGTGTTATTCAGTGCTACTTGCTATAATTCTATACACGTTGTGTACAGTCCATTTTTCAGTGTTTGATTTTTTCTCAGTGTTTTGTGTCAACTTTGCGTCGCTGCTTTATCGCACAGTTCGGAACACAGAGACACGGAGGCGTTTGAATCGGTGGTGGAGGACGAACAGCTTCCTCAAGTGGTGGATGAGTTACATGACCTCTATCTCAGCCCTGGAGCACCCAATGCCAAGATGAGCATCAGGGTCAAAGGTCAGATGTGTCGAGTTCTTTGTAACACCATTAACCATTGACGCGTTTCCTCGCACCACCCTGTTGCTGATTAGTTTCCTATAACGGCATGCAAAGACGTTGATCTTCATGCGGTGAGCTTGATTATTTTTTAGGATTCCCCACGCCAAAGGTTTACTGGTTCAAGGACGGCGTGGCGCTGTCGCCCACGGATAGGGTTTCAGTGTCGGCAGAGAGAGACGTCTACAGTCTTGAGATTGTGGAGGTGAAATGTGAGGACAGTGGCGAGTACTCCGCCTACATCAGCAACGCAGCTGGAGCGGCCTACTCCTCCGCACGCATGGTTGTGCTCGGTATGTGAGCCTGTAACATTCAATAGTCTCACGTCTGTTACGTTCAAGATTGAACTTGGAACACCGTCCAAGCTGATGCTTAATTATTGCTCGGGTTTTATTACTACTGTTTTTCTAATGCGTTGTTGTTCCAGGTCCAGGCAATCTTATACCCGAGACTCTGAAGATTAAAGGTGTGTAGGAATATAAAAAATAATTAACAGAAAATTTTTATAGCATTTTCAATTTAATGCAAATGGGTTTACTTCCACTAACTGGTCATGTTTTCTCCGACAAAAAAAAAAAAAGACTCCAAAGAGCCTCTGGCACCACCACGTTTTCTGGAGAAGTTCTGCAACCGGACGGTGAAACCAGGAGCGAGCATCACGCTGTCTGTCAAAGTGGAAGGTGCTGTGTTTACTACTGACCTTTATACAGTACACCACAGAGAACAGGAAATAGAAATGAAATAGAAATAGTTAGCAATTAGTGCAATCAGTTGTGCGTGACTCTGGACGGGCGCTAAGAGGAACTCGGTGTCATCACAGTAGTATCGTTTTAACGCCGATGTTCTTGAATGAATACGGAAGGGGTGGTTGTTGTTTTTTTTTTTATCCACACCTGTAGGCTCTCCGACTCCCTGTGTGAACTGGCTGAAGGAAAAAGAACCGAAGGATGTTTTGTGGATTAAAGCAGACACTCCTGGATACAAGGTCGCCAGCTCAGGCTTCCAGCACAGCCTAATCCTGATGGACGTGGGGAAGGAGCACAGCGGCACCTACACCTGCGTCGCCAGCAACCGCGCTGGCCAGTCCATGACCACTGCCCGTCTGGACGTGGACGAAGGTTTGACCGCTTTCCCGAAAGGACAGCCGAGCGTCATCACGCCAGAGTAGGTTCACGAACAGCACCGTTCAGTTAAAATACGACAGGTTTATCTCTCGTACGGCTATTACTGTATTACTGCGTCCTTTCCTGTTGTGTTCATTTACAGTATTTGCGGGATTACCGTCAGCCCCCCTGTGGAAGAAGGCAGAGGTGAGAGAGGAGTATTTATTACACACTCACTTACCATCAACATTGACCAGATAAAAACTCTAAACAGTGTGATCCCTCTGATGTGACGAGCTGATTAACTTGTGCATTGTAGGTGCTATAAAGTAAGCGATAACAGGAACTAGCTTGCTTCATCTACGTAAGATAGATGGTAACTGTTCATGGGTAATGTACTCGTGCATGTACTTCCTGTTTGTCTGAACATGTTTCTCGCACGTTTATGCCATAAAACTTAAAATGGACGAATTGATGTTCGGTAATAAGAATCAGGGAAAAAAAACAAAACAAAACCGTAAACTATTTTCTGTCCATTTATGCTACGTTTTTTTTTTGTTTTTTGTTTTTTTCAAAACAAAGGTTTCTTTTTCTTTCCTTTCCGTTCCTTTCAGGAGAGCCTAAACTGCCTTACCTGGCCGGAGTCGATACGGCCGAGTTCCTACAGAAGCTCACGTCCCAGATCACTGAGATGGTCTCTGCCAAGATCACGCAAGGTGAGAGTGTTGACTTCAGTGTTGCATGGACAACTTTATAACACCTTGTAACCATCTCTATTTGTTCATCGAATACATCATTACATACACGAATAACAAAACACGTTTCTTTTTTTTGTGACAAATGATTTGACGATAACGAACGGCCAAACGAAACGTCAAACCAGCGACGTAGTAAAGGAAGAGCTCAGCATTGAGAAGCCTGTTTTATACAAACGTTTATGTAATAGGTAACCTAAATTTAAATGTGTATTTAGAAATGAACAATAAAATATTCCAAGAATTATATTTGTAAACAAATCTGGTTTTTTTTTAGATATTATTCTTGTTAATAATAATAATAATAAACGTAATATAATTATATACTGTATCAAATAATACATTCGCATGGAAACCCGTTTCTGCCGCACCAAAAAAAATTTTTTTTGCCTAATTTTTGACTGTTCCTTGCAATTCAGACTTTTTATCGTAATCGTGGCTTATTTATTTATTTATTTATTTATTTATTTATTGCTTTCTCGCAATATGTAATTTTCTTGTAATTGTGACTATTTATCTTCAGAAATGGGCTTCCATACGTTTAAAAAAACCAAACACTTTAAAACTATTTATTTTTTCTTTCACCAGATTTAATTAGAAACTTACTAGATTTAATTCCAGTTTTTTTTTGTTTTTTTTTAAAGTCCAATGCATGGTGTCTGCTTTGGTGTCCACTAACAGTACACTTATTAAAACATTATGATTTGTAAAGAATATTTATTATTATTTTATGAGTATCATCTTCAGTAGTCATGCCATTTTTCATCCCTTCCCGACTCCCTTGTCCCGTCATTCCCCCATCGCTCGTCCACTCATCCCTCCGCACCTTCACTCCACAGTGGCTCCACACACTCACTGAAACTGATTTGTTATTCAGACAGCTTACAGAACCACCAAGTGCTCCAGTGGATGAAAACCTGGCCCAAAGTGACCAGTATGTATCCAAAGACAAAACAGATAAAACTGCAGAATCCTCACCTTTGTCTCGAAATGTCTCGATTGTTATATAATGATCCTTTTCTGAGCCAACTGGATTCAGTTACATTCTGATCTGTGCTTATATATATATATTTTTTTAACAGGTGTCCTGTATTACATTCTTTCTTTCTCCTTTCGCTGTCTCTCTGTCCACTCGTTTCTGTCGGTCCTTCTCGTCTTCACTCTCTTTTCCCCTGTTTCTTTCTCTCTCCATTTCTTTTTATCTCTCTCTCTCTCTCTCTCTCTCTCTCTCTCTCTCTCTCTCTCTCTCTCTCTCTCTCTTTCTTTCCCTTTATGTGTGGAGGAAGGTTCTGTGTCACATTCATAGTTTTTTTTTTTATGATAAATGTTTAAAAGTAAATTATTAGACAGTTCAAATAAATATTAAATATCAGATCTCTTACTCTTTTTGTGTCTCTCTCTCTCTCTCTCTCTCTCTCTCTCTCTCTCT
>JAOVYU010000056.1:363086-373645 GCA_025674565.1 Synodontis membranacea | reverse complement strand
GGTGTAAAGCTTTTTGGTGTACTGGCTTTACAATTGGTGTAAAGCTTTTTGGTGTACTGGCTTTACAATTGGTGTAAAGCTTTTTGGTGTACTGGCTTTACAATTGGTGTAAAGCTTTTTGGTGGACTGGCCTTACGGTTGGAATAGTGTTGCTTGGTGTATTGGCCTTTGTAGAGTTTGCAGGTAGAGTTTTTGCCATTGCAGACACCACACATGTCCAGTACTGCTGTTGAACCCAGCTCTTGGTCACAGCCCACTCTCTGAAGGAGACAATATTAATTCTGTAATCCAAATATAGCAAAACAAATAGCAAAAAACACCATAATTGGCATATAAATGGAGATTGATATAAGTAGTGGTATGTATTAGAGGTGTGATTTTTGTCATTATATGTAGTAAATTACAGTAGTATGCAATTTTTTGATATAACCAAAATGACGCTCATTGAGAACGCTATTATATCATATTATTGTCTTCAAATTAGTATATTCAATAACAACACACTTGACAGGAACACACCACCATAACTTTGCACAATATCTATATGATACCTTCATCCTCTTTGTAAGAACACATTACCTCACAAATACCATCGATACACACATTGCTGCTGCCCATTGTACACCGTGTGCCATCACGGACTTTGTTGGAAAGGGCAAAGAAGAAGTCATAGCCTTCAGCAAAGCAGTACAGCTTGCACACATCATGATCTGGGAAATGAGCACACACACACACACACACACACACACACACACACGTAACGTATACAGTTTTACACATTCAATAGAAGCACAAATGCACACAGTTATTCATCAGAATTTTATAGAAATTATTATGCAATCTTTACTAGGAAATACTAGGTGTGTGTGTGTGTGTGAGGGTGTGTGTGTGTGTGTGTGTGCCTGTGAAGGCATACCTTTAGACTGTGTATAAGGTTTCCATCTGTAGTAATGGCCACGGAAAGGCTTTGTGTTAAACTCGGTGCATTGAGCCGATCTGAAGTCCAACGCACTCGCAG
Source organism: Synodontis membranacea (assembly GCA_025674565.1). NCBI lineage: Eukaryota > Metazoa > Chordata > Actinopteri > Siluriformes > Mochokidae > Synodontis > Synodontis membranacea. The sequence continues at coordinate 372,627 of JAOVYU010000056.1, read as the reverse complement.
GGCAGTCGAAAGTGTTGCACAGTTTATACACACGAGACACACCCTCACACACACTGCCTGCACCCACATGCCTGCAGAGAGAGAGAGACGGAGTGAAAAAGAGACACAGGCAAAAAGGTTACGTGTGTGTGTGTGTGTGTGTGTGTGTGTGTCTGTGTATGCATGTGTGTGTGTGAATACACACTTATGGCGGTTGCATTGTCGCTCTCGGTACGTCACGCCACTCTCACACGTCCTGGAGCAGCTCGACCAATCGGACCACTCAGACCAATGAGCGTAACCAGGCCGAGGACCTTCATCGCCACGCTTCACACACGCTCCACGATGGCACCACTGAGGGAAGACATACATACGTCTTCTTTACAGAATTTTAAAAATAAACTTAATGGCTATGAGATACGTAGCTAAGTTATTATTCTTAGCTCTTCGCTAGGTTCTCTTCTTTTGAAGAGCTTTTGATGGATTCCTAAAGCGGGTTCCTATTGAAATTCATTCAGGTTTTCTAAAGTGGCTGACGTTCTAATCGGAAAAGTAACCGGACACAAAATCTCTCATGGTCTAAATGCGATAGTTACCATCTCGGGGCCGCAGCTGGAGCCCTCAGCCGCCGGCATGAATTTGGTCTCGCATTTTCGGCCAGCGCGATGACACCACAGAGCCTTACAGATGTCCTGAGACACAAAACAAAAAACAAAACAACAAACCCCCAACAAAGTCATAAGATTTTAATTATCATAATCCCAGTGTGACTCGTGACACTCCTCTACTTATTACGTGTTTGAGCCAATAACAATAGTGAAATGAAAACAGATCTTAGTGGTGGTGTCTGACTCCTTTTTTTTAACCCCCTTCCACAGTCCTTATCTTCTTCCTCATCTTAAGCCGATGTACAGACTTTCTCATTGGCAGCGCTCCAGTGTAAATTTTGCTATATTTTCAGAACCAACGTCTGCGAGGACAGAGAAATTTGCACTTCTTGCACTTTCTTATACATCCCAAAGGGCCTTGTCTTATTTTAGCACTCCGTTTGGGACAAAACCTCTAAGTTCAGTGAGTTTACAGTATGAAGACAGCAGGGGGTCCTCTAATGGTCTTGCCTTTTTGAAGTTCAGTGTGCAGAGTTTGGCTTTTTCTCCAAACTGCCATTTGCACTGAGTGTCTGTGTCGTAGAGCTCGCCGGGAAGTTTCTCGGGATATTTGTATTCCTCTATCGCCTTTGGTTCATCCGAAAGACACGTCGCTTGTGCAGAGCTGATGGAACACACACACACACACACACACACACACACACACACACATACACAAACACATAGATAACTCTTTGGACTTAAGTAAATTCATCATTCGATCTATCGATCTATTCGATCTATCACTGGCGTGTTAATTTAAGCCCTGAAAACTGAAACTGGTATTATATCTTAATATCAGCACGGTGGCCACCTTGGCTCCATTTCAGCATGACACCTCTGTAAATAGTCACTTTAAAAAGATGGCACCATGTCTAGACACAGGAGACAGCACGAGCGGTCCTGATTTAGCCCAAGGTATCTCTTCAGATCTTATAGTAATACGACTGAAACCTTTATTTTTAACTTCTTCCCGACTTCTGCTTGTACGAGTGCTCAGAAAAAGACGTAAGTAAAATATATAAAATGACCACATTTCAGATATGTATAGCAGAATATGTATATTTTTACACATTTGTAAATGTTTCCTTTATTTACAGTATCATTAGTGAGATGAACCAGTCATACAACTGTAAGAGTGAATAAAGACGTGTTAGAAAATGAACGCGTGGTTACCTGAGGAAGCGCGTGAGATACTGACGGCTGCAGGACGACCAGGAGAAGAGCCCGTTATCTCCCGCTAATGTAGGGGACATGATGTTCCCTATGGACTTTTTGCATACGTTTCCTTCACCGTCATGGACCATTCCAAAACTGAGAGCACCAAAATAAGCGATCAGTCAATGGCGTTGAATTCATTGCATAATTAAAGAACGAATTGTTCGTACTTGTGGCCCGACTCGTGAGCGATGGTGAAGGCGAGTCCGAGCCCCGTGTCCTCGTTAACGGTGCAGCTCCGGTATTTACTACACATCCCACTGATCGGAGCGAAACCTGGAGTGAGATCAGGACCGATTTCAACAAACCAATACAAGTTATGACCATTATCCCAGAGCATTTTATTCCTCTTATACTACTGCATGTTTAAAGAACGACATCCCATACATTTTTTTTATCAGCTTATAGTTAATGTTACTTTACTTTCTGCAAAAACAGGTTAGTCCCTGTTATCACTTAGCATTCCAAACTGCTGACACTGGAGACTCCTTCCATAAATGTTAAAAAATTGTCTTTGAATAAATAGGCCGACCATATTTCGGTTTTCAGAAAAGAAGACACTGGGGGCATAATGGCAGCATAGGGCAGATGGACTCCCGCAAAAGGAATGGCGACTGTAGAAAGCGAAATCCTGTTCCTGGACATTTTTGGTGATTTGGAGTACATCCTGGAAAAAGAGGATTAATTTCTATTTAATTTTCTAGGTCACCCTAGATTAAAGGAAAGATGAAAAAAATACACTTGAATTAAAAAAAAAGGAAAAAAAAAAACTTTTTATAAAATTTCTCATGTCCTCACAATTCTTTTTTTTTGCTGGAGTAACGAACAATCTGACATGGACGCTGAGAAAAGAAAAGTCTTAAGTGAAGAGAGCAAGAGGCTAAATCAAGCGCGGCGCTAGCCTTTAATCTTCTTCTGACCTGGCGCAGGTGTGAGATCTTCACTCGCTCCCTTCTCTCATGCACTACAGGCTTTAAAGAGGTTTTAATCACAGCCCACGCCCCCAGTCACCGCGTTCCCAGGTAGCTTTGAACCGCTGCCTGGTGGCTAAAGAGCACAGCTAACGGGCTAACACGGCTAGAGGGCTTACAGGTTTGAAGGTGGAGCAGCGCCGATCTCACAGTAAGATAAAGTAGATACAGATGACGACATGGAGAAAACACGGGAGGAGACATTCTGATGAAAAAAGACAAACGAAGAAAGAACTGAAGAACAGCAATTGGAAAGAAAGAAAAGAAACGGAAGGAACAAAGAAACAAACGGACAAAAAAAGTGAAAAAGAATAAAAGACTTGATTAAGAATAATGAAAGAAACAACAAGGGATTCAGACAAAGAGAAGAAAGAGAAACAATGAAGTAAAAAAGCAAGAAAGAAGCCAATAAAACAACAGAGAAGATTGTATTATTGTAAGATTGTGGGTAAATAAAGAAGAAAAGAACGAATCAAGAAAGAATTGAAAAGTACTGAAAGACACACTAAAAGAAACACCAAAAAAAATTAGGGAAGAATTAAAGAAAGGAAAAAAGAAAGAAAAACAAAAAAGTAAGGCAGAAACAATCAAACACAACAGTAAAAGAAGAACGAAAGAAGTAAGGAAAGAACAGAAAGAACAAATGAAAGAAAGGAAGAAACAAAACAGGAATGAAAGAAGTAAACGAGAAAACGAAAAGAAAGAACTACAGAAAATAAGGGAAAAAAAACATGAATGGAAATAGATGAATGAACGAAAGAAAGAGTGATAGAAAGAATGCCAACAGTGAGTAGATTCTGGTCTGATTTGTGGTGTGTTGTACCCAGCGTGTCACATGGCTCGTTCTTCCAGGAGCAGATGTCCAATCCCGTGAGCAGGATGGCATGGTCGTGGCGACGACCTTCACGACCCGCCAGAGCTGACTGCCACTGACAGAAGCTGCTCAGAGTGTGATCAGCATGATGACTAATCACCAAACCGTCCTGCGCCCAGGGGGAAAGAATGAGAGCATAAAAAGAGAGAAAAGTGTAGGAGTGCGAGAACTTATCAAAAAATCAAAAAAAAAAAATATCAAAACGACGCAGAGGTTTTTCCTCACCTGCTCTCCGCTCAGCAGAATCAGACCCACAATCACTACATTAATGTCTCCTCCTATCGTTCTGTCCTTAAACAGGGTGGAGACCTGCACAGAGAAGACAGGAAAAAGATTAGAATTAAGAGGAGGGAATGACATGATGGGAAGATTAGGAGAGAGAGGGATAGAAGCATAGGTATGCAGACATGCAAAATGATAGAAAAAATGGATGATATGGATGATGGACGGATTTTGTGATGAAAGAAATGAAAGGATTGAGTGGAGAAAGTGAACTGAGAAACCCTGTTTTGGATGGATGGATGGATGGATGGATGGATAAACCAGACATTTTTAGCATGCTGTGGATGGTGAAAGTGTATGTGGTGAAGAAAGGAAGAAATGGAAGCAGGGAACAGATACATGGAAGGATGAATGGATTGGGATGGATGGATGGATGGATGGATGGATGGGTGAATGATGGATGGATAGATAAAATGGATGCATTTGGTGGTATGAATAGATTAATAAATGGATGGATGGATGGATGGATTGAAATTGATGGATGGATGGATGGATATACCAGACAGTTTCAGCATGTTGTGGATGGAAAAGGTGTATGTGGTGAAGAAAGAAAGGATGAAATGGAAGAAGGGGAAAAGAAACATGGAAGGATGGATGGATTGAAATGGATGGATGGATGGATGGATGGATAAACCAGATATTTTCAGCATATTGTGGATGGTGAAGGTATACGTGGTGAAGAAAGAGTAGAAGAAATGGAAGCAGGGAACAGAGACATAGAAGGATGAATGGACTAGAATGAATGGATTGATGGATGGATAGATGGATGGATGGATGGGATGAATGGATGGATGAGTTGATAGATGGGCAGATGGATGGATGGGGTGGATGATAAAATGGAGAGATGGATAGATGGATGGATAGATGGGTGGGTGAACAGATGAATTTGATGGATGGATGAATTTGTGCACAGATGGAGAATCACCATGTTGAGGACAGTAAGGACGAATGTGGTGACGTTCTCTTGTCCGTGATTCTCCATCATCTTCTGATCCACGACCACCAGCGTCTCCACGTTGAGTCTGGGATTAGAGCGTAGCGTCACCGCTCGCCTTCCTCTCAGCGCTGGCTTATACTCGTCAGGAAAAATATAAACATCTTCAGCGGGAGATTGCGGCATATCTGAAAGACAAGAAGAACTAAATCATGAACAAACGTAATGAGATGCAGTATTTAAAGTGCTAGTTGCCATGGATACGAATTCAAACAACGGATGCTAGCCAGCCAATCAGAATCGAGCATTTCTCGTTGCAATACAGAACAACGTATCGTAATAAAATAAGTAACTAATGTCCTTACATACATTTCTTCCTTCTTCCGCAGTAGTGTTGTTTCTGGTGAGCGCCGTGTCCGCGGTCGTCATGGTGACCGTGACGTCGGTGACGGCGCTTGGCTCCGCCCGAGCGCTCTGGCGTGTGTGTGTGTATCCTGTAGAGGATGTGAGGATGCTGTTGGGGTGCCACTGTGTAGTTCTCATTCTGTAACTGGTCCAGGAGGAGTGGCTTCAAGAAGTAATCGGCCTCCTGGGTGCGGATCAGACCTGACTACACACACACATGATTAGATTAGATTAGATTAGATTAGATTAGATTAAACTTTATTGTCGTTACACATGTATAAATACAGGGTAACGAAATGTGATACACTGTATATTTACTCAAGTAAGCTTAAATGTATTGTTAAATCATTAAACGATTTCAAAGTGTTAGCAGTAACTTACACACATCCCATGATCCGTGTGTGTGTGTGTGTGTGTGTGTGTGTGTACACCCCCATCATTGGATTACACATCCAGGCATAAATAGCAATCGTAAATACAGACCCGGACAGACACACTACACACACGTCTCAGTGTCGCCCCTCGTGCAGCCTCTGGCACACACCGCTAAGCTCCTCATGCTAATTTCTCACACTATGGTAAGGCCAACGACACTCAAGAAAAACCACAAAACTCTCCAACTATACACCGAGTTGAACAGTAGATTATTTTGGGAGTTAAATACCACTGTGATGCTAGCTGTGCTATCTCAGACAAGGGACGACGTTTCTGTTTTCACAGAATTACCTCAGCGGCTATGCTAACTCCACTAACTCTTTCGCTGGGATCTATTCTGCCACAACTTTTTGTCTGTCCGTCATTCCATCCATGTTCATTCATGGTGTTTGTGTGTGTGTACTTGTGTGTGTCTTTATGCTAAACTCTTGTATTTTTCCTTCTGTGATTGTTTTCCTCACAGACCTCTTAGTTTCCTTTACACTCAAATGCTAATGCTATTAAAACCTGACTTGCTTATTTGCTGTAAATGTTTTTTGTTTTGTTTTTTTTTTTTACTGGGATTACTGGGGCTCAGTGGCAGGTTTTTACGATTTCGTTCTAAAGTTCATGTCACGTTGCACACAGGTTGGTTAAAACACAGAAACTTCACAGGGGGGCTTTTGAGCCTCGACTGGATTCACAACGACAATCCCAATTAACATTCCTGTGAAGCACCTCGCTAGTCAGGAGGTTTTTATTGCACACACACACACACACACACACACACACACACACACACACACACACACGAGCTTTCCTAAAGTTTGTGACACCAGGAACAAAAGATTTACTTTACCGTTCTTATACTAGAGGTTTATACTAAAGGTCGTAACTTGTAATTCCCAACCTCCAAAAAGAAAACTCGGAATTCCCACTCCGCAAAAGACCTGATCTGGAGGTTTCTGTGTTTTTCCTTCCCACTTTGTAGCCTGAATGCATGGAGATAGAAAATGACGCCATTCCCCGACTTCAAAACGACAAAGGCGATTGGCTCAGACCCAAAAGCCACGCCTCCTTCAGCAGGACTAACAGGTGGAGAAACAAAAGCCACGCCTGTTTTTCTAAAAGACAGGTTTAAAATGTCAAATCTCTTTACGTCGTCTGTGATGTGATTTTTTTTTAGGGACCCTACCAAGTGCAGTCATTCCTTCAGTACATTTTTTTTTTTTGCGCAAATTAATCCATGGTGCTGCTCGACATTTGGCTCTGGAGGCTTTTAATCACCTCCATCTGAAAGCAACAACAACAACATCCAGTTGCTACAGCAGATAAAGAGAAATTGTGACATAAATGAATAAACAATGACGTACCGAGTTCGGGCTCCAGTTTCCTCAGGGCTGCATCCTAAACCACACATGACTCTATTATAAGAACCTGTGTTTAGCTAACATGGTAAGTAGTATGCTAGCTAGCTACGAATGCATGAGCAGGGTGAATACTCGTCAGAGACGCCTTCATGCTAATTGCCCAGGTTTCTATGCTAACTTGGAAAAGATATGCTCGCAAAGTTGAATTAGCTCCAAGCGAACAATGATTATTATTATGCTACGATGATGTTCGCTAACGAGTGGTCATAAAATAAAAGACTTAAAGCGCCACAGTGTGCATCCAGCGATGACTTGCTGAGGACTAGGAAAGGAAAGTCATTAAAACTCGTTGTCTTTTGGGACCCACAGTGGAGTCTCTGTCCTCCAGTAAACACTCGCTGACCCTGAATTTACAGTATGTGGTTGAAAGGAATTTGATGAAAATGGCATGAGAAATCTGATGGCACATTTTTGTCACTCGCTCTCACTTTCGGTCCATTGCTTTAAATGTCTTCATACGAAGACGTACGACTTGCGATGTTACATGATGCACATGTAAAAATGCCAGCTAGTGAATTGGAATCATTAAGAGTTGAAGAATAAAACAAGAAGAGAAAAAATTAAGTATGAACTCAAAAATTTTTTTGTGTAAATGCTCCTGGAGACAATTTAGTTGTGGAATAACATCATCCCGATCTTTGGCCGCCGGGAAATCCCGGATAAATGTAGGAAGAGCCGACTCACCATCCCAGCACATGTAGATAACGCCACTGTAGAGTTGACCTTTGACCTTAGCGACCCTTGATAGAAGCAGAAATCCTCTCCAGGGAAGGTTTCCAGCTTCTCCGTGCCATTTTCACCCAGAGTTTGGATGGTAAATCCCGGAGCGAGGAGACCGAGAGAGGGACGCAGCTCCATGTGGAAGTCCTGTCCGAGACCGCGGAGCCGAAAGTGGGCAGCGGAGGCGAGGTCAATCCCATGATCCTCCAGCGAGCGCTTTCTGCGATGATGATGAGCGATGGCGTAGGAAACGTAGCGGCCGTGATGGTCCACCTCATACGGAGACACGATGTCGTACTCTGTAAAACAAGCGTGCAAGGAGACAAGCCATGTGCAGGGTGGACTCAAGGGTGGAAGAAGAAAAGATAGAGGGATGGACAAAATGGCAAAGATTTCATTTGCTGTCATTAAAGACTAACTGAGTGTTTATGTGGTGAGATGAACAGAATCTATTCATAAGGGATCTTGTTTATCTGAACACTTCAGTAGTCTGTTTAGAGGGAGCGCACTAAATCCTAAAAATATCAAGTCGGTGGTCCAAGAATGTATACTGTCCTGCTGTCTGGGTGGGACAGACGTCCTTCCTGTCTCCCCTGTCAATCACAGAGACACGGGTGTCTTTCAGCTACTGTATACAGAACAGTTTCAGCTTTCACTACTTTGTTGCCAAATCAGTCAGAGAGCGAGTGAGAGGAGAACGTGTCAGGACAGTCAACGCTTTTCTGTCCTCTGTGTGTGTGTGTGTGTGTGTGTGTGTGTGTGTGTGTGTGTGTGTGTGAATACTGGGTGGAAGAGGAATGGATGGCTGGAAAGACAGATTCAATGAATATGTGACAAAAAAAAGCAGAACAAGATAGACAGAAAGAATTTTTTTGGCTGTATGTAAATTATGTGCTGATGTTAATGAAAGACAAGAGCAGAAGAGCAAAGAAAGAAAGAAAAGAAGAAAGTGGGTGCAAAAGGTTTTAAGGGGATGAAGGAAAAGAAAGAATAAAAGGACAAGTAGGAACAGAAAGGGTGGAGGATGAATGGATCGGTGAGTAAACAGATTCAGTGATAGTGAATACAGTATGTGTGTTGAAAGAAAAGAGCAGAAGAGCAAAGTAAGAAAGAAAGAAAGAAAGAAAGAAAAGGTGAGCAGATTAGTGTGTGCCTGGATAGGAAGGATGTGTTGTTTTGCACACTGCCCCTGCTGTTCACATTGCTATTGCCCCGATATAAGGACAGCATACATGCAGTAGGCATCTTGTGTACGTCATTAAAAGCAAGTCACGGTCTCACATTTATGCACGTTAATGCAGCGCTCTCACCTGTGTCTGAAGGTAACCGAAGAGATTCCAGCAGGGAGGGAGGACTGGATACGCTGCTCTAAACAAACAAACAAACAAACAAACAAACAAACTGCAAAGCCTAAACCAAAGTGCTCAGAAAACATCAGAAAAAAAAAAAAAAAAAAAAAAAAAAAAAAAATCAGTAACGTTACAGCTTTATACCTCTGACACTGGAGACTCCTTCCGTAAAGGTTAAATCAATCGATCCTTACAATACATCAAGGATGCAAATTTATTTTAAACCTAAAATTAAGAATTTTAATTTTAATTGCTTTTCAGGACTTTTAACAAAACCATACAGCTTCATTCAGAAATCAAACAACAAACAAACAAATA
>JAOVYU010000056.1:314689-332235 GCA_025674565.1 Synodontis membranacea | reverse complement strand
ATATATACTCACACACAGAACTGTGCAAAAATCTCATTCAAAAATCTTATTCTGTGCAAAAATCACAAACTGTAAATTAAAGAATGAAATTAAATATTCTGCTTAAAAGAAAAATACTCCAACATACAGTAAACAGTGATGAATTACAGGAAGTCAGAATTTGGTGTGACAACCCTTTGTTTTGTTTTTTTTTCTTAAATATTAGTCCCAGGTCCAATTTGTGCATTTTTATATAAAAAGATTTATATTTTTCTGTCTCTCATACGTAATGTCGCTTTTGTTACTGACAAACAAACATTTTTCAAAATGAAAACTTTTTAGTAATGCAGAATTCATCAAATAAACATCTACAGCAATGTTTGTAAAACCCCCAGGACCCCTAAGACGTTTCGCACGGTGCTGTGTTACGTAAGAGACGCTTTTCAGACAAAAGGCGTAATGAAGGCTCTTGGGTTTTACTGCAAAAAAATAAATAAATAAATAAAAAAGCAAGTGAGAAAGTCAAAGTCTTCAGAAGAAACGTAGCAGATTCTTTAAGACGCTCAGGAAAATTTAGCAACTCGTTTACTTATAAAACTGTGCAAATTGGACCTGGGACTACTGTTTTGGGGGGAGGGGGATTCTGATTGGCCAGGAGATAGTTTATTTTAACGTTTCATCACATCGCCCGGGCACTGATTAGTTTCCTACAACAGTATAACATAGTGTGTTTTATTCCTTATATATAAAAATCAAGCCAGAAACCAAGATGGGTCAATAGACAACTACATTTGTCCCCTTCTCTCTCTCTCTCTCTCTCTCTCTCTCTCTCTCTCTCTCTCATACACACTCAATTCAGTTCATTTTTATTTGTGTAATGCTTTTAACAACGGACATGATCACAAAGCAGTTTCACAGAAGTATATCTATTCTGGTTATAAACGTATTAATCTATAAATTTAACCATAAATACATATATCCCCAAAACGGAACCTTACTATGCGTAGACTAGTCACCATTTACATCAGCAAACTGGTAACGATCAGTCAAGTAAGACCTGAACCATGAGAGGGCTGTTCACTTAACTCCAAAAACATTTTCTAGACTATAAATGAGAACCGTCTGATCAGTGGTGTCAAAAGCTGCACTTAAGGTCAAGAAGCAAAAGAAAGGAGACACAACCCTGATCAGAGGCCAGCAGCAGGTCATTTACCACTTTAACCAGCGCTGTCTCTGTGCTATGATGAGGTCTGAATACAATTCATGAATATTATTCCTGTGTAGGTATGAACATAACTGCTGAGCTACAGTCTTTTCTAAGATCTTGGGGATAAAGGGGAAGTTGGATATCGGTCTGTAGTTGGACACTTGCCTGGGGTCGAGGTTTTTGTAATCGGGTTTGATAACTGCTGGATTTATGTACATAGTCAATGCTAAAGGAAGAACTCATTAACTTTTAGAATTGGCTCGATTGCTTTTGGAATTATCCCTTTGAGGAAACGTAGGTAAATTATCTAGTGCACAGGTTGATGATTTTGATTAAATTTGTTCAGTCTCTCAAAGGAGACTAAAACATACTAATCGTTGATCTGACGGTTATATAGTTGTTTACAGAGTTATCAGTTGTCTGGCTTTAAATTCATAGTCTTTTGGCATTGAAATAATTCATGAATTCATCGTCGCTACCAATTGATGGTGTGAGAGTTTCTGTGGTGGTCTTATTCCTAGTTTCTAATTTTGCTACAGAATAAAATTTTTGTCATCTTCTGTTGGGGTGGAGAGATGTGTCGATCGAGGAGCACTAAGAGCTTTCCTATAGCTCTGGAGGCTCTTCTTACATGCTAACTGTAATACTATCAATTTAGTTTGACGCCACTTATCTTCTAATTTCCGACTGGATTAATACCTATGTACATTTGGAAAGTAGAAGCTTTCCAACTGTCCATACTATTTACAAGAATATTTACTCGAACACATGATGCAGCAATCCAATAACTAATTAAATAGGAGACTGAGCAGTCCAGACCAGAACGATCCTGAGACAAAACAGATAGATAAAGAAAGCTTGACAAAGCAAGTTCAAGACCACGTTAATTGTTTTCTTTGACATTCAGGGTGTACTTATGGAGAACAGTGAACCAGCACTATTACAAAAAGGTTCTCGAAGCTTTGTGAGAAAGGTTCAGAAGAAAGTGGCCATAGTGGTTGGAAAATGGAAAAAAGGTGCTAATTTAATTGTGGAATTGTCATGAGTAGATCATTATATCTGTTTAACCCCTGGTGAATCTACACTAAACACGAACACTGTTATCTTCAGGGTTATCAAAAGGAATGTGTAAAGTCTTCAAAAATGAATGCTTTGTCTAAAGAAACAACCAGGTTTGAGTTGAAATTCACAAAGGAATTCAGAATATGGCGCTCAGGGGAGGGGGCTGTAAATAATAATTAACGGAATCGGCTGGACAGATTGATTTTTTTTTGTTGCTTCGTATGTTAGTATAAACATGAAGCTGGTGTTTCCAGGAGGAGCTTCATTTAACGCTACGTGCACATTTGGTTTAATCCAGGTTCCTGTTAAACACAGTACATTACAGTACACAGTTCCTGAATAGGAAACACACACACACAGACTCCTTGATCGTGTTCCGTTTGACAGTGCTGAGTGGGAAGACTTTTCTGTTTTCGTGTGTGTGTGTGTGTGTGTGTGTGTTGCTGTGTAAGGCATTCTCCGGCTCCCCTGATGTCCTGAACGCACAGTAAGTGGATCAGCGCTGTCATTACTGTTATTGATGTACACACCGACACAGGAGGATACACACCGTAATTACACTGCCGGGGACTTCCCCGATCGTCTGTGTGAGTGTGTGAGTATGTGTGTGTGTGTTTGGGGCAGATTAAGGGGTAAGCTGACAGATACACACTTCGAAGGGCCTGTGTACAGCAGGGTCCAAAGTGAGGGTGTGTTACAGTTGAGTGAGCGGTGTGTGTGCGTGTGTGTGTGTGTGCGCGTGTGTGTGTATACACAGAAGGAATCAGTGCATCTCAACATCAAAGTCTGTGGCACAGCTGGGAGTTTGTGTGTGTGTTTATGCATACTGCTGAGCATTCAGGCATGCCCCCCCCCACACACACACACACTCCTTAGCATAGAGAAGTTCCATTAGGTTCCGCAACAAGAAATAATGTCCTCATATTGTGGCTAAAGTTGCGCACGTGCTGTTGCTAGGCAACTGGGAAATATGTACATAAATAAGCTAGCTACCACTTAGCTGTTAAATCTGTTAACTTGACTGTTTTTTTGTTGTTGTACTGCAAACATAATTGAAAATGAGACAAAGTTTTCTGAAATGACAAAATTTCCCTTCGCTGTGATGGTAAATTACAGGGAAAAGTCTCCACACAGCTAAAAAAGACAAATAGCATATAACTGATAGCACGTAAACAAGTCTTTTCGTAAAAGCAATGTGTTGGTGAAGTAAAGTTTAGCAAGCTAGCACTTAGCCGTCAATGGAAGAGAAAATAAGGAGACCAAAAAAAATCTACATTCCCACAAACAAATTTCCCACAAACATGTTGCAGAATTATTAAAGTGAAATTATAGTTTAGCTAGTTAGCACATACTCGTTAGTTCAGTGAGGCAAAGAAAAAACAAAAAACTAACTTACCTAGCTAGCACTTAGCTCTTAAATGTTTTGTACAGCAAAAATAAAGGAAAGGCACAATGGAAATGACAACGAAAAAAAAGAAGAAGATTGGAACATTTTTCCAACTAAAATTATGAATTTTCTAGCACGGCAAAGTATTTAAAACCACATTTAAAATTTGAAATAAAATGCGAAAGTGTTATAAAATGGTGCTCAATATCAGTATTCCCCTCAGATATGTTGTTAAGTTAGTGAAAGAAGGAGTCGGTTTAGCTAGCTAGTATGTAGCCTTTAGCGCATATCTTTTAGATACTGGCTTTATAGAATACAGACAAGCGTGATTGTTTTTTGGCTCAGTTTAGCTTTTCAGACTTGTATATTCATGCCATCAATTTTTAAAATGCTAGCATACAAAGACACAAAAACAACAACAAATAAAACCCAAAAAGCAAAAAAAAAAAAAAAGCATTGTAATGCCTTCTGGCTAAGCCGTGCTCTTCGCTCTACAGTAATGTTGACTCGAATCCTCATCTAATGAAGTTCACTCGTGCTGATAAAGTAATAAAACGGCCCTTAAGATGGCAACTGGGATTAAACGGAGGGGAAGCGGAGAGGGGAAGTCGATGTTTTTAAAAAAAAAAACAGTATTACGACGTGGGGAAAGTGTAAAGAGCGCATACAGAGGCGCGGAGGTGATTTATTATGTGGAAGCAGGCTGAAGCTGACCTTCGTTTAATTAACGCTGATGGAGATAAAGGTGAGTTGAGGAGCGTTAATCATTAATCACAGGCCGCTGTGTGTGGAAATAACCTTGTGACTCGGAGGTTAAAGCGAACACACTCCAAGGAGCAGAGCTCATCACTTACACACACGGCAGCCATTGTAGCGATGTTACGTGTCTAAAATGCATCAATCCCCCTTTCTGGCCTCCTCCTTCATTTTATATGTATCCATATGTTAATCTGTCAATCTACTGGACGTTTAACACTTACATTACAAAATGTCAGAGTTTCACATTTTCTTAGCGTTAAAATGCCGCTAATTGTGATATGTGGGTTTTTAAATATAGGATTTTTTTTCTTTATGACATGAAATTAGACAGTCAGAAGTTACACTTGGTTTTTTCCAAATTTCTGTATAGCATGAATCACTTGACTTGCCTTTAGAGATTAATTCAAAACAATTGGCATTTTTCCACTCTGGCTAATAACTGGGGCTAATGATTTAACTAACTGACTAGCACAGCGACTCGGGAAGCTAAACAATACAGTCTGAAAAAGTCCTCGAATGTGTTGGAAAATGAAAAGGAAAGGTACTTGTACACCTCAAAATAATGATGTTATGTAGCGCATGTATGTATGTTTATGTATGTTTGTTTTTTATATGGACAACGTTTAAGAGTGATGGTGAACATATCAGCGTTTCTTTTAGAGGCGATATTGCTACTATTGAAATTAGGATTTACCTAGCTACAGTAGCACGTAATCGTTAGGGCTTCCACAGGCAATGTAAAGGTACAGTGAAAGTGCAAACAAGATGAGAACTGCCAAAGAGGTCAGGGTTTACCTCAAGCTAGCATTTACATGGAGAATGTAACGTATGACTAAAATATTCACTCTTCTTATAGTTAGCATCAAATGGTAGCCAAATGTTTTTAGGTTCATAGTGATGCGTCACTGACTGTAAATTTGAAACCTTGATCAAATTCCAAAGTCAGGAATAACACCAGTCATATGGCCTCGTATTTACACACACACGCAAACTGAACATGTGATGCTAGGTGGCTATTATGTTAATACAAGTGCTAAATCTGTGTGTTTCTAAATAAACACGTGTAATGAAAAAAAAAACACTTCTCGGTAGTTCACTGAGACGTTTGACCTCCAGCCGCCCTCTGTGAACACACACTTTCCTCTATTTCTCTCACCTCATCACTAATTACTAAGTAAAGGCCGCGTTAGACACCAGAACCGCGAGTGGCAGCTCACAGGAGAGATTTATAGGGAACGCTTTAGACACACTTGGCTGCCTAATGGTGGCGTTTTTAGCACGCGGTCTAACGACTGAGCTGTGAAAGTGTGAAGTGGTTTGAAATTTAAACTCGGGTGGGGGGGTTACGGATTAGCCTCGGTGCGGAGTTAATGCATAACACGCCTGTTTGAAGAGCGAGGCCTCCAGTGTGGGATGAAAGCGATTGGAAGAAGAAGAAGAAGAAGCGAATGAGTGCCATCCAAAGATGCCAATGTAGGCTTGCAAAACCAAGAGCAACACTTAGTTAGACACTAGCGCTAGCTGGGAAAGTGGAAGCAGTGATGTAATGATGTGGTTCTATGGTTTCTCTCTAGCCAGTGGAAAAGCAGACCAGGTCTTAAAAAGGTTCGCACGTTGAACCAACTCTGAACCAGCGCCTGTGACATGGTTTTTGGTGTCAGGCGGGATGGTTCCAGAAAATCTCCTGGGATTTTCACTCGCAGAGCAGTCTCTAGAGTTACACGGAATGGTGTGGAAGACAAAAACACATCCAGCATGCGCCAGTTCTGCATGTGGAAAAAAATAGAGTGAGGTCAGCAGGGGAATGTCCAGACAGGTTTGAGCTACCAGGAAGTCAGATAACCACTCTGTACAACCGTGGTGAGCAGAAAAGCATCTCCAAATACATAACACACAGAAGCTTGAGGTGGACCTGCTACAGTACAAGAAGAGAAGATTACATCAGGTTTAGCTCCCATCAGTCAAGAACAGGACAAAAAAAAAATTAATGATATTAAACTAAAATGAAGTTCACCAAGAAACCTGGACCAAAGTGCTCCAATTTATGATATTTTAGTATTTAATAATTATTATTTCAACTATAAATGTAAAAAAATAGATACATTTAAAAATATCTATTGGTTTAAAACATTTCAAATATGAATATATTATGTCTAGTAGCATAAACAATTTTATGTATATTAACATTTTAGATGGTTTAGATGATAAGTTCAGTTCTATTCCATTATAAAACCTTTCTCTGATTAAAAATTCTCACGTCTAATCAAGAATGCATTACAGCGCAAGAGATTTGTGTACTTATTAGCATATGTCAGCTCTTAAACTAACATTGTACACGACGATAATTACGTCCACGGCCCGAATAAATAATTATCCATGTGGTGGTGTTTTTTTTTTTTTTTGCTTTGGTCTTTGTATCTTGAGCTAAAAAGGCAGGCGGGCGCCGGAGAGACGCGTCCGTCCCGCCTCGGATGACATTTTTAAAATGTGGCCACGCATCCCGAGTGTTGTTTTCCTCTCCTGGATCATAAATAATGCATTTATTTATCATCAGAATCTGTTTTTGAAATTAGAAACCACCGCACTTCAAAGACAGGAAACCTTTGATATGTTTGATTCCGGGCGAATATCGGTGGATTTATGCAAAACGTCCCGTGCGATTAGAAAGGTGGAGGATGAATATATTTGCCTGGAGGAAAATTATACGACGAGAGAAGAGTCATATCATTAAAGAATGGAAAAGAAAAAAAAAGAAAAGCTGGGGTTACATTTAATGCTTCATATATAGTGGAGGAAATGTGGGTGTGTAAAAGAAGACAATGAGAAAGTGTGTGTGTGAGGAGACAACGTGTTAGAATTTTAACATATTGATTGATTTCAGATTATGAACAAGAATCTACCTAGATTCCTGAATATGTCTTGTAATAATAAATGTGTTATACTGTAAGAAAAAGAAAACATGAAAAGCTGTTCATTTTAGAATCCAACAATTTCACTCATATGAAAAGCAGTAATTCAAAAATATGTTGGGTTTCACACCAGTAAGCTGTAAGAAGGCTTAAGACTTCTAGCTCCAGTCCTCTGGATGTGTATGTGTGTAATGTTTACATTTTGACTTTTGAAATGTAGAAATTTTTTGTTAAGTTTTGTCTTATTTTTCGTGTTCACTATGAAATGCATTGCGACGCACATTATGAGACTGCACTTATTAATTCACGGCCTATCACAAAGCCTACAGTTTTGTGCGTCGTCGAGAGGAACTTGCGCTGAACGTGCTGGAAAGCGAAGCATTTCTCACTGCCGATTCTGAATGCTTGTCCATCACTCCTTTCAGCAGTTACAGGTGGGCTCGTTTTCTCCTTCTCGTTTCTCGGCAGCTGCGTTTTTTTTTTCCATGACAGCAGACCCGGGACAATTTGCATGTCGGACAGACGACAAACGGCACAGCGCGTGTCAGAGTAGGTGGCGAAGCGTGACAGTTCACACACGACGCTGTCTCCTCATGCTTTGACCCCGCGACCTCGCCGCATGTCTGCTTTCACAGAGACGAGGTAGATGGGGAAGGAATAAATTTGATACCAATACCATTATCCCACAACACTAACCCTTTCCTCTCTCTCTCTCTCTCTCTGTCTCTCTCTCTCTCTTTCAGTCATCTCAGCATCTCTGAAATAGACGAGCAGGTTATTTTGAAGGGAAATAACGATGCAGAAAGGGTCACCATCATGACGTCCCGCTACTTCTGTTGAGACAAATTGGACGACGAGATCTCGCTAGCAATTTGCACGACTAGGTTTGTTTCAAATCGGACGCGGATGTCGGGAATTGGCGCGCTGCTGACAAACGGTCAGCGTCTGGGTGAACAAGGGGAGTACGGATGATTGTTAATCAAAAAATAAATAAAAAATCAACCTGTACATATATCAGTGTATTTCCTCATCAAACCATGAAAAACACCCCACCATGTTCACCAGTAAACACAGCAGTCTCTTCCTGGTGTCTTATTTAGGCACATTTATTTTTTAGAAACAATCCCATAATTCAATTTACTAGAAAAAAAGCAAAAGTTTTAATTGATTATTTACTTTATAATAATAGTTTATTTATTGATTTCAAATACATAATTGTAAAAAATCCTGACAGTAATAAAAAGCAAGTCCGTATCTTTAATTCGGGGCGAGTTTGACAGATTTATACTGAAATTCTAATGACTTCACCCAAAATCCATCAGTTTCACAGAAATTTTAACAACTTGCAAAATCCAACAATTTACCATAAATTCTAACGACTTACTCATATCAAATCCAACAGTTTCTAACAAATTACAATATCCAACAATTTTCACAACCATTTGTTGTGGGAGGAGAACAGAGTTTTACAAATGTCCGCAGATTAGCATCTCGAGCTCACTTGACTTATTTTTATTTATTTATTTATTTTAAATCATAAATAAAACCAAAGACCAGCTTTCGGTTGGAAATGTATCCACATAGCAGAAGAAATTGCTTTTGTATTGCTGTTTCATGTTCTCTAGTAAATGAAACGTAAGGAGCTGACTCGACTGTGGCATTTATGCTAGGATATTATAGTATTTGGAACTTTACCTTCAGGGAGATGCTACAGAAGCATTAAAACAAGGAAAAAGAGACTTAAGAACAGCTTCTATCCCACTGCAGTAACTTCAATTAATGCTGCCATTATGTAAACTCTAATGCACGTTTTTTAGGGGATCTGTGCAATGATGCTTGAACGTATGTTTGTGTGTGTATGTGTGAATTAATTAATTATTGTTTATTTAATGCACTGTTTTTTTAGATGGCACTTTAAAATTTCTTTGTACTTAGTACAATGACAAATAAAGATAATTGAACTTGTACCAGCACTAGCTGCTAGCTAAATTAGCTGCCATTTTTGGCTCCATTATAAGATCCTTTTTCCTCATTATTTGATGGTAAATTGCTGATTAAATACTAGCTATAAAGAAAAAAAAAAACAAAGAATGTTGCTACTAGCTAGAAAAGTATTCCAGGACATTCCTGATTGCTAGAAATTTACCCCAGGAGGTGACTATAAAGTAAAAAAAAAAATTACAACAGGATGTTACATGTATAAATTTTATAATCTAGGCAGTCATTTAAACAGTCCTGTTCTTAGATATAGCTGTGATACCCTTCATTATCCGTATCTGTCCGCTGCACACTTGTATCATTCTTTGTAATAAAACAATGACCATTTTGAAGAATGGAGACGTTAATGAAACACGAGCTAAATCAGATCGCTGCGTTGTCAATTTAAAGTATAAAGACTACATTTCTCTATAAAGAGAGGAAGAGAAAATGAACTACCATTAGCAGATAACAATCATGACCTTGATTCAGACAGACAGCTAATTGCCTCTTCACACCTGTAACACTGATTTTTTTTCTTCCCTCCATCATTCTGCACCACAAATTAACCTCACACTGAGATATGAAGAACTAGCTACTCACTAAATTAGCTGCCATCCAAGTCTGGCTCAACGATAAGAACTTTTTCTCTCATTATTATCACCGATTTAAATGAAATCTCACAGTACAGTGGAATTTAGACAGGATGATCTCTGAGACGAAATTTAAATGTACACTTGACATATTGAAGCAATCCTTACATCCGTGGAATGTTCAGGTTTGGCAGACAGGAATGTTTATCACACAGGATTAACATGTCCTGTTTCATCAGCTTGAAGTTATGCATTACCACAGGCGGTTACTGCTAGCTACTAATTTACTTCTAGCTAAAAATGTACCCCAGGAGGTTACCTCTAGTTAGAAATTTACCACAGGAGGTTATGTCTAAATAGAAAGTTACCACAGCAGGGTACATTTACCTAGAAATTTTCCAAAGGAGGATAATGCTAGATAGAAATGTGCCACAGGAGGTTACCTCTAGTTTGAAATTTACCACAGGAGGTTATCTCTAGTTAGAAATTTACTACACAAGGTTACCTCTAGTTAGAAATTTACCACAGGAGGTTACCTCTAGTTAGAAATTTACTACAGGAGGTTACCTCTAGCTAGAAATTACTACAGGAGGTTACCCCTAGTTAGAAATTTACCACAGGAGGTTATTTCTAGTTAGAAATTTACCACAGGAGGTTACCTCTAGCTAGAAATTTACTACAGGAGGTTACCTCTAGCTAGAAATTTACTACAGGAGGTTACCTCTAGTTAGAAATTTACTACAGGAGGTTACCTCTAGTTAGAAATTTATCACAGGAGGTTATCTCTAGTTTGAAATTTACCACAGGAGGTTACCCCCCCCCCCGAACATGTGATGCTAGGTGGCTATTATGTTAATAACTGCCTCTAGTTGGAAATTTACCACAAGAGGTTATCTCTAGTTAAAAATCTACCACAGGAGGTTACCTCTAGTTAGAAATTTACCACAGGAGGTTATG
Source organism: Synodontis membranacea (assembly GCA_025674565.1). Lineage (NCBI taxonomy): Eukaryota > Metazoa > Chordata > Actinopteri > Siluriformes > Mochokidae > Synodontis > Synodontis membranacea. The sequence goes on along the minus strand of JAOVYU010000056.1, from coordinate 321,405 downwards.
TCTGAATAGAAAGTTACCACAGCAGAGTACATTTACCTAGAAATTTTATCACAAGTAGATACTGGTAGCTAGAAATTTACCACAGGAGGATACTGCTAGGTAGAAATGCACGTCTAGCTAAAAATGTACCACAGGAGGTTATCTCAAGTTAGAAATTTACCACATGAAGTTACCTCTTGTTAGAATTTTACCACAGGAGGTTACCTCTAGTTATAATTTTACTACAGCAGGTTACCTCTAGTTAGAAATTTACTACAGGAGGTTACATCTAGTTATAAATTTATTACAGGAGATTACCTCTAGTTAGAAATTTATGACAAGTAGATACTGGGTTTATTGAACAGCTCTTTATCCCCATCTACACTTCGTCAGCCATCACTATGATGCCACAATAGAAGTTCTTAAGTTCTTCCTTAATGGAACTTAATTTGGATAGACAGCATTTGTGGTAAAAGTTTCATTTTCAAAATGGCAGACAAAGCTGTTTACTCATGCAAATGATATGAGCAATGATACTGAACATTTCAAAATGATAACATCTTATTTGCTGTGTTAATGTGGTACAATAACAGCTGATGGAACTTCGACACTTTACACCGCTGAATAGAAAAATTAGCATTCCTGTTTTATAATGTCAGAAACTGCATATCAAACCCGGCTCATTTTGCCTCAAATGGCAAGCTACCCTTTCAGTGTGTACTTTAAGATGTAAATTTCTTTCCAGTGGTTTTCCTCTGAGGCGTTCTGTCATCCTCTCAACAAATATGGTTTACTTTGCTAATGACCAAGATTGAGATCAGCACGATTGGTGATTTTAAAGGAAATGTTACAGCACTTGCAGTGTCATATTGGTAATAATTCTAATGTACAAATCGATACAGAGGTGGTTAGGAATTGATAGAAGAGTCAATAAATGAAATAAAAACAAACATGGTTTGAGAGAGGGAGATATGTCAGATGGAAATGAGCTTGCTAGCCGAGCAGCTAATTGGCAGTTAAGTGGATATGATTAGCATTCTACAGAAATTAAATTCGGCTAATCCTGAAGTGAGCGGAAGAACTCACACAGCCTCTCACTATATATTAATGCTAACTTCAGACAAGTCATTATCGTTCAATTTAACCGCTAGACTTGAGCTCTGGATGTAAATATCCTTCTCTTTGTAGTAGATTAAATTATCAATTCATTGGCATCCTATTATTATCCATTTATGTTCACTTATTTACTTCACAGAGGAAGTCTTTGCTAATGCTAGATTCCAGCATAGCCTCGTAGCATAGGCTGAGGTAAATTAATTCAGTTTCAGTTTTCCTTTTGATCATCATTTATCTAGCATGTTGTTTTGTTTTGTAAGGGAATCATACAGGATGTGTGTTAGCATAACATGCTAACATAGACAGGTACAGTATTAGCACAGTTTTTTTCTTTTTTACCAGCACCCAATTGTATATTTCACTTTTTTACCTCATAAAACAGAAAATTGCTATTAAAGAAGGGTGAGAATTTCAGACATATAATTTAAAAATGAAATTCTAAATGAAATATTTTTTTAAATTTATAATTAATTTTCCACACAGACGCATTGTATGTCAATCTTGGCATGATGAAGGATAAGGAGCAGCAGGCCTGCGGTTTGGACGATTTATCAATCGAGTGGCTACATTAAACGGATTTCTTAATGAAGTAAGATCTTTATAAGGATTAGCCTGCCACCTGCAAAGTGCCACCTGTTCATGCGGGATAACTGGCAGGCATTAGCATCAGATGACAAAAAAGACAGGATAACAGGGAGGGATCCCTGTGGAAAAAAGCTAAGATAATAAAGAGATAATAAAGCCAATTTTGTTTCCTTCACTGCCTTTGTTGAGACAATTCTAATGCTACAGCGCATCACAGACTGTCCTTATTTAGTCTGGCTAATTCTGTAGATCCTTCTCAGGTTAATTGCTAGCACAATTATTTCCTTTGATAAGCAAGCATAAGCATATTTTGTATTCAGAGAAACACTATTGTTACCTAATTTAGCAGACCTTTCCAACACCAAGCTAAATGTTTTTTTTTTTAAACTCTTGTAGAAAAAGATCTTGCTAATGATCCAGACCTGGCAGAGGACACAGAGATGCTAAACATCTGTAGCCCCTAGCTATATGTTACAAGCTAACATTACTAGTTCTTGTTTGCATTTCTGCCACAGCTTCATTCTGATCCTGCACAAAAGCTAGCATTTAGCCTGGTTAATTCATGAGTTCTAAGGATCTCACTCTGCTTGACCTCCTAAACATTTTAATTTTAGGTTTTTCAGAAGACTGAAACTTATCAGTATAGATGAAAATAAGAATTGTCTCACCTCTGGCTTTGTACGGCAGGGTCAGTGTCAGTGTCACGCTATGATTAGCACGCTATGAACACAATCCAGACCCTTTGTAGTCCTTTGGATGGAAAAGTGAGTATGACAGCCAAGCGTCCTTCTTGTTTGCCAGCAGGATTGCATGGCACTGATTTTGGGGGACGCTCGCATTGCCAAAAAAAGTGCCAAGGACAGGACGTCCAATACCACTCACTGACTTTTCTGGGCTTTTGTCCTTCTGGCACACAGTGGCGTCCCATCACCAGAGCCCTGTGTCCCAACTGTGAACCCTAATTTGTTATTTTTGGGCGTCATTAGTCATGCATATTGTGTCAAATTAGCCTTGGTACAGTAGCGGGGTTTCCTCCTCCACCTGTTCTTATGCTAATATGAAGTTTGTGTGTAAGTGAACTAGAAGTAATAAAAAAGCCCTAAAATATAAAAAGTGTTCATTTTAATAAAACACATGGATAAACAGGATGTGTTAAAGTGAGATTTAAGCAGATTGTCTGGAATAATTGATTACGTAGCGAATGTGTTGCAGTCTGTCCATGGCTACGTCCCAAACCAAAGCTCATCAACCACACACTAACAGCTCCATGCCAAGCACCTGCTAGTTCTGCCCTAATCAGAAACATGGACTGCATTGAACATGATATTTTGGGTTAACTTTTTACATTTTTAATCATGAAACCTACAAGCTTTTCCTCTTCCTGTACCTCTGAGGCCTGCAAGCAACTCCTGCCTTTGTTTTTGGATTATTTATGTTATCCTGAGACCACCAAATGGTCACTTCACTTCACTACAGGGGCCTACAAAATACCGCTTCATTTATCCTAAGGTACTCAAGCTTCTAGCAAGTTCTTAACATGTAGCACCTGCCATCAGAAAAGTCTTCATTATCCTGAAGAATATAAGCTCCTACTCATGCCATTCTTAGACCTTTAGACCCTTATTCCTACCATTCTGAGGTCCTCCGGAGGCCTAGGAGCTCCTGCTGTACTTCTGAAGCATCAAGTTCTGCCTCTTCCAGGACCTCTGGTCTATAAGATTTAACTTCTGTCATCTTGAGATCCATTACAGTAGGTCCTCCTCCTTCACACCTGAGACCTATAGTGCCAACTCGGCACAATCTGATGCCAATCTGATGTCCATAGAGTCCTACTCCAATCCTGGGGCCTAGAAACTCATCCTCCTGCCATCTGTAAAGCCAAGAACCTGGTTTCTTCCATATGTTAGCCTTCAAACCCTGAATTGTCAGTTGTAATAAGGCTCCTTTGATTTATTGCTCCTCAAGCTCATATTACTGACATCCTAAGGTCTACCATTCCCAGTTTCTTCAATCCTGAGTCCTAGTAGCTGCTGCATCTGCCCTTCTGATTTTTACAAGTTTTGGCTGTTGCCATCTCGAGAACCAAGGACCTTCTGTCTTTCCTATACTGAAATCTACAAAGTCCTTTTCCCCCTAACCCAAGGCCTACAAGCTCCAGCTCCTGCCAACTTGTGATCCAAGAACGTTGACAATTTGGGAAGCTCTTCTCCTGCAATCCTGTGGTGCCATCCCATCATATCCCTACCATCCTGAGACCACAGGCTTCACATCCTGCCTTTCTGAGGTCTATAATGTCCTACTGCACCAGTCCTAAGGTTTACTAGCTCAGACTCTTGTCATCCTGAGGAGCTCAGGCTCCAACTCCTCCCATCCTTTGGCCTATACACTCCACCTTCTGCCATTTTGAGGTCCATAAGCGCCAACTCCTGCCATTCTGAGGTTCCACAAGTTCCTCTTTCTAACATCCAAAGTCCCCTAAGCCTCTGCTCTACCACTGAAGCCTTTCTGAGAACAACAATCTCATTTTCATGTAATTGTGATGCCCAAGTTATATTCCATATGAAGCAGAATTCCTGGAATGACATCAGCTATCTCTGTTGAGTCTCGGTTCTTCTAAAAGCCCTTCGTCTCAGAACGTTTTCTTCACACCTCTGAAAGTGTATAAGGATTTTCTGAGACAATCTGTATTGTAAAAAGGAATAATTTGATTCCACTGAGTCTCTCAGCCTGTCACTGAGAGATGGACTGATAGACACATGGACAGACATAGATTTCTCCCTCTACGGCTGTAATTCATATTAAATCCCTCCATCAATCGGCCAGAGCAGCAGAAAGATCAGCTAATTATCTGTAAATATGTTTGCTCGTGTCATGAGGGCGAGCTTCTTAATCACTGTTACGTCTGTTTAGATTAATGTGTGTAATTACTCCTTTAAAGCGGCGAGGCCTGTGATGAGGACAAGTGCACTAGAGAAGTTTTTATACTGAAATTCAGCACCTGTGATCACAGCACTGAGGGATTATGGGAGATTCCAGTGAGGAAAGATTAGCATGGGCTGAAGGAAAAGAGGAGCTGTTTCCCTCTCCTTCTTTCTCATTTCTTTCCTTTCCTCAGGTTTTCTTCTCTTGTCTTCTCATGTAGTCCTTTTGTATTTTCGTCTTCTGTCTCTTCTTGCTCTTTTCCTCAAATTTTTTCCTTCTCCTTTTTTTCTCTTTCTTTTACTTGATATCCTAAAATCTGATATCCTCAAGTTTTCTTCTTCTTTTCCCTTTCCCTTCTTTTATTTCTTCCTCTTGTGTCTTATCACAACTTTTGTTTGCTTCTTTCTTCCTTACTCTTTTCTCGTTTTCTATCCTTTGCTTCTCCCAGTTTTTAAATTTTTTTTATCTCTCTCCTTCATTTTCACATCTTCTTTCACCTTTTTCCTTTTATTCTTCCTGCTCTTATTTTTTTCTCTCCTCCTTTTTTCAGAATATTTTCTCTTCTCCCTTTCTCTCTACCTTTCATTTATTTTTCTCTTCCTCTTTTTTAATTAGTTTTCCTCTCATTTTTACTGTAAAAGCAGAGAAACTGTTCCCTTGTTCACAAAAAGAGAAGTATAAGTGCCAATTTGTAAATTTCTTGATGGGTTCAGCAAAGACAGCTTTTTATATAAGCCAGAGGAAAAAAGTAAAAAAGCACCAGAGGACAAGAGGTGGTGTTCGTGTTTAAAAGTCTGGTTAAAAGCAGAATTCTTGTTTTACACAATAACAAAATGTCTTGAAGGTTTTTGTTCAGCAGGGTGTTGTGATGATGCCATTTGTTTTGTTACAGATTATCTTTTGTTTTTTTTATGGCAGAACTGGAGTAATTTCTCCTTTTCTATTTGTTTTGTACATATATATATAAATTGTTTTATTTTATTTTATTTTTTCCCCATCTCTTTATTTAATTTAACTTTTTTTTTTTGCATGTTTTTTTGGAGTTTGTGTATACTGGGTTAAAGGCAATAAATGTTTTGTAAAATTCAAATTCTCTCTACCTTTCCTTTATTTTTCTCTTCCTCTTTTTAACTCTTATTCCACTCATTTTTTCTTTGCACTTTCTTTTTTCATTGGTTTATTCATTCTCTTTCACTCTCGTGTGCTCCTGACCTGAAATATAATTTCTTTCTCATCTTTTGTCATCACAGTTTCTTTTCTGTGATTTGAGTCTCTCCTCTTTTCTTCCTCTATTCTCTGTCGTTTGATTCTTTGATTCTCCTCTTTTTTCATTCTCTTTTCTTGTCTTCTTTATTTCACACACATTCTTTCTCCACACTTTTTTTTTTACTTCTTGTCTCATCCTCTTTCTTTCTTTCTTGCTTTCTTCAGTTCTGATATCAGGAGCTATATATTCTCCTCTTTCTCCTCCTTTTTCTTTTTGTCTCAACTTTGTTCTTATTTTCTCCTTCTATCTTTTCTTCTGCTATGTCTTCTTTATTCATCCTTTCCTTATTTCTTATCCCTTTTTCTCATTCCTCCTGTATTCTATCACTTCTTCCTCACCATCAGTTCTTTTCTCAGTTTTTCCTTCTCTCCCCTGTGCTTTTCTCTTCTTTTCCCCTTAATTATATTTTCTCTGTATTTTGTTTACCATTTTCATTTATCTCCTTTAGCCTCCCTTATCCCTCTATCACCTGTTTTCCTTCTCAGCCTTTCTTCTATTAACACACTTTCTTTCCTTTTGTTTTCTTCTCCTTGTTACTTTCTGCTACTTTTCTTTGTTCTTCTCATCTTTACTTTCACTTCATTTCTTCTCCCTTTTCTTGTTTTTCTCTCATCCACTTTTACCTCTTCCCTCATTTCTTCTCTCTCTCCTTTTTATCTTTCTTATCCCTGCTCTATTCTTCCTCATTCTCTCTTCTCTTTTCTTTACACTTCATTATTCTTTATAAGATCAGTTATGAGGAAATCAGTTTGAATTGATTAACTTGTCTAACTTCATACATAGTAAGACATCAAATGTATACACACACACACACACACACACACACACACACACACACACACACACA
>JAOVYU010000056.1:140510-155689 GCA_025674565.1 Synodontis membranacea | reverse complement strand
AGAGAGAGAGAGAGAGAGAGAGAGAGAGAGAGAGAGAGAGAGAGAGAGAGAGAGAGAGAGAGAGAGAGAGAGAGACTGACAGAGAGAGAGAGAGAGAGAGAGAGACTGACAGAGAGAGAGAGACTGACAGAGAGAGAGAGAGAGAGAGAGACTGACAGAGAGAGAGAGAGAGAGAGAGAGACAGTATCTGTGGTGTCTGGATGAGTGAAAGATGAAACACTCACTCATCTGTAATAAAGCTACAGCAGGACACTATACTGACACCAACAGGTCTGTCATCCTTACTGACATTAAAACTGTGTGTATGTGTGAGTGTGTGTGTGCATGTGTGTATGCGCGTATGTGTGTGTTCGTGTGTGTATGTGTGTGTGTGTTGTGCATGTGTGTATATGCGTGTGTGTGTGTGTGTGTGTGTGCGCGCGCGTGTGTGTGTGTGCGCGTGTGTGTGTGCGCGTGTGTGTATGTGTGTGTGCGCGTGTGTGTATGTGTAAGAGGGATATAAGGTTGTTTTACTCTGTTCATATATGAAAGATTCTTTAGCTGTGTTTCAGTTTGAATTCTGCTTTATTAAATTAATTACCAGAAGCATTTAATGATTTACATGAGTCAGTATTTGTATCCAATTACAGTTAAGAGTTTAAAATCTGCGTCCAATTAGAGTTAAGGATTCAAGGCACTATCACTGCTCTCATGATGTTTGTGTGTCCAGATCCAGGGCTCCATCCAGTCACTATGATCACCATGTCACCTGGTTTAAAGAAGCCTTGCACTTTACCTGCACACACACACACACACACACACACACACACATACATGCGCGCACACACACATACACCCACACACACACACACACACACACACACACACACAAACACACACACACAAACATCTTTAATATTAGAGACTATCACCATTCCTGCTTAAAACTCTCTACACAAAAAAAATCACATCTCACACAGACACCCACATACATGCGCACACACACACACACACACACACACACACACACACCCACATACACGTACACACACACACACACACACACCTATGTCCATGCCGAAGGTGACCCTGTTGTCAACATCATCAGCCCAAACCTTAGCAGGGGGGACTTGGTAGAGGGCGGGGAATATTCCCCGGAGCAGCTGTGATTGTCGGGCCATCTGAGCATTCCTCGTCACAGCGATGATGGGACAGCGGGGGCGGTACCGAGACAACAGGTGGGCAGACCTGAAGAGGAGGAAAACAAAATTAGGGTGTGCAGAAGTGAGTAGGAGGAGCCAAAACAAACAGGTGTGCAAATGTAAAGGAGCTGACTTTAGAGTTAATATAATAGGGTCCAGATATTCTAGCAGAAAAAAGGAAAGGGGTGTTGAGTTAGAGGAGGTGGCACCACACCAAGAGAAGAGAAGAGAGGCTGAGAATGCACAGAAGTGTTCATTAGAAAAACAAACATAAGTGTTTGTGTATGTGAGTGTGTGTATGTCTGTGTATTGAGGCTGACAGGATTATATTTCATAGTACGCACAAGAACCCACACAAGAACCCGCCCGCTTGTAGGACTCCCTCATTTAGCAGCAGTATCATAAAACAGTTATGAATAAAGATACAACCATTTTCAAACCATACGCTAAACAAAGTGAACTAGTATTAATACCCCATGCTGCTCTCGGCAGAATTTTCACTGCTTAGAATAGTTCGAGAGAGAGACTTGAAAAATACGAAACCCTGAAAAATGTTCCGCTGTTCTTTTTAAGGCAATTATTTGCTTGCCAATACACAAGGTAAGCTAAATAAGGCTAAATCCATAATTGCAAATATCACGATTACACACCAGAAATGTCGATCATGCAGTGACCTTAACACCAATCATCAGCTTTCATATGATTTTGCCTCAGAACACAGCCAAAAATATTTTTTTAAAAAAATGCGTTTTATTCTCAAGCACATTCTTCAATGAAAAATTACATTAAAAAAACATAGACATGATTTGCTGTTGTCGCAATTTTATTGTCAAAATAGAATGTTAAAAAATGAACAAAATCATAAAAATGTACGCATGGTGCATATAGGATTACTGCTGCCTGCGCCAGTGTGTGTGCGGACATGGCAGTGTATATGTGTGTGTGTACCTCCCAGAGGTGGTGAGGACGATGATGGCCCCTGCACTGCATTTAAAACTTGACTCGACTGCTCCGATCGCCGTAACCTCTGTGGGGTCTGAACTGAGAGCAGTGAGACGCCTCAGATCCTCAAACACCCGCTGGTGGAACAGAGCCGCCTCAGCCTCCCTGCAGATCTACAGAGAGACAGACATATGGGGGGAGAGAGAGAGAGAGAGAGAGAGAGAGAATGTGAGAGAGAGAGAGAGAATGTGAGAGAGAGAGAGAGAGAGAGAGAGAGAGAGAGAGAGAGAATGTGAGAGAGAGGAAGAGAGAGAGAGAGAGAGAAAGTGAGGATGTGAGGATGTGAGAGGGGGGAGAGTAAGAGAGAGAGATATTGAGAATGAGAGAGAGAGAGAGGAAGGGAGAGAGGGAGGGAGGGAAAGAGAGAGTGAGAATGTGTGTGTGTGTGTGAGAGAGAGAGAGAGAGAGAGAGAGAGAGATGAGAAGTGGAGTATAAAAACATCTAATTTAAATATTGTACAATTTCTTTCCTTTGCTATAAGCAATTCAAAAGAACTGAAAACTACACAGGCCAAGATATCGTTCAATCCTAAGGATAATGCAGAAACCCTCCCAGCAGAATGGACCATCACCTGTCTAATGCACAAAGCTCTCTGCTCCCACTACAGTCACCACAAAACACATGGCCTTTATATAGAGGCACAGATATCAGAAGCTAACCCCACTGCAGACGCACAGCCTACTAACACTGGGAAACCATGCAGAGATCAGGCCTAACACAGAATGGCTAAAACTCAGGAAAGAGGTAAGGAAATAATCGAAGAAAAAAACACAAGGACCCGCACAAAAACCACAGATTAAAGCCTGCATTATTGTTATGCATTACAATATATACACACACACACACACACAAACACAATTTACTATAGACTACTAGCTGTAGTCTATAAATTTTTTTCTGGACACACTGGAACACTTTAAAGAAAAAAAAATCAGTATTAATTTAAACATGCAGGTGTTGGACTTGCTGGGATCCGTACCTGCCAAACCTCCACTGGTGCGCACTCGATTAGCTGCGTGGTCATCAGTACCGTACTCTGATGTCTTGCGCCTTACGCTAGAACATCTAATGGTTTTGGTGCAGTGAACAGGGACGTCTCTGTTTCTCACTGCCACTTTTAACTACCTCCGTCAGCTTTCAGAGCACCTGGTCATCTCACCACCTAAAGTGACCCTGTGTCAGCCCAGTCTTGCACCCTGACCGAATCTGCTGGAGAGTGCATGGCTGGTTCCACAGAGGCCACAGACTTGGTCACTGCAAAGCCAGTGATGGAGATTTCAGGGGCAGGGCAGGGTGCCGTATGTTGCTCTGATAAGAAAGCTGAGCCAAATATCTGCCTAGTTGACCCTACAACCTACAACTCCCTCCCATGTTGTCCAGGATCCCTACTGCCCCTGTGCCACTGCTCTGTGAATTTGATGCACAGGTATATACTTCAGCAAAGTTAGATGAAATAAACAAGCTTAATAAGGTTAAGGATGCTTACTAACTTCCTAACTACTTAATTCTGAAGTAATTGTATTTAGACCCCATGCCTAGATGTAAGCATCATTCTTGCAGAAGTAAAAGACCTTGGGGTGATTATTGATTTCAATATTTCATTTAAAGCTGATGTAGATATTATTACTAGGATAAACTTCTTGGATATCTTTCTTTCATCTCAGAAATACTGCACAATATAGAAAAGCTAGGTCATGTTTTTGGTACCTGCAGGTTAGATTATTGTAATGCCAGTAATCCAGTAGCTGCATAAACAAGCCCCAGTTAATCCAGAATGCAGCAGTAAGTCCTTACTAGAACAAGAAGTTTTGCACACATTATCCCTATCTATTCTACAACGCATTGTGTCCCAATCAAATGTTGCATTTATTATAAAGTGCTACTGCTAATCTATAAAGCACTGAATGATCTCGCGCTGTGGCACCTGAGCGATCTTCTGGTCTACTACTCAGATCAAAAGGTGCAGGCTGTTTGTTGGTACCATGAATAGTGTAGGCTACAGCAGGGGGCAGATCTTTGTCTTAAAATGGTATAACTGGATCTCTGTAAAACAGCTTTGTGACAATGTCCTGTATTAATAAAACTGAATTTAATCTGCTGCATTGCATTGTGGAATTTTATGCATCTCTCTCTCTCTCTCTCTCTCTCTTTCTCTCTCTCTCTCTCTCTCTCTGTGTGTGTGAGAGAGAGTCTTTAACTGTGTGTGTAAACTCTTAATATTTGATTCTAACTTCAGACTCGGTGACTGCTTGAGTTCTCGTCTTCTCTGACAGGAGTGACATTCACATATTTACATAATCATTATATCTGATTTACATACTAATTTGCATCAAATTTACATAATCACATTTTAGCTTTGCAGAAATAATCATTACTGAAGAAGAGAAGATCTGGCCCAAACACAGAGCAAAGTACCACACGCATACACAAATACACACACATACACACTCATTCACTCACTGAGTGCATCATGGACACTGCCTCCACTGGGTAGCGTCCTTTAGCCGTCTCCGCAGAGAGCATGACACAGTCGGCTCCATCCAGCACGGCATTGGCTACATCACTACTCTCAGCACGGGTTGGCCGGGCATTACATACCATACTCTCCAACATCTACACACACACAAACAAAAACACACATACACACACACACACAAATGAAAGAAATGTAAAACAATTATCTTATACCAATGAATAGGTGTCTCTCATACGCTAGTGTCTCGGCCTATCTTTACATCTCTCCAGCTGTGTGTTTGTTTGTCCACAAATATTTAAAGCATCCATTAAGCGGCATCAGGGTGGTGTAATTTGTGATTATCCTTTTGAAGCAGAATGTGGAACATTTTGAGAGGTGTAGTTTATTTTCTACAACAGCCAATAGCCTTACAATACAAACAGAGGAGAACTGGTGTGTGTGTGTGTGTGTGTGTGTGTGTGTGTGTGTGTGTGTGTGTGTGTGTTGATCTGTGGAGGATTTCTCCTCCATGACTTCAGCGATATGATGATGATGTTCTACAACGTGAGATATTAATCATTATGAGGATAACGATGAGGTAGAGGATGGTGTTCTCACTGACAAGTGTGTGTGTGTGTGTGTTGTAACCCAGGTGACCTGTGTGGCACATATGACTGGTTTTCCTGCTGAGTTGCAGCGTCCAATCATCATCTTCTGTGCAATGAACACTTTTTCTGCTGGAATCTCGATCCCTAAATCACCACGAGCAACCATCACCCCATCACTCTCCCTCAGAATCTCATCAAAACTAGAGACAGACAGACAGACAGACAGACAGACAACCATCACCCCATCACTCTCCCTCAGAATCACATCGGTATTACAAAATAGTATTATATATTAAATAGTAGTAAAAGTGCGTCATGTGTGTGTGACAGTAGTGTGTGTATGTCAGCTCACTTCTGCACGCCCTGTCTGTTTTCCACCTTGCTGATGACTTTGATTTTGTCTCTGCTGGGTCCTAGAGCCCTCCTCACAGCCCGCACATCCTCGGCACAGCGGATGAAGGAAGCGAAGACGATGTCCACTCCCTCCTCCACTCCCAGCTGCAGGTCGGCTCTGTCCTGTTCACTCACTGCAGGCAAGTTCACTAACTCCGCCCCCGGCAGGTTCACACCTTTACGGCTGTACAGAATGCCACCACTCTCCACCCGAGTCTCCACCCAGCCGTCACCTGAGGGACAGAGGGGGCAGAGCCTGCGTTTCACACTGACAGTTGCCATAGTAACCCAGAAAACATTTGAAGGTTGCTGAAACACTTTAGTGAAATATTCAGGTGTGTGTACCTGTGTGCAACACTGTGAGAGCAATGAGTCCATCGTCAATGTAGATGGTTCCTCCTGTCTTTACCACGCGAGACAGATCAGGATAATCCACCCAAACACGGGAATCATCTGTCACATTCCGTTCCGCTTCAGCGGTGACCACCGTCAAGACAGAGCCACGCTCCAGCTTTACCTCACCATCCACGAGCTGACACACACACACACACACACGTTAGTGAGGTTTTATTTGAAGGAAAATATAAAACCAAATTCATTCATTCATAGCATTTGGCAAGGAGCCTTAAAATACAGAATCCTTAAGTGAGCACAGTAACTAGAGCTGAATTTGGGACGGAGCCTTAAACATTCAGTCACACAGCCTGTACACATACTGTAATATAACACACACACACACACACACACACACACTTACCCCTCGTACCAGACCAGTGCGTATTTCGGGTCCTTTGGTGTCCAAGGCAATGGCCACTGGTCGATAGGTCAGAGGGTCAGAGGTCAATGACTCGACTGCTTCACGGATATTCCGGATAGATTCTCTATGATACTAAGAAACATTCAGTCAGAACCTCTCTCTCACACACACACACACACACACACCTGCGCACACACACACACACACACCTCATGGGTTCCGTGGGAGAAGTTGAGGCGAGCGATGTTCATTCCTGCCTTCACCATGGCCTGCAGTTTCGACACAGAGCGAGACGCTGGGCCTGCTCCACACACAGACACAAACACACAGAGATAAGGAATATTATTTCTATTTCTCACTGATGTATAGTTGCAGTGCATTAGGGAGAAAGAGCTCCTCCTGACACACACTCTGACTGAAAACAGAACTGAGAAAATCATAAAGTAACTACAGAAGTGTCTATATATTAATTAGGAATCGACGGGTATTGATTTTTCAGGGCCGATTATTGCTAGTTAATGATTACCGATAGCCGATATTTGGAACGGATATAAAGGCTATATTTACAGTAAAAAATTAAAATCTCTGAAAACTCCAACCCAAAATATTGCCTTTATTACTTATCTTTTTTTTTTTTTTTTACATTAAATTTAAATAAAAATATAAATAGCAAAAGTACCAACAAATAAATAAAAACAAAGTAATTATAAACCAGAAGGGCCAAAACAAGGGAACATGAACCTATACAACCGGAGACCCGTCACAAAATAGATTAACTTGGATTTTAATGTTAAAACAAAATGAGCAGCATGGCTTTGTAATGAAAGTAACAAACTGTAATGAAAGTGATGAAAATGTATACAGACATCCAGAGAGGGGAAGTAACGAAGTACAAATACTTCATTACTGTACTTAAGTAGAATTATCTGTACTTTACTTCGCTACTTTTTTTTGTGCCTACTTTCTACTTTTACTTGGTACGTTTTAGCATGAGTATCTGTACTTTCTACTCCCTACATTTTCAAATCAGGGTCGTTACATCCCTCCCCCCCCCTTCATTTCTCGGAACACTCGTTATTACAGGTATTAACAATGCATACACATCTCACTGCATGATCACATTATCACTGATTATTATTCTGACATTTCAGCACTATAACTGGGAAACTGGGAAGGCTTTTCATTATGGAAACAGCTCACAAGAGCTCCGTGGTGTTTTCAGTGTGTTCCATGACCACGGCAACCCTGGGTCTCACGCTCAGCTGCTCTCCTTTTCTCCTTGGTGCTTCACGCTGTGCTTGAGTGACATGTATGAGTGACAGTGAGGCTTCAGTGGTGATTGGCTAGTAATCGTATGTTATCTAGTCAATCAGAGATTGTTATGGGCGGGACTTTAAATGAAGCAGCGCGGCAAGCAGGCACAGAGGAAGAGACGGTAGCGGAGCCACATTAGCGCGCTTTGTAATAATATTGCTTATCGGGACAATAAAACACTGATATCAAAAACTTGCAAAATCCTAATATCAGCCACCGATTATCGGCCAGGCCGATAATCAGTCGATTCCTAATATTAATAAATAACTACTAATAATCATGGAATCATAGCGTCCCTAGTGGAACTCTGGTGTTTGGGGCAAAGCTTTAATTGAATAAGTCAATATATTTGTGTCCAAACAGAGGTGTTGGTACTGACCGATGGTGCAGATGATGCTTGTGTTGCGTGCTATGATTGGCTCCTGATCAATGTCCAGTGAACACAAATGCTCCAGGAAAGAGTCACCAACACATGAGTGACCTTCAGGCTTCCGAATTAATGAGGCCATCACTGCTAACTGAGAGACAGACAGACAGACAGACAGACAGATTCACTCATTAGTGATTACACAGAGAGCTGAGAAAATGATTGTTTTTTATGCATTTAGCAAAAATGCTATCATATTTAATCTATAAATTTAGACCAGCATTAAAGACGAGCTTAAACATTTCAACATTTAAACACTGAAACACTGTCTACTTTAAACACTGCGGAATTTAAATAAAGTTAAATTAAAGTGGATAAAAAGTGACACTTGGTAACATTCCCCTGCAGTCAGACTTTATCATATCCTGTGAATGATTATCTACTGAACAAATAAACCTTTGTGCAGAAGGTGACTTAGGAGATAAACACCAATTACACCAGACATCACACTTATACAAAATAATGTCCTCTAGCATACACAGAACTGCTGATCTTATTATTTAACTTATTATTGTTTATTTTCATATTAATTGACTAATAAATTGACCGATTTTAATTTAATCCAGTTACAGTTACATCCAGAAAAACTCAGTCTGAACTTTTCTGCAGCTAACAAACACATTTGACCTTCTGCTCTACAGAACACACCAAAATTACAGAATAAATGTGACTGAATATTTTTTGTAATCATTTACATTAAAAATACATCAAATTGCTAAATGTTTCACTAGAAGACATTATGAAAAACAAAAGTTTCCCACCTTAGACAGTGCCAACTGAGATCAGATACGGGGTGGAATGTGGCTTAACACACCCACACACCCACACACACACACACACACAAAAACTTTTATCTCCATCTGCTGGACACTGGCTGTGTTTAAACTGGCTGTGTTTGGGGGTGTTTATGGTGGGCGTGTACAATCATGTGACCAAGATTCAAGATTCCTTATTTGTCACATGTAGTTATAGCTGGTACAACATACAGTGAAATGTTTTTTCTGGCTAAAAGTACTCCCCAACTGTGCTATACATACTATAGCATTATAGCACTATACTATACTATACTATACTATACTATACTATACTATACTATACTATACTATACTATACTATAGCACTAGCATGCACTGACACCAAGTTTAAATGACTATTTACTCCATAAGAAAACTTTGTTAATATGCAAATTGGAAGCACCTACAAACCTCTTACTCCGCCCCCTTTTCCTTCATTTGCATATTACTGAATGATTTGCTGTCATGTTTTAATGACGCAGTGACACGATGTGAGATATTTAGCTTCAGTTCTTTTTAATTATGAAGACCGTGTTGAAAAAGGTTACACACTTTACCAGGAGCAGTGTGTAGAGTTTGGGTTGTGTCTCAGTGTGTTATTGTGTTTTGATATTTGTACAGCATCAGTGTGTGTAGCTGTGTGTGAATCAATGTATACTGATATGTGTAAGTGTGTGTTTTAATGTGTACTGGTGTGTGTCGGTGTCATAGCAGTGTTTGTGAGTGTGGATAAGCATCAGTTTGTATTACTTTTTATCAGAGTTTGCCAGTATGTATCAGTATGCGTCAGTGTGAATCAGTGTTTGTCAGTGTGTGTCAGTGTGTGTCAGTGTGTGTCAGTGTGAATCAGTGTGAATCAAGTGTGTCAGTGTGAATCAGTGTTTGTCAGTGTGTGTCAGTGTGTGTCAGTGTGTGTCAGTGTGAATCAGTGTGAATCAAGTGTGTCAGTGTGAATCAGTGTTTGTCAGTGTGAATCAAGTGTGTCAGTGTGAATCAGTGTTTGTCAGTGTGAATCAGTGTTTGTCAGTGTGTGTCAGTGTGCGTCAGTATCTATCAGTGTGTGTCAGTGTGAATCAAGTGTGTCAGTGTGAATCAGTGTTTGTCAGTGTGAATCAGTGTTTGTCAGTGTGTGTCAGTGTGCGTCAGTATCTATCAGTGTGTGTCAGTGTGAATCAAGTGTGTCAGTGTGAATCAGTGTTTGTCAGTGTATGTGATTAATAAACACAATGAGAGAACACATGACACTGTAGATGAATAAGGAGAGAAATGTTTATTTTATTAAGTGATTGACATGTCAGCTGATTTGCTGATTGGTTGAGTGATTGTTTGAATAATTGACAGGTGATCAGTGTGAAAGGGTGGAGAAGGTGATTGTGGGTGGAGACTCCGGTTGAAGGATGAGTGTGTATTTGGTGTTGAGCTCCTCTTTGGATGAAACACTCAAGCGGAAATTCCTCAGAATCTGTAAAACACACACACACACACACACACACACACACACACACACACCTTTATTAGATATGATCACCCACACTGATAACTTCTCTCACTAACACTCTCCCTTTCCTAATGTTCCTCAGACCCTCGTGTGACCTTTAAACCTGTTACACACTCACGTGCAGGAGAAAGAGCTGCATCTCGTTTTCAGCAATTCTCCGCCCCACACATTGCCTTGCCCCGAAGCCAAACGCCAGGGAGCGAAACCCCGCCCCTGAGCCAGTCTCCGCTGTGACATCATTTCTGCGCTGCCCCTCTGCTGCCTCAGCACCAGCCCAACGACCAGGGTCAAAGGTTAGAGGGTCCTGAAATACATCTTGACTCCGCCCCAGAGGATACAGACACACTTGCACCAGAGTCTGCAGAGAGATTTATACTTAGAATACCCACAATGCACTGCAGTCTTTACTGGAGACACACACTGAAATACGAAACAGGAAATGTAAAAAATCTCACCTCAGCTGGTATGTGATAATTCTGCAATACGATGTCTCTGACTGGGTATCTCTGTACTGTGATGCCCACCGGATACAGCCTACACACACACACACACACACACACACACACACACACACACACATATTATTGATTAATGATTAGTGATATACTGATGGTGATGGTGATGATGGTGGGGGTGATATTAGTGGTGGTGGGGGTGATGGTGGGGTGATAGTGGTGATGGTGGGGGTGATGGTGGGGTGATAGTGATGGTAGGGGTGATGGTGGGGTGATAGTGATGGTGGGGGTGATGGTGGGGTGATAGTGATGGTGGGGGTGATGGTGGTGATGGTGGGGGTGATGGTGGTGTGATAGTGGTGATGGTGGGGGTGATGGTGGGGTGATATTGGGGGTGATGGTGGGGTGATAGTGATGGTGGGGGTGATGGTGGTGATGGTGGTGTGATAGTGGTGATCGTAGGGGTGAGAGTGGTGTCTGTGTGTTACCTGAGTGTCTCCTTCACTGTGCCCTTGAGCAGAGGCGCCCCCTGCAGAGCCTTATGGGGATTTTCCTCAGCCTGTAACCATGACGACTGCACCTGAGCACGCACACACTCCTGAACACCTGGGTTACGTGCCAACTCAAACAATGCAAACTGTAGAGGCACTGCCGTCTGACAAAAAGATATAAAGACAGACAAGAGACAGAGTTAATGAGAGATAGACAGACAGGAAATAAGAGAGACAGACAGACAAAAGTTTTGTGTTTTAAAACTTAATTTATGGGACAGTGCATATCTTTATACTTTGTGTGTTTTTCTAAGTGTGTGTAGTACTGACTCTTCCTGCCATCAGTTCAGTGATATTAGATCTGATAAGCTGCAGAGGAAGTTCTCCTTTCAGGGAGTGTGTGTGTGTGTGTGTGTGTGTGTGTGTGTGTGTGTGTGTGTGTGTGTGATTGGGTAACTCACAGTATCGACTCCTCCTGCCATCAGTTCAGTGATGTTGGCCCTGATGAGCTCCAGAGGAAGTTGTCCTCTCTCCATCAGTAGCCTTAGCACTCCGGGGAACTGTGAGCTGTCTGCTGCTCCCCCTACAGTGTCCCCTGGAACCTGGAGCCGCTCGTATACACGCTGGATCCGCTCCTCAGCTACACACACACACATGCATATACACACTATAGTACTGTCTAATGAGTGACTGTTTCACATTGTGTGTGTGAGTGTGTGTTCTGCATTATGGTACAGTATTGTTGCTGTGAGTGTGAAGTCACACACCATGGCTGAAGATGTGGTCCCATGCAGTTGCATGTTGCGTCCACAGGGGTTTGTGGAAGCGGAGAAGAGGGCGGGGCACGTAGAGGAGGGGAGGAGTTGTGTTCAGCATTCGCTCCACTGCCCAAATAAAGCGTTCAGACTCCTGAGATGGCTCAGATGAGAAAAGACCAATACGCTCACCATAAAGAACATGACAACTCGCTACAGAGAGACAGACACACAGCAAGAAAGACAGATAAGAGAGAGAGAGAGAGAGAGAGAGAGAGAGAGAGAGAGAGAGAGAGAGAGAGAGAGAGAATTGGTAAATGTACAGTGTGTGAGTAGTTATGATGGTGTAGTTTGGAGTAACACAACACTGTGATGTGGACAGGCCAGGCAAAAACACTGACCTTCCAGAGCAAAGCGGAAAAGTTCAGGGCTGGGGTCAAAGGTCAGCGAGTGTGTGTCATTTTCCTTCTGTCCTTCAGCTTGGACTTTATGTCGCAGGACATGAGAGAAATCCCGCGCCACCTCGTCCAACAATGGCAGGAAACGGCGTACAGCTGAACTCAACATCACCTCACGGTTCAACAACAGCCGGTCAGAGCGCCACTCAACTCCATTTCTGTACACACCCACACGCACATTAATACACACACATTAACACACACGCACACACACACATTAATACACACACAT
This sequence comes from Synodontis membranacea, assembly GCA_025674565.1. Taxonomy (NCBI): domain Eukaryota; kingdom Metazoa; phylum Chordata; class Actinopteri; order Siluriformes; family Mochokidae; genus Synodontis; species Synodontis membranacea. The sequence continues at coordinate 142,868 of JAOVYU010000056.1, read as the reverse complement.
CATTACACATACATCATCACACACACACACACAAATAAACACACATTGATACACATACATCATTACACACACATTAATATACACACCCACACACACCCACACACACATTCACATATACATTAATACACACACACACATTAATACACATACATCATTACACATACATTAATATACACACCCACACACACATTAATACTCACACATCATTACACACACATTAATACACACACGCGTCATTACACACACATTAATATACACACACACTCACACACATTAATACTCACACATCATTACACACACATTAATATACACACACACTCACACACATTAATACTCACACATCATTACACACACATTAATACACACACACATGCACATTAATACCACACCCACACTCACATTAATACACACACATCATTGCACTCACATTAATATACACACTAAGCGTGCAATGCTACACGGTATTTTATTGAACCGTTCAGTACGCCCCCTACGGATCAATACGCGCAGGTGAACCCGGGATATTTCAGTATGCATGATTTAGTTACAGCCTATCAGAGCTCTGTATCTAAATACAAGTGCCGAGATCAGCCTATCAGCGTTTTGGATGCAAATACAAGCCCAAGAACTGATGGACAACCAAAACAAACATTATTTAAGCTTCGACACGACTATGGCGAGTGGTAGCGAGACTGAGAGAAGCAAATACGAAGAGGCACCGCAAAGTTTCAAATCCGCTGTGTGGGAACACTTTGGATTTAGCGTTCAGTATGATGACGAGGGTAAGAGGACTGTAAACAAGCAAAAGACAGTCTGCAAGCATGGTTTGGCAACAGTTGGCTACTCAAATGGAAACACTTCCAACATGATGTTTCATTTACGTTGCCACCACCCAGCCGTTTCACTCGGTAGCGGAGCTAAGAGAGTGCACTCACTAGCGAAAGTGCAACATCCACCAACTCTCGCTGCTGCCTTCCACCAACAATTAGCCACAAATTCAGTTAGACATAAAGAAATAAGGAAAGCAGTGGGACTAGGGATTTCGTCACCTCTCTATGAAAGATTGTGGAGAGAAATTGAAACTGAATTAGCACAGGCACCGTATCTGGCTCTCTCCACTGACAGCTGGACCTCCAGAGTGACTGTGCACTATTGGGATTGGGAGATGAAGAGCTACGTGCTGCAAACACGTCACCTGTATACAAGCACACAATTAGCTCAAGAATTAATGAATGCTGTGACTGAGTGGAAGCTAGAGAGGCCAAATATCACAACACCAGTCACTACAGATAATGAAAAAAACATTGTAAAGCCGTCCATGAAGCTGATGTGTTTGGCCCCCATATTGGATGTTTTGCTCACACCCTGAACCTTGCAGCCAAATGGGCAGTTTCTCTCAAGGCAGTGAGCCGCCTCCTGGGTAAGGTCAGAGAAGTGGTGACCTTTATTCACAAGAGTACCACTGCTCATCAAGTTTATACAGACAAGCAAGTGATGCTAGATTTGCCAAAGCACAAATTAATCCACGCTGGAATACCATACATGACATGCTCGAACGTTATGTTGAACAGCAACCAGCCGTCTATGCTGCTATGTTGGACAAGTCAGCTACTCATCCCCATGAAAACAATCACAACTCTTATGAGCATTGAAGTCCTACGTTATCAATGATTCTCCCTTTAAAGACAAAGATTCTTAAATCTATAACATCAGCTCCTGAGGACAGTGCAACCATCAGGGAGGCCAAGGCAGCCATTACACAGGACTTGGAAAAAAGATACACAGAACCAGATCTTCTTGAGTACCTTCACAAAGCTACAGCCCTTGATCCAAGGTTTAAATCACTGCCGTTCCTAAATGAAGACTGCTGTGAGTCTACAATGATCTCATGAAAAAATTGTGGAGCATAAATATCAGGTATTTGATCTATTTTTAAATTATTTCCATAATCTTGTTTTTTATCATGTTTATTAAATTTTGACAAAATTAAATATGCTTTTAGAAATGTGTCACACATAATAATAATAATAATAATAATAATAATAATAATAATAATAATAATCTTTTTTCAGTTTCATGATGTACAAGCAGAGGCATCCACAGAGAAAGAAAATCAATCCTCATCATCTCCTCCTCAAAAGAAGTCTGCCATCTCAGAATTATTTGGAGAGATTTTCAAAGCAGAGCAGAAAACGAAGTCCTTTTCCAAAATTATTGAGGAGGAAGTCACATCACACAAGGCACATTAACACACACACATGCGTACATTAACACACACACCCACACACACATTAATACACACACCCACACCCGCATTAATACACACACACACACGCGCATTAACACCCACACCCACAC
>JAOVYU010000051.1:25445813-25458624 GCA_025674565.1 Synodontis membranacea | reverse complement strand
AACTCAGTTACTATTTGTGAGAAGTAACTAGTAACTATAACTAATTACTTTTTTAAAGGTACATGCCCAACACTGGCGGCCCACCCGCGAGATGGCCGAGGAGAGATGGAATCTGAAATTGCATACAGACCACCATACGAAAATGGAATGGACTGGTCGAAAGTACAGCGGTGCCTTGACTTACGAGTTTAATTCGTTCCGTGACGGAGCTTGTAACTCAAATTACTCATATGTCAAATCAATTCTCCCCACTGAAATGAATTGAAACGCCATTAATCCGTTCCGGACCCCCAAAAATACCGCATTTTTTTTTTTTTTAATAAGAAGAATGTGCTTATAAATAACGAATATTGTATAAAAACACAATGTAATAGAATGTACTGTAATAAACTGGTTTTATTAAGGATAATGTACAGCATTTGGAGCTTGGAGATCAGGCGACTTGAAGATGGTGACAAAGGTGGAGGAGAAAGGCTGAACTGAATAACTGAGTCTTATTCGCTGATTTTTTCCCATTTCGTAACGCTTTCATCTGCAGGGTTTTTCGATAAATTGTGGTCTGTTTCATCCTCCCTTTCAGAATGTGCGCTGTCACACGCCCGGGTGCAACTTTTTCGGGGTGTTTCTTTTGAATAAAGTCTGAAAGTTTCTCCCGCATTCCCGGCATTTCCTTTATCTCACTTGTAGAGATAACCTCCTCCGCGTCACCTGTTTCCTGCAAAACCTCAGTGTGCTGGCTCGTAACCCGAATTTTAGCTCTCGACTCAAAGCTAAAAAAATCGTCTGCTCGAAAAACCCGTCAGTTGGGACACTCGTAAGTTAAGGTACCACTGTATTTAAAATATAGAAACTTTGACAAAAAGTCTACAATTTCAGGTTACAGTGTAAAATCCATGGCCTGGGATGTTGCGGAGTTGTTGCATATTGTTTTTGGAATCGGTGGCATCCAAAATGGCGACTCGCTGCTTGGCCATAAGGATTCTGGGAAGGGAGGGCTGGCAGCTTTAATCTCTGATATTAATCTTAATGGATTACTATTTTGGAAATACTATCAGGTCGCAGTCTAATATTTTTTCCTGTGAGGATCCTGGAGTCATGTTAATGGTGAAACGGTCATTCGTCGTTCAGTTCTCCGCCGTCGATAACAATATAGCCGCAGGCCAGAAACCAAATGCTTCTGCTACTGTAATACAAATTCAAAACCCAAACTGTCGACCTCTGATCCAGTATCTAAAGGACACTCGTCTCTGCAGAAGGGACGCTCTTAGATGTGAGCCAGCACAGCTCTGCCACTGCTGATAAATGATTGCCATCTGCTGGGAGACTCAGAACTTCACAGCGAATCCAGAAAACGGCCGGGGGGGCCTCAGGAGCTGAGCTGAGCTGAGCACTAATCCTTACGTAGGAGTATTCAGAGGGGTTCATAGGTAATTATATCAAAATGTTGTGACCTGTATGTTTTAGTGTCTGGCACAATCTCAAGTTAAATCGGAAAATGCTAATTCGTTCGAAAAAGTGTGATGGAAGAGAAAGGATGAAGACAAAGTGTCGGCTCACTCTTCTTTCTCCTTTCTTTCAGACTGATGTGAGTGCATGACTCAAGCTCGACTAGCATTCAAACAGAGGTGCTTCATCCAAGATGAAAAAAGAACGGCGAGCGAGCGCAAGCGCATCCGCAAGCACATCGATTGAACTCCTGGAAAATCGAGCCGCAATCCCATAATTCCGTGCAAGAGCAACAAGGCACACCCCTTTATCTCCCCACCCTTGGCATAAACTCTTAAGGCCCGGCACATGGCCCCAAACCCCTCCTCTGTCCCCTCCACCTCTACCTCCTCCTTTCCCTCCTTTCCCCCTTCCCCTTTCTCCTGGTTGCCTGGACGATGCCTAACAAAGCCATCATTTTACCAATTTCCACAGAAACAGGTGCTGGCACAATGGCCGCTTCCTTCAGCGCTGAAAGGGGAAGGTTAGAGAGGTTCATGGGAACCCATGAGGACAATCTCAGGCCTGTCCAAGTGTCGTCCTTGGTCCGTGACATAAAAGAAGGCTAATTTGTTGTCGCTGTTTTCCCAGGAGGGGGGGGGGAGGGAGGAAGCTGGAGTGTGTGTGTGTGGGGGGTAAAGTTTACAAAAAACACACATACACTCGCACACAGAGCTTCTGATATGAACCTGAGAGGACTTTCCAACAAGCACGGCGTGTGCAGAGTGACGTGGGTTTGCGTGGGTGGTGTTTACGCGGGCACATCGCTGTGGGTCAGAACGAGATCAAAGCAGAGGCTATGCGGCCGTGTTGACATGTTTCGGCTCAGCTGCCCCCAAATGTGTACACACACGCCTCTGTGTTTGCATGCATGCATGTGGCCGTGAGGGAATATTTCAGTCTGGAGTTTACAGTCTAACCCCCACCACGTGCCCCCCTCTCCAAAACAACATAAGACTGGTGCGCTGGCAGCACTACAAAGCCAGAGCGGGCATGGAGGAGGAGGCTTTCCACACTCCCTGCATCGGTTTGTAGGGCATTGTAGGGATCCAGAGCTGTACAGTGCATTGTGCTCAACCTTTATATCTATGTACAGTAAATTTAACCGTTGCTTCTTCACGGGTCGTCTACCCTTAAATAGTTTTGCGCATTCTCTTCGAATAAATTGCAACCTACACGAACGTAATTGTCATTTATCTTTCGGTTCCACTTTTCACGTAAACTGTTAGTGCTTATGAAATATCGCAGCAAGTCCGACATAGAGAAAATTAGACAAAAGTCAAAACAGTGGAAAATGTTTATTCATATGTGGAAATGAAATACTGATATCTGCTGAGGGTACGCTTGGGCGCGTTTGAGCCGCAGGCATGGCGGGTTTGTTTCCCTCGGTGGTGCGCTGCTGTTTCCCCTATGACTGCGTCTGAAATGGCTCCTATAGTGCAGCACGGGGGCCACCGACCACATACACACTCACACACTCCAACATTCCACAAAAGGGCTGAATAAGATATCTTTACAAGAGGCCCAGGAGCCGAGAGAGAGAGAGAGAGAGAGAGAGAGAGAGAGAGAGAGAGAGAGAACAGACAGGCTCGTAAACCGCTCTGTAAACATTCCATTGAGGGATGGAAGAATACAGGCCTATAAGAGTGTTATTCACATTCACACAGGCACGCCTGCACACACAGACACAACCACAAAGAAATGATACAGAGCACAAGGAAAACAGAAAAGCCGGGCAAAGTACGTGTCAGCAATAACATGTTTCATGCAGAGCAAACAAGCAAGTATTAAAATACTCCCTGTCTCGCTCTTTTGCGCTCCTTTTTCACATAGTGCTATAAAAACAGATGATCAGATTCCGAAAATTGCTTTCCGTGTTTAAGGGCAAAAAGGTTCCATATAGCACTCTAGTGCTCTGCGGTTTGTCTCTCTGGCAGAACCCTTAAGGGTTCTATGTCGAACCCTGTAGGAGGTTTCTCTTTCGTATAGGATTCCATATCGAACCACTTTACGGAAAAAACCTTCAACGATCCTTTTTTTTTTTAATTTTTAAAAAAAAATTTTTAAAGTATATTTATAAATCTGGGTCACGTTATAGTCATGTGACATACAGTATAGTAACATGTAGTAACATGAGTGACATTTATGCTGCAGTACAATCAAGAGTGTTAAAAAATGACTATTGACTTCACTGATGGCTTTTTTTTTTTTTTTACTTTGTAGCACTGAATAAAGCTCAGGATTGAAACTTTTGAGATGAGCAAGTAAAAAGTTTACTAGCAAGACTACGATTAGGCATTTTGGGGAGAAAAGGAATTATGTCTATAATGAGCACGTAATATGCCTAGTTTAACTTCTGATGCGGTCACTGTTGGGTCTCATGGTGGAACAACGGACACCAGGGTTCGTGGTTCAATCCTGAGCTCAGGTTACAGTCTGTGTGGAGTGCCGTGTGTTCTCTCTGGATCTGTGTGGGTTTCCTCTAGGTTCTCTGATCTCCTCCTTCTTCCCAACTCTCGAAAACCATTAGGTGGATCGGCTGCAAATGCATTGGCATCCCATCCATGGTGTATTCCAACCACCAGTTCTGACATGCAAATGGTGAAGCAGGAAATCGTGATCACATAATTGTTCTTTTTTTTTAAACAAAAAAATGTTTAGGTAGGTGATACGTGTCAAATTAATATACATATGATTACCAGGACCCAAGGTTTCCCAGCAGAACATGGCCCAAAACATCACACTGCCTCCACTGGCTTGCCTTCTTCCCCCCATGCATCCTAATGCCATGTAAGTAAGTAAGGAAGTGACGTACATATGATGCTGTCCACCTGGCCGCCTTCTTCCTTTTGTCCATGGTCCATTTCTGATGCTCATGTGCCCATTGTAGGCATTTTTGGTGGTGGACACGGGTCAGCATGGGCCCTTTGACCGGTCTGCATCTACACATCTACATATACACTACAGCAAGCTGTGATGCACTGTGTTTTCTGACACCTGTCTATCAAGGCCAGCCTTAAAATTTCAGCAATTGGTGCTACAGTAGCTCCTCTGTGGGACTGGACCAGAAGGACTAGCCTTCACTCCCCACACATATCAACGAGCCTTGGACTTGCATGACCCTGTTGCCAGTCCACTTGTCTTTGGTGTCTAATCAGAACACATACCAAGAACACCCTACAGGGCTTGGCGTTTTGAAGATGCTCTGACCCAGTCATCCAGAGATCACAATATGGCCCTTGTCCAAAGTCTCTCAGATACCTACACTTGCTCATTTTTCCTGCTTCCCTGTTAGTAAAAGTGACCCTTTTCATAGCATGTGGGCAGTGCACTTGATGCATTCAAGAAGGATTTATTATTGTGTTTTATATATTTTTTATTAACACTACATTGCACTACACTTTAAACATGTTCGGTCTCGTGTGATAAATGAAAAGGTGGAAGTTTGCAGCGATGTCACAGGTGGAAAAGTGCTGCTTCGAGCCGGGTCTATAATGCAATTCGGACAGTGCTATAAACAGAATTGTCTCCACTTTGTACACTTCAGTCGACCACACGGCTCAGATCGCCAATCCTTCTTCTCGATCATCTCCGGAGTCTGCCTGGACCTGTGGAGGCAACTTTATGGTGACTTTGGTAGTGAAGTTTACAAACTGAGATAGGCCCATTAATAATTGTCACTTGCTATATTCGTGTTGATTAACAGTCATTAACAGTGATTAATCAATGCCTCTAGTGCCTATTGTTTTTAAAGGTTATACCAGAACAGTCTCATTTAGACGTGAATGCCGCTGCATAGTCCTAACTGTTCGCTTAATCATTACTGTCACAGCACCACAGTACCCTCCATGCCCGCGCAACAACGCCCGCAATGCTCTTGCACTTCGATATGTGGAAGTGCCTACCGGCATCAGCTGAGCCGTATTAGCTCTAATCACAGACTCTATATAAAGACTCCCTCGCGCACACCACGGCATGAAGCAATTTATCTTAACCTTTGTGTTGCTAGTGCCAAGCCTTTGTGATTCTTAGTGATATTCTGTGTTTAGACTTTTGAACTGTTCTCTGGTTTCTGATTTTCTGCCTTCTGTTCGTTAATCGCCTGACCTCTGCCTGTTTCTGGGTTACGTTTTTGCCTCACGTCTTGGAAGTCTCTGCCTGCTTGTGTATTTTAATAAACTGTTAAAATTCACTTCTGCCCCCGGATCCCTGCATACGCGTCCTCCGAGTCCAATCGCGACACACCTGCCTTACTATCTGGCAAAATATGATATTCATTCTTGCAAAAAGGAGGCAGATTCCTCCCTCTCACGTCTCAGGCGTCCTCATGTTCTTCTCTGCACGTCAGTTTAGTAAAATATCTCAACAGCCACTTTAATAGGAACACCTGTACACCTGCTCATTCAGTCGATTACCCAATGGACAAATCATGCATCTAGTGAGTGAGAGTTTAGCAGGCAGAAAAGCCTTGATGCTGAGATAGGTCACAGGAGACCAGACAAGGCCAGACTGATTGGAGCTGACAGGAAGAAGGTTCCTGGTATTGAAGTTCAACTCCAATAGCTACTTGTCGCAACCGTGGTGAGCAGAAAAGCATCTCAGAGTGCACACCACATTAAACCTTGAAGTGGATGGACTACAACAGCAGAAGACCAGGTTTCATTATGAAAGGTGTTGTATTATATTGGGAAAATCTTATACAACAAATAGTGATCATGGCGAAGTTAAAAGGTGCTTCTGATAGTTCTCAGGGACTGTTCCAATAGCTGGGGTCTGGTAAATGCCTCCAGAAAAACATAGCCGGGACTCCTCGGCTTCTCCAAGTCATCAGGACACTGATCACTACTCCAGCTCCTAACATAGCACCAGGAAATAGCTCCTGTATGTCACATACGGAATATTTCCACATGCACTGGACACTTAGCAGTGCTCGTGCATTTATCGACAACCTTTTATTTCATGACAATTTCACTGAAAAATAAATTATGGTGAAATCTCTGTTCGATATGCCCTAACAAGTAAAGACAAGACAAAACCGCTGGCTCTGTTCAGGGAGAATAATTGACCTTACTTCTCGTGGGAAGCAAGGGAATCTGGCTCACTAGGCTCGCTCTTTTAGCTACTCTTACAGCTTTCACAGTGCTCCTGGGTTCATGGTAACAGGTACACGAGTCATGACACACGCACAAGTTATTGGCCTGAACAAAGTAACATCTTTACATGAAAATGGTAATCATCACCATCAAAGTGTACAAAGTACCTTCAGTTGATGACTAGCAAAGGTTAACAGAGTCGTGACTATCTCTCCATAACTTCTGAATAGCAGCAATATCACCCGGTCGAGTACCAAAGAAAAAAAAAAACTTCTGACAATCCGCCTCCTGTAATAGACTATTTTAAAACTTCAGGGCAAAATTTACAACAGATATCATAAAACTGTGAAAACTGTGAAAATTATGACTAAAACATTGATTTTTTTAGCAGACATTTTTGAACATATAGTGTACATCGTATATACATACACAGATCAGGCGTAACATTATGACCATATGCCTAATATTGTGTTGGTCCCCATTTGCTGCCAAAACAGCCCGTCGAGGCATGGTGCTTCCTGGTGCTATGTATTCCCCTGGTAAGTGATGCACATGCACCCGGCCATTTCATCAGACCAGGCCACCTTCTTCTATCACTCTGTGGTCCCGTTCTGATGCTCATGTGCCCATTGTTGGCACTTTCATTGGTGGACAGGGGTCAGCATGGGCACCCTGACTGGTCTGCAGCTACGCAGCCCCATATGCAACAAAGTGCGATACGATGTGTATTCTGACACCTTTCTATCAGAGCCAGCATTAACTTCCACAGCAATTTGAGCTACAGTAGCTGGTCTGTTGGATCGGACCACACGGGCCAGCCTTCGAGCCTTGAGCCTTGGCCACACATCACCCTGTCGCCGGTTCACCACTGTTCCTTCATTGGACCACTTTTGATAGATACTGACCACTGCAGACCGGGAACACCAAACAAGAGTTACAGTTTTGGAGATGCTCTGACCCAGTCGTCTAGCCATCACAATTTGGCCCTTGTCAAAATCACTCAAATCCTATATATCCTATATATGTACTTACACAGATGTTTACACACACACACACACACATACCTTTTCATATGTGTATTATTTTGCACACTTGCACTCGTCCTTACCTTACACCTATAGTACACTGTCTGTATAGTCTACTTATTGTTTTATGTCTCATTTCACTGCACCTTCGTTTTATCTAGTAACACACGTGACAAAGCGTTGAATCTTTCATTTCAGAACATGCGCTCAGATGCATCTCAGACCCAAAAAGAGGACTTTCAGGACAACCTGAAAGCAGCAGGAGGAAATGTTAAACAAGAACAATAAGCAAGAACTGCACCACAGTTCTTTGTCAAAACAAAAACAGAGCTCTGACAGCGTGTCATGTTTGGAGAAAGAAGGGTTGTTCATATGATCCTAAGAACATCATAACCATCGTGGACTACAGAGGTGGTAGCATCATGACATGGGGCTAGTTCCCTGCAGTGGTATTGGGGCTTTACACATTCATCACAATCATGAAGAAAACTTGAATGGAATCATGTACTGGGACAAATTAGAGGAGAATTTAATCTCATCAACACTTGTAAAGACTAATGCACTGTGTATTTGTAAACTGGGCTAAGACGCATATACTTCTTGCGGAGACTCGGAGAGAAATAAACCCCTGAAAAGCAGCTGAAAACCCAGACAACATCCCTGGGTGTAGGCTAAGAACCTGCTCATCAGAGCATAGGACGTAGTACACAGCCCTGAGGGGTCCCTATGTTTATACTTCGTATGCTGAAGGTGCGGGTGCTGATTTTGACTCAGTAAGGTTTGTATTTAATGCTGATCAGTAATCAGTACATAGCATCCTCACATGCAGCTGTCCTTTCTTTTTAGCTATGGCCACTTTTGGAGATAAGCAAACTGGAGAGGGTCTAGAGCAGCGGTCCCCAATCTTTTTTGTACCGGTTTCATGCATAAAAATTTTTCTGCGGACCGGGTAGAGGCGCGGGGGTTCCAATAACAAAATAACACCACAAATTATGCATAGCGGGTGTGGAACTCGTGTATCGCCTGTTGCGATGAACCCGTAACTTAGGTAGGAATCTTGGTATTTTCTTTTAAATGCAGCTTTCTTTTTGCTGTCAGTCTGTGACCCTTCTGCTGTCCTATCGTTTGCTCATTAAAAGCTCTCTGAGTGAATTTTGTTTTTGGCTCATTTTTTTCAAGGGTTAATTTGTGTAGCTGTTGCCTGCAATGGCGTGCCAGAGTCAAGTGCGGTAGTGAGGCGAGGGCAGAAACAGTCACTTTTCAAAATAAGATCCGGAAGACTAATGAAAGAAAAATAATAAATTTTAACGTAGGGTTAGGATTAGACATTTTTTCTTTGTGGCAACAGTACCAAATGATCCATGGACTGCGGGTTTGGGACCCCTGGTCTAGAGAATCCAGCTAGCTTTTCATCACAACTGCAGTCTTTCATCACAACTGGTAGAGAGACGTTAAGGGAGATCACTGTAGTCTTCTTTTGGAGGGGCATAATGGTGGTTGTTTTGAGGTAGGTGGGTACTGAAGCTTGTGCTAAGGACAGGTTGCATATATCTGCAAACACTTCAGCCAGTTCTGATGACAAGCCTGATGGCCTGTGGATAATAACTGTTCCTTAGCATATGGGGTCTTGATTTACAGTCCAGGGGTCTCATTTATAGAACTTTGCGTAGAACTCCTACTAAAAGTGTACGCACAAAAAAATTCTGATTTATAAAAACGTGCAAACGTGCAAACATGCAAATCACCTTGTGCATATTTAAGCCTCCGACGTAAACCTGAAAAACTCATGGCATCACGAGTGTAAAAGTGACATTTAAGAAGAGAAATTTTTTCTGAAACCGATATAGATGTGCTTCCGGGTGAAGTGGAATGCAGAAAAAAAAATTGTTTGTTGGTCACATTATGCGGTGATAAGCAAAAAGAAAGGCAATGAGTGGTAACAGGTAACGAATGCTGTGAATGCTGCGTGCTGCAAACAGGACGGTGACCGAAATAAAAAAAAGTGGTCAGATATGAAAGTGATTCCAAAAAAAAAGAATCGCAGCGCATCGAAAGAGCATGTTTGCTACCGGAGGCGGTGAGGGAACATTGTAGCTGACACCTCTGGAAACCCAGATAACTTCAGTACTGGGAGAAATGAGTGTGTGTGGGGTGATGTCTGAGAAAGAGAGACGCACACATGGCCTGGACGACAAGCGGTTTTTATTTGCATTTCTGGGAGAAAAATTTTAGACTTATGACAAAGCACAATGTAATGGTTTATTGTTAATTATAACATATATACCTGCCGGCTAATTCCCGCTGGTAACAGCCAGTTGTAAGGAACCCCAGGGTCGTCAGTACCTGTATATGTACCAAGATTGTGCGGTTCCATCAGGATGGTCTCTCTAACATTTTACCCAGTTCAGCACATAGCTCCACATGTAGGTAATCTAAATCAGCTTATCAGAAAAATCTTTATCGTTCCTGGTCACTCGTTCTCTTCTAACTCTGCCATAGGCAAAATCTTTTAACAATGCCAGCGCATCTGTTATATTACGTTATGTGCGAATGTAATCGCGGTATTTATGTGTTTTCAGCAATCAGACTGATTGTTTCACACCGTGTCCAAATGATCGTGATAATCACGACCACCTCTTATCCATTTACATTTCAACAACTGCGGCACATAGATTAAAAGTGTAGATTAAGTTAAGATTTGAGTCGGATTATATATTTTACATATATTTATTCACTATCATAAATATGTGACCGAATAAGTGAAATTAAATGTACGGTGTATGACTCACTAGCACAAGGAGTTATTATATATGTATATATATTATTATATATGTGGAATGTTCCACTTCACCCGTGGTCGCATTTTATCCTCCAAAATGTTCGTACGCACGGTTCAGAGTTTGCGTACATTTACACACATTCTGCCGCCAAGTTTGTTTCTATAGATTGCAACGTTTTGGGTAGGAAGAGGCACCTGATTTGTGCGTACACAACGGTTATAAATGACACCCCTGTACTGTTGAACTGATGGTAGGAGTGTAAGCAGGTTGTGTTTGGGCAGCTGTGTTCTAAAGGTTAGAGAATCGCCGGTTGGGTTCCCAGGGAAAGTGTGTTGGTGGGGGAAGTGAATGAACTGCACTTTTCCCTCCATCATCTTCCACAACTGAAGTGCCCTTGAGCAAGGCACCTAGACCCCAACTGCTCCCCAGGTGCTGCAGCGTGTGGCTGCCCACTGCTCCGGGTATGTGTGCTCACCCCTCACTTGTGTGTGTGTGTGTGTTCACTGCTTGGATGGATTAAATGCAGAGAATAATTTCCTCTTGGGAATTAAGACAGCATCTAAAATTAAAAAAAAAAAAAGAGAGAGAGAGAGAGATTGTTAAATTTGCAGATAATACTACATTAATAAGACTGATCACTGGGGCAACGAGATAGCGTATCGAAGGGAGGTGGCAGGTGTGGTGGCGTGTCTCTCACCAAACGTGAACAAACCAAGTGGATGATTGTCAGCCTGTTGTCATAGGTGAGACAGAGGTGGAGCAGCGGAGATCTCGTCCGGTCCCAAACACGACACTTAATACAAAAGTTTTTAGCAGCGTCTGTACTTCCAACTTCTACAGGCGGAATCATCAAGAGTAATCTCACCAGCAACATCACAGTCTGGTTTGGGAGCTGGTCTGTTCAGAACTACAAGGATCTTCAATGAGTAGTTAGAACTCCATCGCAGGAGCAGACTAACCGTCAATGGAGGACATTTAGAGCACCACTGACTCAAGGAAAGTCCACATTATCGTAACGGAGAGAGCCCACCACCAACACAGCCTGTAAACTTGTACCATCAGGAAAGTGCTACAGGTGTAAAGTCGAGAGGTACATGCAAAAGGAACAATTTTAATTCACAGGCTATCAGACTTGTCAAAAGCTCAAATCCACTGCTACTCCCACCAGCACATATATCCTGCTGATCCACATTTTGGTTTTTGCTATACTTGTTTTGTTTTTTTTTGCTTTAACACTGCACTATTTGACCATGGCCTATTGCACATAAGAACAAAACATCTTGTACCACTGGCCTGTAATTGCACTGAATGTAAGCAATATTGCACCAGCAAAAGTGCAGCTGTAATGAATATTGGCATGGCTGTAATTCAGTAGAATTCAATTACTGCCGATATTCAGTACTCGCACACAGTTTTGAGTGCGATATTGCCTTTAAAATTGTTCTATAAACACGAAATTAAAATGGAATAAATGGCATTCCGGAGCAATCTGGCCAAAATAAAATTTATGTTTATTTCCACCCATGTTTCAAGCAGAAAAAGATCTGGAAGAGGAAACACTCACTTTAGAGCACGTCTAGTGCAGTTACAGTAAATCTGGCTTCCCTTCTTCCTTTTCACCTTCGACGAACTTTCCTGTTTTACAGCTGTTTTAAAGTTACACTCCTGAAAAAAAAAGAGAACCCTAACCCTCGTTCTCTCTGTGTCCTCGTGGGTTTCTTCTCTGTCCACTGTCACCCTTTTAAAAAACGTCACGCCCAAATAATAATTTGATGTAACTGTCCATCATGGCACTGGCAACAAACATTGCGAACAGATGCGTCTGGAACCGGAGTGCGGCTTGGTGAAGTAGCGCTCATGGATAAAGGCACTAGAAGGATTTTTAATACGGGCTTCCATCTATGTAAGTCAGTACATTATCAGAGGCGGTGAGACAGCAGCATCGCACAAACGTTAAGCAAAGTTTACGGTGTTATGAATATTATAGCCATTAAAGAAGATTGGCTGCTTCTTGGAAAAAAAGGCAGAGTGCTGGCAGAACCACAAGACAAACTGAACGAACTGCGGTCTACAAATGAAAAGCAGGGCAGGCTTAACTCCAGGAAAGAAGCGGTTGGAAAAACACTAACTCTGATTTCCTTGGGAAATTTAACATACACATACAAGCATATGGCTTCTAAATATAAATATTTCACACACTTACAATATCATACTGTATGTCGCTGGGTTGCATTGCAGGGTTAACTGCGAAACCGTTTACTCAAAGAACAAACACTGAAAACAAGGACTTATTATTCCTTGTGTTTATTCCCAGCGTGCCCTGATATACTCAGATGTAGAGGTTATATACTGGCAGTGTTGGGAGTAACGCGTTACAAAAGTAACGAATTACTGTAATGCATTACTTTTTGCTGTAACGCGGTAATGT
>JAOVYU010000051.1:25371207-25382014 GCA_025674565.1 Synodontis membranacea | reverse complement strand
AAACAAACTTTGATCGTGACAGCTTAGAAGATAAATTAACTCCATTTTCATAATTTTTAGATTTTGCATTTCTTTATGGCAACTCTCTCTCTCTCTCTCTCTCTCTCTCTCTCTCTCTCACACACACACACACACACACACACACACACATAAGCATAATGGAGTAGGACTGGAGGGAATTTGAGGACGAAGAAAATGATGAAATTAACAGCCACTGGAGGGATGCGAAAACCAAATTATTTCCTGCTTTAAAGTGCAGTATCATGTTTTTGTTTTTAAATAAAAAAAATACATATATATATTTTTACTGCTGTTTCCTTGCACATTGTTATTTGTATGCCAAAACTAAGAAAATTATGCTCAAGTTTAATGAAATTGTAAGGAGGAAGAGAACAATAAACAGAGCGAGGGTCTTAAGGGCAATGGCAAAAAAAAGAAGAAGAGAGTAATGAGGTATGAACAGACTAATGAGTTATATATATCATAGAACTGAGATAATGATCTATATGCATGGACAAATCTGTCATTTAGGGAATTCCAATAGGTTGATTTTAGTTACATTAAAATACATTCAATAATTCCGTGGCATCAGTGCAGTTAATTAGAAAGTTGTAAAGGTGAGATTATTTATTCTAAATTGGAAAAGTATCGACAGAGCCATTAATTACCTTTGCACTTAAAAATGAGGGAAGCACTCGGTATCTAGCTGCTTGTAGTTGAGTGAGGTTTAAAAGCTGCAGCCCCTTTTCCCACTAACGTACCTGCTATTTGAAAAAATAGAAATAGAAACTTAAAAAGAATCAGATCAGCAAAGTACTCTGTTAGAAAACAATTGTTCCGTAAGGGGTTATTTGGCGGTTTTTAGCAGTTTGGAGAGTATTTATTATTATTATTATTTTTTTGAATAGTCATACTTTAAACATTTTTTATTGAATACGTAGTTTCCATTTTTAACAAACTGAAGAACCTTTTAGGATGCCAGATGGAAACTTTTTTGGTAATTGAAAGCTTTTGTATTTGTTCACTAGCTAAAACTTTTCCTCAAGTATAGGAAACTTTTTCGATTTAGACTGAACATCATAAACTCTTAAAATAGGGTCCCTCAGAAGTTCTTTGTATTGATAATGGTTCATTTCTTGTGGCATAATTACAGTATTTTGCAGCAGATTGCGATATTCCTACAACAATGTTATCTGGCTTTGCTAGCTGTTTAGCTTGGGATTCTTCCATATATGTGTTTATGAGCAGGGAAGACATTGCCATATCTATACAATGACTGATAGAAGTGATATAAGCACAACCAAGGACGCAGTTTTTTCAGGTGCTTTTGTCAAAGGCATAGAATACAATTGCTTTTTTCATATTATTTCAACAATGGTTATTTATATTGCGATACTACTTGAGAAAGTATTTTACTTTAAGACTGAACATGATCTCTTATATAAAGAAAAAGGCTTCCTCAAAGGTGTGTTGTATTTGTAATTGTTCCAGGATTCTAAAAGGGAACCTTCACTGATTTTATTCTGATTTTGTTGTTGTTGTTGATTGTGTTGGTGGTGATGGTGATGGTGATGGGTTAGTAAGTGGATACTTTAAAGGTCCCCCCAGGTAGA
Source organism: Synodontis membranacea (assembly GCA_025674565.1). NCBI lineage: Eukaryota > Metazoa > Chordata > Actinopteri > Siluriformes > Mochokidae > Synodontis > Synodontis membranacea. Next base: position 25,380,401 of record JAOVYU010000051.1, on the reverse strand, counting down.
CAAACTGAAGATTCCAATTTTGTTTTAGAAACATCTTTCTTTAAGTTTACAAAATCAGATGTGATTGGTGTTTTATTGATTACAGATCTGACACAGGAAGGTTTTTTTTTTGGACACAGGGATTCTGTATACCTGTATATACTCGAAACCCTGTATACACTCTGATCCACAGTTATTGCAAGCTTTCTTCCTTTCTTTGAAGCCGAGCTTTCTGCTAAGGCACCTATTAATGTGAGTGCCAAATGCACTTGGACTCGAATCCCCACTGGCACAGAAGAGAGCACTTGTGTGTAGAGGAGAGAGAGAGAGAGAGAGAGAGAGAGAGAGAGTACAGTACAAAGTGAACACAAACTCATTAGGCAAGTTATGTAAAAATGGCTTTAGAGATTGTCTCACACTCCTCCGCCTAATCTCAATCTTGTACGCGACTATGAGCACGGCAGGAGTGGAAGAGGAAATAAAACGTCTGCCCGCAATTGAATGGTGAAGAGCATCATCCCATTATGTTTCGGCTGTTTACACGCCAGCTGGGAGAGGAATATTTAGAGATCTGAATGGGTGTTTGACTTTGGGAGAAAGGGAGAGAAGATGAGAGGGGGCAATGAATGCCGTAGCCATTGTTGATGTTGTTGTTTCAAAAGGTGTGCGTGTGCCTGTGTGTGTGTGTGTGTGTGTGCCTGTGTGTGTGTGTGTGTGTGTGTGTGTTTGTACATCCACTCTTGTGTTTTTTTTTCCCTCCTCCTATCAAAAGTTGCAGCAATCCATCACAGCTGCTCTTCCTTATTGAAGTCTGCCCAGCCGTTTGAAAGAGCAAAGTTTGTGAAAATTAGTCACGTAGTGCTTTCCAAAAAGAAATATATAAAAAAAAGTATACTAACAGGGCCCTCTGCACCCTCTTTCTGTCCTCTCTTTCTCGCTCTGTTTTCACTAGCTGGTGTAATTGTCTCTGTGGTGTTAGTCTGTCTCCATCCAGTGTGCATCATTCAGGTGTAAAGTGTCAGCCTTGTACAGTATGACACCCTGGCCTAGAGTGCATGATTGCATATCTAAGCCTGCGTTATATTCACGAGATAATATATTCATGAAAAGATCGTTAAAGAAACTATTAACACATGCACAGACGGATAAATAATTGACGACATTGCCCCATACAAATATTAAAAGGATCCTCCAACGCATTCATTTCAGTTAAACTCATATCATCTCTTGTTCGGCGTTTGTGTTATTATAGACCATTATAGAGTTTGTCTTTTGAATTACTTCTCTTTTCCAGACAGTACTGTTGCTTCATTATGATCAAAAGATGACAAATGGGACCATGATCTGCGGCTTCTCAGAATATGCTATGAGGCAGGTTAGTGTTACCTAGAAAAGTTTGTTTGTCAGTGTGTCACAGCAGAAATTTCCAAGGCAATAAATACCAGCTGCAAATCATTATTCTGCTTCAATTCTGAAAAACTAGAACACATTGAAGCAAATCTTATTAAAATCAATACCTAAAGGCTTCTTTAGCGCCCGCTTTATCCTGGTCAGGATATTTACTGTGATTTTGGTGCCTATCATGGGAACACTGGGCACCGTGTACGAGACACCAGTCCATCACTGGACATCACACACATGCACGCACTCATACACACCTATTTGCAAATTAGAGACGCCAATTCAGCTACCAGCATGTATTTGGGAGGTGGAATGAAACTGGAGAACCCTGAGGAAACCCACACAGACATGGAGAGAACATGAGAAACTCCACACAGACAGTAACCAGAGTTCAGTTTAGGAGTTTAGGTAAATGATGAAAAAAAAAAAAAAGTAAAACAAGTGAGACTCAAAATTTTGTATCTCTTTTGGTGGGTCAGGGATGTGGTGGTCCCAGAGCCTTGGGAAAAACATGGACATAGCAGGAACAGAGCCTACTGTAGATGAGATACCAGGGGCAATTTGCAATATGCACTACATTTCTGTCATATGTTTTGGGAGGTGGGAGGAATCTGCTTAGGGTTGTGCTCAGGGTTGATCCCTGGACTCTAGAGGATTGAGGCCACAGCATTAACATCACCTTGCTGATGAGGTCTTTCTGCATTTCTGTGAGTACAAAACAAAACCAGTCACTTTAAGGTAAGCGGCACAACACCTTAACACAATGTATATGCGAAATATTTCCTGTTTGGGTCTGACATGGTTCATAAACAACCTCTAGTGCAACTGAACTCCAATTACTTTTAGGGCTGAGGTCTGTTTCACATGACTGCCTGGCATTTTTCACCCAGCACCAATCTCCACCGGATAATTCAGATCCATTCAGCAAACAGTTATGGACATTATGCCTCGATTTAAACCTTGTTTAGGCCCAGGCTATGGATTTTCACTTAGACTTTTCTGAAAGCCATGATGCCACAAAGGGCTTCTGGTGGAAAATGGCAAATCAAATTTAATACACAAACACAGCAGGTAAAATGACCTTTATAAGAGGCTTCTAAGTAAGCCAAGGGGGATCCATCCATGTTATGTTAAACAGTGGTCCTGCTTGGAGCCCAGGAAGGATAAATTAGAACGGGGGGATGGATATCATTTATTGCACACCAGTGCACCTGGAGTAAAACTGACATCATTAATAATGGTGCTGCTTACACTCGAATCCATCCTCCTGAATTTAAACAAGTGAGCTATTGAAGCACCGGCTCAGACACTCGTTCCTCTCTGTTGCCCGGGGCATAGGTAATGTGCCGCACCGCTTTCGTTATCTGGCCACATCGTACCACAGGTGCAGTGTTAATGAGAATTCTGTTAGAGTTACTGGACTAGCTGGACAAACTTGTATTCCTGTGGCATCCAATCCCCTCTAAGAGTACTGAGACAGCAAGGGTTCTCTTGTTCTCCTGCTTTAGCTATATACTGAAGGCATTTGGGGTTGAGATCAAAAGATCGATATGAGACAACAGATCAGGATTTCAGCTTTCAGGGTAAAACAACTTAGAAAATTGCACCTTTGTTAGAGAGCGTCCATTTTTCAAGTGATCAAAAATATTATGATCGGAACATGTGACTAACGGGTCTGCCTTGTTGCCCAGGTGTGCCCTTTCAGACTGTTTGTTTAAACAATTAATAGCTGTGAATATTTACTCTTGGGTTGAGTCCTGGATTTTGCCTGCAAAGATTGAATTTGTTGTTAAAAAGGATGAAGACCAGAGAGCTGTGTATGGGAGAAAAGCCAGCTATGATGAAGCTTGAAAAAAAGAGGAAAAATTGATCAAGCATTGTGTCCAGCGGATAGAACAATTTGGAAGGTCCTGAAAACAGTAGAAACCACTGGTGTACTAACAAGCAGACATTGAACAGGCCGGCCTCAACAGGAGTTGAAATTCTGATCTATCACCTCATATTCATCTTTTGTTCTCAACCAAAAATATCTCCATTGTAGAGCAAAAACAAAAGGATTGGCCTTGACGTTCCAATACTTTCAGAGGTTACTGTAAGTGGGAATTTGGGTTTTCATTAGATGCTTGTTTGGTTGGAGTCGTTCATTGGAGTCTTGCATGAACGTCCCAAAAGCACCAAATACAAAGAAAATTAAAGAAAAATAATTATGCAATGTCTAACAGGTTCCCTGAAACATGACGTTACAGTGCTTTGAGAAATATCTCTCCATCCCGAGGAAATTTCAAATTTACTAGTCACATATTGCATTCATCAGATTATGCAGCTTCAGGGTGTCATGTCAAAAATTAGGAGCTTGATGTATGCTAATTGGTCATAACTTTGTAGCCATTGTCCGCTCTTATACATCACATTCTCACTAAGATAAGTTAGGAGCAGATGTAATGTCTACAGTAGCTCAAATTCTGTCTAATTTCTGTCATAGTTCTTTGCAGTATTCATCATGTTAACACGGAGCAGGCTCTTAGACTGGAGAGGAGAATTAGGGTCTAAAGCTGTCTGACATTTTCAACAATGCCATTATAAATAGATACTTAAGAGGGGTCACTTGTTAGTTGGACACAGTTTTTTGATCTGATATGTTCAAGCTCTCAATTCACATAAGGTATTGTAGCGTTTTCTCACGCCGTAACACAGTGGAGGCAGGACAAGTTTGCTCTTTTGCTACCTAATGCAAGGGCTGGGAGTAGTTTTATTAAACCACAACCAAAAAAGGCATGGGAACATGTACATACATCAACCACACATGACCTAAAGACCCGAACCTGGCCGAGGTCACCAACCCCCCCCCCCACACACACAGACTCCATTAAAACGGGGAGCAGGGGATGATGGACCTAGCCATCACCCCGCCCACCGTTACAGTATTTCTACATTTCCTTTCATATTAGTCTTCGATTTCCTTCCAGATCTGTTCTAAAATGTGAGAACGTGTAATTGTCTCTGTGTTAATGTGGGAGTATGATGCTGTGTCAAATTTTGTTTAAAAAAAACCCTGTTTTTATTTTCTTCCATTTTCTGGTAACATGAATTAGAAAGTTGATTAAGGGTTAGATGTTGGAGCCAACATTGCCACTGGAAGTTTTGCTTAATAACACTATATAGCCACTGGCCAGCCTTAGTAGTGCATAGGCATTAAATTGTGTACTGCAACAAGTGTAACGTCTTATCAGTAATGTTATCTAATATGTTTAGCAGTACCAGCTGGCCCCGAAGTAACATTAAAAAAAAAAGGAAAAAAAAAAAAACCTGTTGTTGATTGATGATGGAGGAAACATTTTAATCTTGTTTATCTGTATGGAATATGAATCTTGGCATAGTGTATTAACCTAGTCAAAAACAGTTTGCCATCACTGTATTGAGACCCTCAGGATCGAAATTCAGCATCTGGATTTATTCTGTATGTTTATATATGATATAGATTTTTAATTGGGAGTTCAGTGGAATCAGAGATGAGACTGAAATACAGCTCCAGACAAACGGTATTTACCTACACAACCTAAGACCATGAAAACAACCTGCAAGCGTATTGATTTTTCATGCTAAATCAAACAATCCACATGGAAAAATCTTGGTCAATAGTCCTCCTTCTTCACACAGACACACTGGGAAGAAACACATAATGAAATAATGTAAGATACCTACAGGAGGTCTAATAATATCAAGGCATGATATACTGTATTATAAATCTTATCTATATTCAACACTGGTACAGATCTTTGTGTTCTTGCCTGGTTGAGGGTCTGTTAACTGCAATTTATGCTCCATCTTTTCTTTCTTTCTTTCTTTCTTTCTTTCTTTTTCTTTTCATTTCCCGTAATCATGGTAGTTGTATGGGCACCACTCTGGTTCCAAAGTACATAGCCATGTATTTTGTGCTTATTTGTACTGAGCTTACCGCACTTTGGTCATGTGATTATAATTGACCGTACTCCTGCATGCTGGCATGTGAGTAGCATAAATTTCTTCTCCGCGTTACATCAAATATAATGATCTGTAGTCATTCATAATGTATACTGGATTGGAGTATTGGTTGGATACGTATTTGTTGCTTTAGGCTGGAAGGTTGCTAGGAAGATTTAAAAGGTATTTTTTAAAAAATATAATATTACAAACATATCAGTAACATTGCCCTGCTGAATATACCTAATTAGCTGATTCGGGAAATTCTTGTTATTTTTTGTCTATATTGTACATTCTCCCCAAAAGTCCACTTGTAGTTCTATAATATGCCATTTTATGTATAAAAATCTGTTGTAATGCATTTTATGTTACCGTTTCCCAATCTCTCTTTATCCCTTACGATTCAACGGGCTGTTTTAGTTTGTTTATTTGTTTGTTTGTTTCTTTTTCAAGAATGTGATTTACAACTGCGAATAATTTAAATTGCAAAATGTTTTTAAATGTTTTTTCAGTAAGGTTACATACGTGTACTGTACGGATAAGGGGTGCCAGAGACTTTGGCATTATTTACATAGTAAAGCAACTAGAGTTGTATTAATTTAAAAAAGAAAAATCAAGCAAACCATGTTATGATATATACCCTTTGCTATACAGGGCGTCCCAAAAGTCTGGATCCATAACTACTTATTTATTTAAATACAGATATTTAAACTAACGCTTAAATTGACTGCCTTGGACTTCGCAACACTTGTGTATACGCTGAATTTGATCTTCTGTTGTTTCGAATTCATGTTGAATCTGAATTAAAAAAAAGAGATATAACATTTCATATAAGGAAAAATGCCTATGCATCCAGACATTTCTTTTGGGACACGCTGTATATCATATATGTAATACCAGCTTATTTAAAATCTAATTTGTTGGATCAGTTTACGTTATTGTTTCAGCCGTCAGAGCAGAAAAGAGCTAGGAACGATTACATGAGTAGACCTATGCTCCATTCACGGCGCCTTGTAAGGGGTAATTTGCAAGTAGTAATGATGTCAGATCCCACCTCAGCATGTCCAACATGCAAAGTCTTTTCTCTGTCAGAGCCCATAAAGCTCATAAAGAGCCATCCTAACCTCTGTTTTACAGTTACAGGCCTGAGTAGCTACTGGTGCTGTTATACTACAGTGAACTTCAAACATTCGTGCAACATTTTGGGTTGAAATTACAGTACAGGAACAAAAGTGGACAAAGTCAAGAAGCTTAGCAAAAAGGTAGTCAGTGAACAATAGCGAGGTTAAATTAGCAAGCTAACATTAATTAACTCTAATGCTGAAGATTAGCTTTTTCAGTATAGTGATTGGTGTGGTCAGTGCTGTAGACTGATTAAAGTTCTGTGTCTGTATAATAAGTGATCTAAAAGCCATTGCTGCTATATGATTTGTCGATTTGATGTCACTCCGTTAACCAGGAAGGACCTTTTGGTCGAGAAGACTACCACAAGTTGACAATTCATGTTAAGGGGCGTTTTCTGTGGGTTTTTTTTTTATTTTTTATTTTTTATGTAGTTGTATTTGGGGAATTGAGGGAATCAGTGACTTGCAATTGTAATTGTTGAAAAGTGACCTGCCAAAGCCAGACATGAAGAATCTGAATCCTGGATACCTTACACCTCGTTTACACACATTTCAATTTTTAGAGTTGTTAAAAGTTTTTAAAGGAAAGGTTAATGTTAATGGTGCTTGAAATGTTTGTCAACAAACAGGAAAAAACTAGTTGAAATCTCATAGTCAAACCTTTCAAGCAATATATATATATGAATCTGTTTTTAGCCTTGAGTTTTTCTCATCATTTGATGTGACCACAGCATTAAAATTCCAAATAAAATATCTAAGTTTCGTAACTGAAATATTAATAAGTATGCTCAAGATTATATTAGAGGATATCAGTTTAAGTCAGATAATTGTTGATGAATTACGGACTTTTCACCCTGCAGATGTTGCTGCAAAACATGCAACTTTGTTTTACTTGTAATACTTTGAAAACATAAAATTTGGAGGGTAATTCATAGTCACACCGTGTGATCATTTTTAAGACCAATTAATGTTGACGTGAAAGTGCTAAATTCACATAATGCTTTTTTAAAAACATAAATATACCTCTATATGTATCTCTTCATAGCCTTCAGTTTCATTGTCCTTATACACCAATGACCATAATGAAAATACTTGATAAATGATAAATAAAAAATAAAATAAAATAAAATAAAAAAGATTCTAAGACGACAATCTAAGAAGACATTTTAGGAAAATAAACGCCTGAAAACCATTCTTTTCCTAAATTCAAAAGGCCATGGTGGTGAAATATGAATATTGTTGTCTGGTAAACTGTTGACTATTTCATTATCAAGGTTAGCAAAATATGAATATGCTCATCTATTTGCATCAGTGAGAGGCAGCAAAAGACCAAGACCTCTTGAGAAGACACTTATGAAAAGTTGCGTTATACCTTTATTTCTCCTTACAATTAACGAAGTCTTCGTCATAATAAAAAGAGGGCATTAAGTTTCAGCTAAGTTTCTTACTCAGAGGACTTGGTATTCTTAATTGATTTTCACATCTGATTAGATTCTCTCCATTGATTTTGCCGCCTCATTTATTTGAAGCTGATGGGAGAAATTATTTCTGGAACAGCGTACTTTCAATTATTCATGGCTTTGTGATCAAGGAAAAAGGTTACCTGTGTCTATTTTAGGGTATGGAGATGAAATGCATTTAAGCTGTGATGTGAAATTCACGAATAGCAAGTAATAACACCAAGTTCATAAAGAGCCCTCATTATATCCCATTGTGATGTTTTTCAGCTCTAATGAATGTTTTGGTTTGATATATTATTAGGAACAGCTATACACTTGCTCAGTTAGGCAGTTATCCAATCAGCCAGTCATGTGGCAGCAGCACAGTGCACAAAAATCATTCCGATACAGGCAAAGAGCTTCAGTTAATGTTCACATCAAATATCAGAAAAAAAATGTGATCTCTGTAACTTTAACTATGGAATGGTTGTTGGTACCAGATGAGCTTGTTTGAGCACTTCTGATACTGGTGATCTCCTGGGAATTTCACAAACAACAGTTTGCACAGAATAGTGGTGAATTTCATATTGTTTGGAGATGGCCTTATATCCCTTCCCAGACTGACGAGCAGCAGCATCTCTGAGGTCATGGAAGATGTCCGTTCTTCTTCAGACACACACCTTCTTGATGATAAACTAATCATGTGCATTCATAAGTAACATCTGGCTACTACTTACTCTCTTTATCATCGTTGGTTTACTTTTGGGGGGAAAATGACTACACATTGAAATTACAGGAAATTACAATTTATTACAATTTATTGCCACAATGCTGAAAGCATACAACTGTGTAGAGTGTCTTTTGTATACTATAGCATTATATTTTCTGTAATGGAGGCTAGAAACTAGGGGGTCCAAGTTCTGTGTAGACATGGTTTGCCAAAGTTGGGGTAGAAGAACTTGAGTGTCATGCCCAGAGCCCTGACCTCAATGCCTCTGAACCTCTTCTGGCATAGACTGGAATGCCAACTGTGCACAAGGACTATTCATGCAACATCTGTGCCTAACCATTAACGCTCTTGTGACTGAATGGGAAGAAATTCCCACAGCCACACTCCAAAATCTAGTGAAAAGCCTTCTCAAAAAAGTGGAGGCTGTTATAGCATCAACGGGGAAGACTGACTTTGGAATGCCATGCAGTGGTGCTTGAAAGTCTGTGAACCCTTTAGAATTGTCCACATTTCTGCTTAAATATGACCTGAAACATCATCAGATTTTCACACAAGTCCTCA